>CM060958.1:2827651-3147690 GCA_030765055.1 Mantis religiosa
ACATGGTTCTACCTAATGTCCTGCAAACGTAATCAATTTAGTGTTGCATTATCTACTGCAAAACCTCCTCAAATACATTCAACTAATTCAATTCCTAAATATGGAAACCTTCGGAGTACTGTTCTATCAACAATGCTTAAGAGCGAATGGACGGAGACCGGGAGATACGTGGTTCAAATCCCGGCCATGGCGTTGATTTTTCAGTCTAATTCTATCAAAACCTTAGCCTACACTCGGCTAGTGTGAAAGAATGATGATGATGATGATGATGATGATGATTATTATATATTATTATTATTATTATTATTATTATTATTATTATTATTATATTATTATTATTATTATTATTATTATTATATTATTATTATTATTATTATTATTATTATTATTATTATTAGTTATTATTATTATTATTATTATTATTATTATGTATTATTATTATTATTATTATTATTATTATTATTATTATTATTATTATTATTATTATTATTATTATTATTATTATTATTATTATTATTATTATTATCTTTCAAAACATGCATGAAGTATCATGTATTACATTTTGAAATGACTCGAATTGATTTTTAATAATGTAGTTCTACATGCACGCGAGAAAAATGGTTCGAAGTGATGTAATGGACATTGAAAGTAGATGCATTAGATGGATTAAAAGATGAATGATATCGACCCAAGTTGGTTGTGCAGACACTGTTCTTCACTGACTGGTGTAGAGTTCGTTACTTCCATCCAGTACACAAGTTTAGCCACTCAGTGGGTTATACCCTGGCGCTGAGTGCGACTCAATTTACCGCAGCATTCGTGCTCCCAGGGCGCACCAAGTGACAGTTTCCTGATAACATAACTTCCTCTGTCAGCAGGTGACTGTTACTGCACTGCGGGGAACCTCCAATCGAGCACGATACTCAAACATTAGTGTTACAAGATGTTATATGTCACTCTTCCTTAAACACTTCACAAACTGAGTTTTACAACGTCCCATTGCTTTATTTGATGGTGAAAACTTCATTTCTAGCATTTTATCTTTAATTTTTGGAAATTACAACAAATCACGAAGTGACGTATCCGTGGTGATGAAATTTAGGACATCCAGATATTCAATTGTTAGTTTTGGTTATCATGGTTTAAAATTATTTTATATACTTTGGCTGTTGAAGTGGAGCATTACAATATCAAAACAAGTAATATAATAGCTACTTTACAGCACTCCAGGGCTGGCCGCGTACCTCAGCCGGTAGTACACTGCTGTGCAGGGGGCCCTGGGTTCCGTTCCGGTAGTAGGGGTGGTTTTTTTTTTCTGCAACCAAGATAATTCCTCATCTTCCCCCGAGTCTGGTAGGTATAAATGTGTACGTGATCTAATGATTAAAACCCAACGAATACGAGTTAACACCTTCGATATGTTCCAAAGGAGAACGCCCGCCGATATGACCATTGCAGTTAAAGGCGAGGTATAAATGTGTACGTGATCTAATGATTAAAACACAACGAATACGAGTTAACACCTTCGATATGTTCCAAAGGAGAACGCCCGCCGATATGACCATTGCAGTTAAAGGCGAGGTATAAATGTGTACGTGATCTAATGATTAAAACACAACGAATACGAGTTAACACCTTCGATATGTTCCAAAGGAGAACAGCCGCCGATATGACCATTGCAGTTAAAGGCGAGGTATAAATGTGTACGTGATCTAATGATTAAAACCCAACGAATACGAGTTAACACCTTCGGTATGTTCCAAAGGACAACGGCCCCGATATGACCATTGCAGTTAAAGGCGGGGTATAAATGTGTACGTGATCTAATGATTAAAACCCAACGAATACTAGTTAACAACTTCGGTATGTTCCAAAGGAGAACGCCCGCCGATATGACCATTGCAGTTAAAGGCGAGGTATAAATGTGTACGTGATCTAATGATTAAAACCCAACGAATACGAGTTAACACCTTCGATATGTTCCAAAGGAGAACGACCGCCGATATGACCATTGCAGTTAAAGGCGAGGTATAAATGTGTACGTGATCTAATGATTAAAACCCAACGAATACGAGTTAACACCTTCGATATGTTCGAAATGAGAACGCCCGCCGATATGACCATTGCAGTTAAAGGCGAGGTATAAATGTGTACGTGATCTAATGATTAAAACCCAACGAATACGAGGTAACACCTTCGATATGTTTCAAAGGAGAACGGCCACCGATATGACCATTGGAGTTAAAGGCGGGGTATAAATGTGTACGTGATCTAATGATTAAAACCCAACGAATACGAGGTAACACCTTCGATATGTTCGAAATGAGAACGGTCGCCGATATGACCATTGGAGTTAAAGGGGGGGTATAAATGTGTGAGTGATCTAATGATTAAAACCCAACGAATACGAGTTAACACCTTCGATATGTTCGAAATGAGAACGGTCGCCGATATGACCATTGGAGTTAAAGGCGGGGTATAAATGTGTACGTGATCTAATGATTAAAACCCATCGAATACGAGTTAACACCTTCGATATGTTCGAAATGAGAACGGTCGCCGATATGACCATTGCAGTTAAAGGCGGGGTATAAATGTGTACGTGATCTAATGATTAAAACCCAACGAATACTAGTTAACACCTTCGATATGTTTCAAAGGAGAACGGCCGCCGATATGACCATTGCAGTTAAAGGCGGGGTATAAATGTGTACGTGATCTAATGATTAAAACCCAACGAATACGAGGTAACACCTTCGATATGTTCCAAAGGAGAACGACCACCGATATGACAATTGCAGTTAAAGGCGAGGTATAAATATGTACGTGATCTAATGATTAAAACCCAACGAATACGAGTTAACACCTTGGATATGTTCCAAAGGAGAACGACCACCGATATGACAATTGCAGTTAAAGGCGAGGTATAAATATGTACGTGATCTAATGATTAAAACCCAACGAATACGAGGTAACACCTTCGATATGTTTCAAAGGAGAACGGCCACCGATATGACCATTGCAGTTAAAGGCGGGGTATAAATGTGTACGTGATCTAATGATTAAAACCCAACGAATACTAGTTAACACCTTCGATATGTTCCAAAGGAGAACGACCCCGATATGACCATTGCAGTTAAAGGCGGGGTATAAATGTGTACGTGATCTAATGATTAAAACCCAACGAATACTAGTTAACACCTTCGATATGTTTCAAAGGAGAACGACCCCGATATGACCATTGCAGTTAAAGGCGGGGTATAAATGTGTACGTGATCTAATGATTAAAACCCAACGAATACGAGTTAACACCTTCGATATGTTCCAAAGGAGAACGACCACCGATATGACAATTGCAGTTAAAGGCGAGGTATAAATATGTACGTGATCTAATGATTAAAACCCAACGAATACGAGGTAACACCTTCGATATGTTCCAAAGGAGAACGACCACCGATATGACAATTGCAGTTAAAGGCGAGGTATAAATGTGTACGTGATCTAATGATTAAAACCCAACGAATACTAGTTAACACCTTCGATATGTTCCAAAGGAGAACGGCCGCCGATATGACCATTGCAGTTAAAGGCGGGGTATAAATGTGTACGTGATCTAATGATTAAAACCCAACGAATACGAGTTAACACCTTCGATATGTTTCAAAGGAGAACGACCACCGATATGACCATTGCAGTTAAAGGCGAGGTATAAATGTGTACGTGATCTAATGATTAAAACCCAACGAATACGAGTTAACACCTTCGATATGTTCGAAATGAGAACGGTCGCCGATATGACCATTGGAGTTAAAGGCGGGGTATAAATGTGTACGTGATCTAATGATTAAAACCCAACGAATACGAGTTAACACCTTCGATATGTTCGAAATGAGAACGGTCGCCGATATGACCATTGGAGTTAAAGGCGGGGTATAAATGTGTACGTGATCTAATGATTAAAACCCAACGAATACGAGGTAACACCTTCGATATGTTCGAAATGAGAACGGTCGCCGATATGACCATTGGAGTTAAAGGCGGGGTATAAATGTGTGAGTGATCTAATGATTAAAACCCAACGAATACGAGTTAACACCTTCGATATGTTCGAAATGAGAACGGTCGCCGATATGACCATTGGAGTTAAAGGCGGGGTATAAATGTGTACGTGATCTAATGATTAAAACCCAACGAATACGAGTTAACACCTTCGATATGTTCGAAATGAGAACGGTCGCCGATATGACCATTGCAGTTAAAGGCGGGGTATAAATGGAACAAATACACAATTCAAAGTATTGTCTTTAACAGTAAGAATTTCTGAATAATTACCTCTAGTTACCGCAGTTCTATACCTACACTAATGACCACTTCGTACATGTAAATGTCAAGGTATATAGCCATCGTACAAATTGTAATTTCTCAAACTATATAGAAGTAAAGAATTATAGGATATACTGTCATAGCATCAAATTACAATACTCGAGGAGTTATCAGACTTGACCTAGAGACCTCGTCTGACAATATTCCTATTGTGTAATTTGATACTTTACGATACTGCTATCACAAATAACTATTTTATTTTTGTATGTTTTTCATTAACTTCAGAACTTTGCAGTAAATAGACATTTGTATATAATCGACAGTAACGGCAAGTCTAATCTTCTAATGTTATATGACATGTATCTTCTAACACTGTTAGACTTCTGTACACGTAGGTTCTGCTCAAAACATCCATTGAGCCTAATGACCTTTGTTTTTAGGATCACAATAAATTCAAGATTCGGAACCAAACCAAATTTGAAGTGCCACCTCGGAAACTTTCCTGAGTTTTTTTCTGTACCAATCGATGCGTTGTTGTTTTTGATCCGAAATCAGTTTATGTGGAATCCATTGACAATAAAGTATTCTGACGTCTAATTGTTGAATGACTCATATGTTCAACAAATTCATAAGATATCCGTCAAGCATTGTTCGAACAGCGCCAATATTTTCATCAGTAACAACAACGTCCTTCATAAAATTAAACATAAGAAAAAAAATCTCTTTTAAATTAGTTGTACCAATTCTAAATTGTTGTCTTAAATGGGACAAGTATTTGTAAGTCGATGTTGACTTAGTTTAGTTGTAATGTCAATTTACGACCTTAGCTCGGAAATATTCTCCACTCAAATTTATTTTTGGGCGAGTAAAAAAAGTCATAAATTATAATAATTAATAAACTGTTACAACAAATGGCTCAAACAACATGCAAAATATTAGAAAGTTCTGTCAAATTTCATTTGTTTTTAGAAATATGGAATTCCAAAACTGTTCATTGTCGTCCTGTATAGGGTGTTTCGAATAACATCCGCGAAAATTATTTACATTAGTTTAGAATCGAAACAAAATAGAGCCAGTCCGATAAACCTCAAGAACCTAACTTTATCGAGAACCTTCTACAACATCGATTGTTGCTTTTCTACTTCTTCAAAAATTGGAAGTCGAAATTTCACAAAAAAAAAAAAAAAAAAAAAAAAAAAAAAAAAATCCGCCCCAAAAATGTGTTCAAAAGTTGATGTATGTGTCTCTTTGAGAAAAACAAGAAAAAGGAATTGTCGATCAAAGTTGAATACCGAATGTGGTGTTTAGCAACGACTCACCTAAACCTGTCTTTTACATGTACATTTTTTGTAATTGTTTATTAAAAGTGTCTGTAAAGTGTTTGATGATTAAAATAACACATGTTTAAGATATTTCCACAACAAATCCAAGATATATCTTCAATTTTCTGTGAATGTCCTCGAAGCAAAAGTGTTTAACTTTGCACTACTGGACGAAAACACCCAGAACTAAGTAAATTTTCTTTGTGGCATAAGCCAATTGTTAATGTAACGGTTTATTTCATTGATAAACGACTTGGAATACCTTTTATAACACTAATAAATTATACAATGGTGTGTTTCTACGTGGATTCATTAATGTTGCTTTATTTCGACTCCGAACCTGCTTCTTGGTTCATTCCTCTTAAGCACGAAATGCCTCTTATGTCTACCCAGGCGTTTGTCGTCTGAATAATTAACACAGCTTTTGCCAACTTCGCAACAACAAAAAACACGGATTTATCATTTCAACTCCAACAGTTTCAAATCATAAAAAATGAATATATAGATTTAACACTCAACTGATTTATCACATACCTACTCATTTTTTCCTATCATTCTCTACAACTCTTTTTAGAAAGTTTATTCTATCTACTTATAAAGTAGATAAATCGAGATAAACATTGGTTCTATTACACATTTCGTTGTTACGTAGATAAGCAAACTGAAGTGGTAATCAAATGTTTAAAAAGTAGGTCAGTAAATAAATAAATACTGCCTTTGATAATGTTCTTTGTACGAGATTACGACAGTGAACGATACTCAAGCACTTCAAAAACCATTAAATATTACGTAATTCAAACCAATTACAATATCTTAGACATAATTACATTTTAACTTGTTATACATTATTCGTCTTGTTCTCTAGTTAAACAAAATTATTCCAAATTAATTCACGGATTATTCTCCGAAATGGTTTAGTTGCCGTGCAAAAATCATACTCTTTAGGGAGTTTTGATAAAATAAACATAACGGAAACGTTTTCATATGAAATTCTTGTTGTATCCTTAGAGATGATAATTTTAAATAACAAATTATTACAGTAACGAATCGAATGTTTGGATACATAGAGACATAATGTTTCGCAAAACAAAAGCTCTATATTTTGGTCTGTGATAAAATCTACTTTGTTTTTGGTTCTGATTCACACAACATACACAAAAAACTGATAACTATTGGTTATTTACAAAATATGAGAATTTTTTTTTTTTTTTTCGTGATAACATGTCAAAAGAAGATCGAAATCCTTGCAAGTATTCTTGAAGAACTAATTACAAGTGAACTGCCGTTTGTTTTCTGACAATCTTGCAGCTTTGTGACATTTTTGATGATTCAGCGGATAGGTATATTTCCGGTATCGAATTGTTGTAGTCTCAGTAAGCTGTACAACTAATATGATGACAGTTAACAGGATATTGTAGGAGGCTTTGAGAAAGTTGATCAGCCGAATTGTATGTTTACGGTATACGTAATACTTCAATATTCAATGACAGGTAGATATTTTAAATGTGTGTGGCATATAATATTAAAATGTAAAGAGAAGTAATAAACAACTTACCGTTGCAGGACCGCTGCGTTACGCGCTTATCAAACTGTATCACGTGGTGACAGATAACGTTATGCGAGTAGGGCGCAGTTCTTCTTCTTCTTATTCACTCCCCCCACCGCGTCCTGCGCAGTCGGGATATGATACATTCACATGACTTACTACAGGAAGCAATCCAACTCAAAATTCAATTTAGCTATTTCCCGGAAATACGTGCAGGTAGTGTCTGAAAAACGGCCCGGTTCAAACCCGGGCCAGACCTATAGCCCATATCACTACATTTACTGCTATGTAAGAAAACTGGCGTCATAACAAACAAAAATATTGACTTTGTTCTTGAACTATCTGTCACTAACGTCTCAAGTCCTATTAATTTATAAACAGCAATTTCCGAAATATTCGTTGTGTTCATCTGTTTGTCGTGATGTCATGGAAAGAGCATGGATTGAAAAGCCAAAATAACTGCTTCGTGTATTTACAACGAAATATGGAACATAAACGTTTATTTTGATATACGGCTGTTAAAGTGTATAGAAATAAACGACCGAGTGCAGAGAAAGCGATGTGAATGTATCAAATTCACCTCGGACAGGAAAGAATTAGTTCGTGACGAATGCTGTTTGACGTCTGGAAATGTTTGCAATTGTTTTTATCGGTTGTCGAGCTTGGGACATTGCAGTCGTCTGTCTTACCTTCAACTATTTCCTCCTCTGCCACGTACATAGTCTTGGATTCCACCCAAATAAATAAGGTATTTTCAGAAAAACCGCGCAAGCGCATATTTCTGCGAACACCAAACTCAAAAGCATGTTAGTTAAATACCAAACTTAAATTCAACTTTAGCATTTTCCAAGGATAAAACATTAAGATTCTCAAAACAAAACAAAATCCCTCTATTCCACATCACATGAACAGTTTTCCACAATTTTTACCACTCCCCAAAATGGCGTTAGCAATACAATAAGCTTAGGTATTATCATGACAAATCAAATGTATATCTTGGACTGAAGTGCTCTTCATTCTGGATGACTACTGTAGCTATAACTGGTAAACCGTGAGAGTTTGGAGGAATGATATCATACATCTGTATCGAACACCTCTACATAAAATGCCCTTTAAAACAACAATTTAAGCCAAAAACTGTGCAGGACACCTTGTTGGAGATATTTCTCATCATTTCTTTAAATTTTCCAATACTTATACATCATTCAAGTTGTTATTCATTTGTACATTAAAGACATGACAGAACATCTGACTATCACTTAAAGTCTAGTGTATTCCCCTGTAACTACAATAAGATAATGTTTATCTTGAAGTAGATAGAGTAATAAGTACAGAAAGTGATATGACTGCACACTTTTTTTTACTTAGAGAAAGTACTTAATTTCACCCAAGATATCAATATCGAGATTTCACTGTAATACCTCAATAAATAAAATAACGTATGAGGTGTGACCAAAAGGTAAAAGGAATTTTCTTTTTGCTAAAATAATCTTTATTTATTCATCATGTTCAAAGTAATGTCCCTGAGTTATAGAGTTGGAAGTGTTTGTGAGTGACAGTCACAGGGGGCCATGAGACAAACATTATCGGGATACAATTTACACGAGTGCTTTTGTGATTCAACATTTTCTTTACATTGTCGTCAGCAATTTATGTAACGTTCATACAAATCGTAAACTTTTGTCTTACACGTAGTAGATTCGTCACAGTCAACATTTCAAATTTCACAAACAAAATTTGTTGCAAATTAAGTAAACATTCGCCGAGTACTAGTAAACAGGTGTAACTTAGTCAACGGCCGCCTCGGTAGCGTGTCTGCCTCACGTTCAAGAGGTCCCGAGTTCGAATCTCGGTCAGGGTGAGTTACCTGGATGAGGTTTTATTCCGGGGTTTTCCCTTATTCTGAAAGACGAATGTCTGGTAACTCTAAGCTCTATGTACCCTGTACTCATTTGAACATCATTTCATTCATCGTCCGATATGACTTAACGTTGGAGGTTTTCTCTTATCCTGAAAGACGAATGTCTGGTAACTCTAAGCTCTATGTACTCTGTACTCATTTGTACATCATTTCATTCATCGTCCGATATGACTTAACGTTGGAGGTTTTCCCTTATCCTGAAAGACGAATGTCTGGTAACTCTAAGCTCTATGTACTCTGTACTCATTTGTACATCATTTCATTCATCGTCCGATATGACTTAACGTTGGAGGTTTTCTCTTATCCTGAAAGACGAATGTCTGGTAACTCTAAGCTCTATGTACCCTGTACTCATTTGTAGATCATTTCATTCATCGTCCGATATGACTTAACGTTGGAGGTTTTCCCTTATCCTGAAAGACGAATGTCTGGTAACTCTAAGCTCTATGTACCCTGTACTCATTTGTACATCATTTCATTCATCGTCCGATATGACTTAACGTTGGAGGTTTTCTCTTATCCTGAAAGATGAATGTCTGGTAACTCTAAGCTCTATGTACCCTGTACTCATTTGTACATCATTTCATTCATCGTCCGATATGACTTAACGTTGGAGGTTTTCTCTTATCCTGAAAGATGAATGTCTGGTAACTCTAAGCTCTATGTACCCTGTACTCATTTGTACATCATTTCATTCATCGTCCGATATGACTTAACGTTGGAGGTTTTCTCTTATCCTGAAAGATGAATGTCTGGTAACTCTAAGCTCTATGTACCCTGTACTCATTTGTACATCATTTCATTCATCGTCCGATATGACTTAACGTTGGAGGTTTTCTCTTATCCTGAAAGATGAATGTCTGATAACTCTAAGCTCTATGTACCCTGTACTCATTTGTACATCATTTCATTCATCGTTCGATATGACTTAATGTTGAAGGTTTTCTCTTATCCTGAAAGATGAATGTCCGGTAACTCTAAGCTCTATACACCCTGTACTCATTTGAACATCATTTCATTCATCGTCCGATATGACAACGTTGGAAGACGTAAATTACAAAATAATGATGATGATGATGATGATAATAATAGTAATAATAATAATAATAATAATAATAATAATAATAATAATAATAATAATAATAATAATAATAATAATAATAATAATAATAATAATAATAATAATAATAATAATAATAATAATAATAATAATAATAATAATAATAATAATAATAATAATAATAATAATAATAATAATAATAATAATAATAATAATAATAAATATCTAAAACAGCTGAACATGAACACATGTATTTTAGGAACATTATACCAATAAGACAAAAGAATTGAGAATCACATATGTAAAACCTCATACCTCGTATTTGTCTCTATGAAAAGCATAATTACAATTATAATACGTACCAAATCATTGTAATGATTGTAATCATTTGCTATTCAAATTCGTATGCAACAGAAAATTATTTAGATGTCAAATAAAATGTATATGTTGAATTTTATCTGTACAACCCGAGAGACAAAATGTATGTGTAACTTGCAGTACTTTCAGATGGATACCTATTGGGTCCAACTTTCTACATACATTCAGTTGTTTGTCGTAATGTTTCACAGCTGTCAGTCAGTTGGTCTAATGACTCCAATGTCACGGGTTCAAATCCGGCACAGATTTACTCCATGGAAATGAACACTTACTGGTCGAAATACCAGCACACCGGTTACAATATGGGCTTGGCAGCATCGTAAAAAAGAATACTATTACATTTCAAAGCCTAGACATTTACAAAAACTTGTTAAAGACACACATTTTAAGTGAAATTTAAAGATTTCCAAGATATAGTTTGTAATTATCCATTAAGAACTTAGTGCTTGGCCATGATATTTTGTTTCTGGTAATGCCAGTACACTTATTTAAACATTTGACTACCATTTCAGTTTCCTGTATTCCCCTTGTTCTATAACAAATGTGTAATGCACTAGAAGTTTTTGTATTATATGGTAAACAGTGGGAGCGAAAAATATATGAAACAACGAAGTTTTTACGCAAGCCTATCGCATATATACAACCTTCTGAAGAACAAATGTAGACGGCTAACAGTGGTTGGGTCTCTTACATTGGATGGTCGAAATCCAATCATTGCCGGTCACAAAGTACAACAAACCAGTCACAGACGGTTTCATTTATGGACCGCATTCGGGAGGCCTGGGTTCGATTCCAGTGGCCGACATACCTGACCCATTGGTTTTTCGGGGGGTTTCCCGGGTCACCAGGCGAATGCTGGGTAGGTTACTTACATCCTCCGAATTTCTTGTCCCTCTATTTCATCTCCGTAACCATTTCACATAATATCTGATCTAGTGGTCTCTTTCAGAGTAGAAGTGTCGGTGGGAGTCTCGGCGCCGCATGACAGGATGATATGTTCTTGGTGAACACTTCCTCCACCAGTAGGACGGTCTCCGATCTCTGGACCCCCTTGGTGGATGTTTCAGGACCACGGTACAGGCCGGCCGGGGAGTTTCTAACCTGCCCTCTGCATTGTCGTGACACTTTTTGCCTCATCCTTCCTCCCGGGGATGGTCCACTTGGGGACATAGGTACAATAGACCAAGTTTGGACCCTCGTAGCATAGTCCGGTCACTTATACACAGTCCAGTGCAGTCCACAGAATAGAAAATTAATATTCAATGTGTTATGGTTTTGTAAAGAAGAAAAACGTAAAGTTGTAATGATTACGACATATAACACTACAGCAACGGCAGTGAACGAGTTGTACTTAATATAGTGAAAGAGGCTCAAAATCCAACACATGATATACATACATCGCCCACATTCAAGAAGGTTCGAACTCGATGTGTTTTATGTGCAGAATTTTCCCGAGTTTTAGTAACAGAACGTAAATTTATGAATTCTGTTCAAGATCCCACTGGATAATACTTAGTTATTGCATATCGATTTTAGGAAGCATTGCGTACGCTGTGTTGATGGTCAGATGTTCCTGCTTTCTGCTGCACCACACAACGTCAGACAGGTAGGTACGTGTCATACATCGGCATGAAGATGGAATAGAGTCGAGGGTGGCTGCAATGGTATATAATTTACATAATTGGCTAACCTTTCATATCGGACACACTCCTCACTTACTTCGTTCTTCTGGTAAACAAGATAACAAGTGAATGTAACGCTATGTCAATACGCCTCGATGCTCAATCATTTATTGGTATAGAAAATGACATGAATATAACAAAGTATAAAAAGTATTAACATATATAATTAATTTGAGACTCCAAATGAACGTGCCCAAAAGTCGACGTGAAATAAAAGTAACAAACATTGACAATCTGGCGCAAGTGTAGCTAAGTTGAAACAAATGCTACTGAGGCGTGATGTGTTGATGCAAGACAGATGCATTTGTATCATGGGATCTTGATATTGGCGAGAGAGAAATTCCAACCTCCAACTGAGAAACGAACCTGTGACTCCAGGTGCGACGTGATGTGTTCCATTCAACCGTCGTTTATTACGAAGTATTCTTTCAAATGTATAAAATTGGACGAGAAACAAGTGAATAACATCACGGTATTGGACAATTAAAACCATTAATCTCGGAAATCGTGACCAAAAGTTTGTCACGAAATATCTTAAATATGTGATACCTATCTTAATCAAAATCACAAGCAAGAAAAAGCGTAAGTTGTGGTGGAGGGGATCCCTAACGATTCTAGACAAAAGTAAAGAAGATGGAGCTGTAAATGTACTCACCCTCGTGCTACATGACGGCCGTGCTGTTGCTCGCACACTGAGCCCTGTCTCCTGCACGCGTCACGCAAATAGATCACCTCCAGCTCGACCCACCGACCCCGATTTACCTCAACAAACTATCAAACCTTAATAATTGATTTCTCCGGCCCAAGCGCCACAACAAACATGTCCAAGTATTATTCAATCTGAAACAATTCCTAGATATTGATTTATCGTACAGATATGTATCACATCGGAGAACGCAAAACCTGTTTTGTGATGAAATACAACACTTCCTCTGTGGTCGAGCATTCTAGCTTCTTAACCAAGAGATCCGAAGTTCGATTGCTGGAATGTCTTTTCTAACCAGAATCATACCCACGGACGAATAATGAACGAAAGGAGCAGTCAATTGTTTATAAAGACAAGCCTCAATAAGTTAAAGAAGGCTACACAAATTATCGTCTTTACTTACCAAATTTTAAAACCTCCTCCATCTACCTACGCAGTATGTTCTAAATTCGATACTTGTGACGTCCCCTAAATCCAAAAATGCATTTTGTCTGTGTTTATGAACAGCAGATGAGAAACAAAATGATAAGGCTGTGACACTTCACCTCAAATTACCTTTTATAATTTTCTCAAAATTGGCTCTAACAATTTTAATTAAAATATCATATGCTTAAGATTATGTTCAATGTTCTGGTAATGTACTCAGAAGTTCTCTTCATTCTGAATGACTTGGTAAACTGTAAAAGATACACAAACAATGTACGCAGATCTTGTTGCAACATACACTTTATGTCAAATATATTTTTCCCTGGAGTAAACCATCTCCGAGATACTCCTTTTATTTTTAAATGTTTTAATATGTACTTATATCTACTTAAGTCAATTACAAAAGTAATTAGTTTTTTTTTCATGGAATTTCAAAGTCGACGAGTTTTTAAAACGTTTGACTATCACTAAAGATTACTGAACTACATTGTACGTATAATGAAACTTGTAATAAAGCTATTTCTACAAAACTTAATCTCGTTTAATATGACGATAGAATGTGCTTTTATAACAATATTTCGTGGAAGAATGAGTTGAGAAAGCTATGTAAGTGCACACAGACCTGATGTGCTGGTTCAAATGGGAATATTTCTAAAGAATAGAGTCGTAAGTATTATGTTACAGAGGAGCAGAGCACTGCTTAGGGCGACGATCTAAGTAGGGACGGGGCCCTTAACGTTTACCCCGTCACCTGGTCCTTAACTCTGACAATCTTGGAAATCACGAGGCCACATGGCTGAGACTGTGATATTTCTTAAGGTGTTCCTTGCAAACCATTGTGGTAAGGGGAGTAAAACCTTCATTTGTTTTGATGTAGGCCACGCTCACCTGCAGCCGGTCGTCATCTCGTGGAGTTAGTTGTCAGTATCGTCGTGAGAGGCGTTGCATTACAGCACGCTCTACGAGTTTCCATACACTTCTGATAGATGGTGTAATAGACAGGTACAAGTTGGACATGAATACATCAAGAATTTCAAACATTTGATAAATGGGTAAGAATGTAACAAACAGATCACACGAGTTTCCATACACTTCTGATAGATGGTGTAATAGACAGGTACAAGTTGGACATGAATACATAAAGAATTTCAAACATTTGATAAATGGGTAAGAATGTAACAAACAGATCACACGAGTTTACATACACTTCTGATAGATGGTGTAATACACAGGTACAAGTTGGACATGAATACATCAAGAATTTCAAACATTTGATAAATGGGTAAGAATGTAACAAACAGATCACACGAGTTTCCATATACTTCTGATAGATGGTGTAATAGACAGGTACAAGTTGGACATGAATACATCAAGAATTTCAAACATTTGATAAATGGGTAAGAATGTAACAAACAGATCACACGAGTTTCCATATACTTCTGATAGATGGTGTAATACACAGGTACAAGTTGGACATGAATACATCAAGAATTTCAAACATTTGATAAATGGGTAAGAATGTAACAAACAGATCACACGAGTTTCCATATACTTCTGATAGATGGTGTAATAGACAGGTACAAGTTGGACATGAATACATCAAGAATTTCAAACATTTGATAAATGGGTAAGAATGTAACAAACAGATCACACGAGTTTCCATACACTTCTGATAGATGGTGTAATAGACAGGTAAAAGTTGGACATGAATACGTCAAGAATTTCAAACATTTGATAAATGGGTAAGAATGTAACAAACAGATCACACGAGTTTCCATACACTTCTGATAGGTGGTGTAATACACAGGTACAAGTTGGACATGAATACGTCAAGAATTTCAAACATTTGATAAATGGGTAAGAATGTAACAAACAGATCACACGAGTTTCTCAACCAATGACAAGTTCACATTTATTCTCTCCATCCTATTATTACTTTTTCTGTTACATTAAGTAAAGGAAGTATTGTACTACAACCGAAATATCACCTGAAGTACATGTTTGGAGATCCTCATAATCAGCAGAAAAATTAGTAAAAAATGTGTTAGTGGCTATCTGTCTGGTAACGTATAATTGAAAAACCAAAAATCGATTGAATACAAAACTTCGAATTTGCATTCAGTAATTTCCAAGGACAAAGATCCCTTGCCCTAAAACTATTCGTTACATGGGCTTTTTTCCCTCTCGAAAGTTTATTTTCTCTAAAATGGTTCTAACAATATTATGACGAAGTTGCACGTAACAAGTTGCGCTGATCAGCTTGCCGACACATACTGTAAGTAAGTCTCTGAAACCACAGCGAATGTGTGTGACAGAGAACGCCTGCTACACAAGAGCAGAACCCTCTGTACAATAAAACCGAGAAGATGCACTCGCAAAAGTAGAAGCCGTCACAAAGTTTAGGAATGGTCTGCAACTGAACTGACATAAACACCGAGGGAGGGTCTCTCATTCCCCGGAGTCTTTCTTTCCTCTGGTTTAGTGTACACCAGTGTTTCTCAAAGTGCGATGGGGTCCCTTAAGTCTAGTTATAATGTTGTAAATAGTTATATTTGTGTAGTATTTGTTTAAATCTCAATTATAACATTCAACCAAAAGTTGACTCGTTCATATGTTATATGAGTTGTCAAACTATGGGAGTCCTTGAAGCAGAAGAGTTCGAGGAACTGCGATACTCGCTCGACAACTCCAATGGAGCGCTGGAAACGCCGCTTCGCCAAAGAATTTCACGAGAAAACAAAAACAATATTTTATTTGTTCTCGATACATTTTCAACATCCGCAGTGCTGTGGACTATTTGACAACTGCTTACTTTCGAGTGACCAGTTCCGCGAGCTCATTCATTACTGCATTTAAGCATTCCTAGTAGGTTTCTGAAAGAATCGCGATTCTTCGATAGCTGGTAGCACTGACAGATTTTGCCAAGTGAAATCTGTAGCGTGTGAAGAAAAGCGTTTTATTATGTGGCACTTTTAAATACAACTGTAGACATATTTCAATGGCATTAACAATAGTATTTTACGTAGATTCGCATTAAGTGATGACAAATAGGAAATTGTTGTGAAGTTTTCAGTTATTAGCAAAAGCGTGTCAATTGCGTACTTTCTCCATGTTAGACTAACAGTTCATGCGGTGTGGGCTAGGGAAGGACTGAGTGAAGAGGGGAGGCTTGTAGTGTGAACAGGGCCTACGCGTGACTGTACAATAGAAAGAGTACTAAAGAGTAGCCTTAGTTCTTTGACTCATTATTCTCTCTTATTTGAATGAAAATTATTATTTAGAGCTTCCCCCGCTTTGAAAGTCACGGCTCGCTAATGGGCCTACGTGTGACTGTACAATAGAAAGATTACTAAACAGTAGCCTTAGTTCTTTGAGTCATTATTCTCTCTTATTTCAATGACAATTATTATTTAGAGATTCCCTCGCTTTGAAAGTCGCGCCTCGCTAATGGGCCTACGTGTGACTGTACAATAGAAAGAGTATTAAAGAGTACCCTTAGTACTTTGAGTCATTATTCTCTCTTATTTGAATGAAAATTACTATTTAGAGCTTCCCCCGCTTTGAAAGTCACGGCTCGCTAATGGGCCTACGCGTGACTGTACAATAGAAAGAGTACTAAAGAGTAGCCTTAGTACTTTGAGTCATTATTCTCTCTTATTTGAATGAAAATTACTATTTAGAGCTTTCCCCGCTTTGAAAGTCACGGCTCGCTAATGGACCTACGCGTGACTGTACAATAGAAAGAGTACTAAACAGTAGCCTTAGTACTTTGAGTCATTATTCTCTCTTATTTAAATGAAAATTATTATTTAGAGCTTCCCCCGCTTTGAAAGTCACGCCTCGCTAATGGGCCTACGTGTGACTGTACAATAGAAAGAGTACTAAAGAGTAGCCTTAGTACCTTGAGTCATTATTCTCTCTTATTTGAATGAAAATTATTATTTAGAGCTTCCCCCGCTTTGAAAGTCACGCCTCGCTAATGGGCCTACGTGTGACTGTACAATAGAAAGAGTACTAAACAGTAGCCTTAGTTCTTTGAGTCATTATTCTCTCTTATTTCAATGACAATTATTATTTGGAGATTCCCTCACTTTGAAAGTCACGCCTCGCTACTGGACCTACGTGTGACTGTACAATATAAAGAGCACTAAAGAGTAGCCTTAGTTCTTTGAGTCATTATTCTCTCTTATTTTAATAAAAATTATTATTTGGAGCTTCCCACAATTTGAAAGTTACACCTCGCTACTGGACCTACGTGTGGCTGTACAATAGAAAGAGTACTAAACAGTAGCCGTAGTTCTTTGAGTCATCATTCTCTCTTGTTTTAATGACAATTAGTATTTGGAGCTTCCCTCCCTTTGAAAGCCACACCTCGCTACTGGACCTACGTGTGACTGTACAATAGAAAGAGTACTAAAGTGTAGCCTTAGTTCTTTGAGTCATTATTCTCTTTTATTTTAATGACAATTAGTATTTGGAGCTTCCCTCACTTTGAAAGTCATGTCTCGCTACTGGATCTACGTGTGACTGTACAATAGAAAGAGTACTAAAGAGTAGCCTTAGTTCTTTGAGTCATTATTTTCTCTTATTTTAATGACAATTAGTATTTGGAGCTTCCCTCCCTTTGAAAGCCACACCTCGCTACTGGACCTACGTGTGACTGTACAATAGAAAGAGTACTAAAGTGTAGCCTTAGTTCTTTGAGTCATTATTCTCTTTTATTTTAATGACAATTAGTATTTGGAGCTTCCCTCACTTTGAAAGTCATGTCTCGCTACTGGATCTACGTGTGACTGTACAATAGAAAGAGTACTAAAGAGTAGCCTTAGTTCTTTGAGTCATTATTTTCTCTTATTTTAATGACAATTATTATTTGGAGCTTCCCTCACTTTGAAAGTCACGCCTCGCTACTCCTACGTGTGACTGTACAATAGAAAGCGTACTAAAGAGTAGCCTTAGTTCTTTGAGTCATTATTTTCTCTTATTTTAATGACAATTATTATTTGGAGCTACCCTCACTTTGAAGGTCACGCCTCGCTACTGGACCTACGTGTGACTGTACAATAGAGAGTACTAAAGTGTAGCCTTAGTTCTTTGAGTCATTATTTTCTCTTATTTTAATGACAATTATTATTTGGAGCTACCCTCACTTTGAAGGTTACGCCTCGCTACTGGACCTACGTGTGACTGTACAATAGAAAGAGTACTAAAGAGCAGCCTTAGTTCTTTGAGTCATTATTTTCTCTTATTTTAATGACAATTATTATTTGGAGCTACCCTCACTTTGAAGGTCACGCCTCGCTACTGGACCTACGTGTGACTGTACAATAGAGAGTACTAAAGTGTAGCCTTAGTTCTTTGAGTCATTATTTTCTCTTATTTTAATGACAATTATTATTTGGAGCTACCCTCACTTTGAAGGTCACGCCTCGCTACTGGACCTACGTGTGACTGTACAGTAGAAAGAGTACTAAAGAGTAGCCTTAGTTCTTTGAGTCATTATTTTCTCTTATTTTAATGACAATTATTATTTAGAGCTTCCCACACTTTAAAAGCCACGCCTCGCTACTGGACCTGCGTGTGACTGTACAATAGAAAGCGTACTAAAGAGTAGCCTTAGTTCTTTGAGTCATTATTTTCTCTTATTTTAATGACAATTATTATTTAGAGCTTCCCACACTTTAAAAGCCACACCTCGCTACTGGACCTGCGTGTTACTGTACAATAGAAAGCGTACTAAAGAGTAGCCTTAGTTCTTTGAGTCATTATTTTCTCTTATTTTAATGACAATTATTATATGGACCTTCCCACACTTTAAAAGCCACGCCTCGCTACTGGACCTATGTGTGACTGTACAATAGAAAGAGTACTAAAGAGCAGCCTTAGTTCTTTGAGTCATTATTCTCTCTTGTTTTAATGAAAATTATTATATGGACCTTCCCTCACTTTGAAAGCCACACTTCGACACTCGTTGGTCATCTTATAACTAGCAACTATCCGGGTTTTACACCCAGCGAGTTGCGTAAGGAAATCTATCGAATCGAGGAATGGATTGTTCTAGCGTGATGGAAAGTTATGGAATACCTAGCACGGTACAACAATGAGTCTCGTACTTCCGATTTCGTGAGGTCAGATAGTTGCTCTTCTTGAATGTTCAATTGCCAACAACAATGACGGTAGATTTGGGTAGACATTTGCTGTTCCCGTGTTAATATCGATTAAAATACCACATATTATAAACATTATCTTGACAAATAAAATGTATATATTTAATTTACTGAGAATTTCCTCAGAAGTGCTCTACATTCTTAGCAGAGAAGTGGTAAACTGTAAGAGATACACAAAATATTTAAGTCATTTAATAATTAGTGGCAGCATTTGAATTAAAAACAAATAAAACGGTTTCGGAGCAGTCACATTATTGCAGTGCTTAGACGTAGTCTCCTGGAACATCAAGAACTCGCCTCCACACATCAGGGAGCCAACAGCGTCTTGTTCTCCTAATATTCAAACCAACTGTTCTTGTCTGGTTCTAAAGCAACTCCTTTAAGTGATAATATCACTTCCGCAAAAAGTTCGAATTCACATGGGCTCATATCTGGGGAGTACGGAGGATACTCCAGAATTTGCCAGTTCCATCTGCGAAGTAAATAAACAACAGAGGCAGACGTGTTAGAGCGAGCACCATCATGTAACACAATGGGATGAGAATTCGCGAGATTTGGACGTTTACGACGCACAGCTGGTCGTGCACCATTCACACGATTTCCTCGAGGAACTTAATGAGTGATAAGAACTAATCAACAATAAGTGGTTCCTGTTCCTGTCGATACTTCGATAGCCTTGGTCAAGCAATGTGCCACCATTCATTTGATTGTCTCTTTAGTTTTGGTTGTTGTTTTTTTTAAAGGATATTTATTTAATTTTAAAAATGTTGCTGGGGTATGTAGTTTATTTATATGCGGCTTTATCTCAGCCTGTCGGGGTTCCGCTAAGAGCACCCCCGTTATTCGAGGTGCTGTTGGTTGCTATGCTAGCTGCCCATAGCAGCTGCGGGTAGAAGAATGCAGGCCAGGCGACGGCCATGACCCGAAGGCCCTGACCGTGGCGCGTGGAAAGTAGGGGGCTTGGTTGGCTACTTGAGCCGGGGGGTTTATTTGGAAGTCGTGGTGCTTTTGGATGTCAAGTCTTGGGGGCGGTTGAGGTTGCGGTTGGAGTACTGTCAGTCAGTTCAGCGGGGTTTTATCCAAGAAGCTGGAGTCGATCATTGGAGGGCATCATATCCGGCAGTTATTGCCGGGTGGGGGAGTGTTGTGGCGTCGTCATTGGTATGGTGGTGTGCGAGGTGATTTCCAGCTGTCGAAGTGGGCCTTGAGCCTCCTGGTTGTTTCTGCGTTGTAGTCGGCGATGATTTCTTCTGGGGATTTCAGGTCATTCATTCGTGTGTTGAGGCTGTTGTACACTTCCCTAAGTGTTGAGTGGAGCTGGTCAAGTCTATCGAGGAGAGTGGAAGAGTCCTTTGGCTGGCAGGGACGCGTGTCGGTGAGGTGAGTCTCCACACGTTGCTTCTTGCGTTGGAGTGAGGCAAGAGTGTCTTTATGTTCCTTGGCTAGCTGTTCTGTGTGTTGAAGTTGGGAGCTGATGGTTTCTGCTGTCTGTTGTAGGGTGGTCATTGAAGAGGTGAGTCTGTCCAGTGGAGTAAGTCCGTCGGTTATTAGTCGTTGCGTGGTTGACAGTGTGTCGTGGAGGTCGATGAGGGCGGCGTGGCTGTCGTTTTGTTGTTGGGCAGCGGCGGTGACGGATTCCTCCAGGTTACCCAAGCGCTGTTTGAGGTTAAGGACCTCTGAATGGAGGTCCTGAACCTCCTCCGCTGGAGGCCGGCGGTTGGCGGCGGTGACTGTTCTGAGGAGCTCTTCTAGGGACTGGAGTCTGCTGTTGACTTGCTGCAGGTCCTCCCGAAGGCAACCAAGTGCTTGCTGCCATGTCGCAGGTTCGCTGGTGGCGTTGCTCCGGGGTGTTGGCCTCTCTGAGTTTGCGCGAGGGTACGCAGGGCACTGCATCTGCCCTGTGAAGTGGCCGAGGCCATCACAGGTAGCGCAGTACCGGCGGCGTCGGTGGAGATCGTGGACCCTGCACGCTGAAGTTGGAGCGTGAAAGCCACAGTAATGGCACCGTGGCGGCGCGGTGCATGTGTCTGCGCGGTGCCCGTAGGCGCAGCAGTTCCGGCACGGGATGTGTCGCTGCAGTCTGCTGGCCTCCACCTTCAAGAGTTGGCCCAATATGGGCAGACTTGAGGTCAAGGCGGCGTCGCGGTCCCGAGGATCGGCAAACTGCAGGCGCACGCAGGTCGTTGGGCCTCGTCGTGACGAGATCCGTGTGGCACTTATGGCTGTTGGCCACTTCTGCGTAGCAGCGGTGAGGATGTATCGTGCAGGGAGGTCCAGTGGTGCTCCGATAACTACAGCTGTGTGAGTGTTGTTTCCTGTCGGCGGTTGGATGATGGTCACGGCAGTTGGGGATCGGCTAGCCTGAGGTGTCGGCGAAGTTGGTTGTGTGGTTGCTCGGTAAAGCAGTGGCGTTTCCGGCGGTGCTGTGGTGAAGGCTGGCCGTGTTGAGCTGGAAGACCCCGCAGCTATTGGCGGCGGCCGCTGACTGGTCTCCAGGCGGGCGTCCGGCGTGGTGGGAGAAGCAGGCCGAGTGGCCCAGAACTTTCCCGTGAGTTCCGCGGGAGGCTCCCTCTCGACTGCCATCACCGACAGCGAGGCGGGAGACGGCGCTCGACTGCTGGCTGGCGAAAGCTGCGATGAAGACAGCTTCGTGCTGTTGTTTCCTGCAGTCAGGTGATGCGGCGAATAGCCGGTCTCCGGGCTGGCATCCGGCGTGGCGGGGGAAGCGGGCCTAGCTGCCCAGAACTTCCCCTGCGGTGCGGCGAGGGGCTCCCTCTCGACTGCCGGCAGCGGCAGCGTGGCGGGAGTCGGCGCTCGAGATCAGGCTGGCGAGAGCTGCGGTGCAGGCTTCGCTGCCTGGCTCTGTTTCCTGGATGATGCCTTCTTCTTTCCCATGATGTGTTTCTCCTCGGAGTCTTCGGCGTGATGCTGCGTGATGCTTCCTCCTCGGAGTCTACGGCGCGTCTAGCCGAGTGTAAAATTTTCCTGGTTGGTAGCAGCGAATCCAGGTTTCATCTAATGTTATGATACGTGGAAGAAAACGCTGCCGCGTTCTAAGTGTAGTCTCGCTGTTTCCATACTCTGACACATTGTTTCCTCTGTAAGATGGTCTGGAAACCATCGAGAGCAGTTTTTCCTCATCTTTAACTTCTTAGGTATGCGTAAAATCGTAGCAGGAGCAACCAACTTCTCTTGCTAGTTCAATACAAGTCCAGCAACCATGTTCTTGCGGCAGTGCTCTAACATCATCGCTTGCTGATTGCGGTCTTCGATTCCTCTACGAAATACATTCGTCCACCTAACCACGGTACGACATGGTAGTCTGTCTACTACAAGCTTCCAATAATTCTTACAAACTGAATTTTAATGAAGCATCTTCGTTCGTATTTACTAAACATATTTAGAGCACTGAACATAACAGCTTACAGTTAAACTTACTAAAAATTTCTTATTAAATAAATTCATTGTATTCAAACTCAAGCTAATAAACATTAGATGCTCTTATTTTTCATTGTTATCAGCTTACATGATTTACCGCTGATAGCGTCAAATGGAGGCAGTGTTGCTGCTACTTTTTGAATTACCCATATATTACTGCACTGAAATGTACATCTTGTTAACAGACACAGTTTATGTCAAATATATTTTTGTATAGTGAGTCATTTGCGAGATATTGCTTAGTATTGGTCTAAAGTCTCAAACATTTTTCAAATCTGCAAGGTTATTTGTTCTATTTCTCAACCGGTAAAGAAGACTTCTCTGTATTAACAAGAATTAGATGTAACAATAAACTTTTGTGACTAGTTTTGTAGAGAATGCAGACAAGAAGGCTTGTACATACGAAGAGATGCCCGTATGTAGGCAACACCTTCTACATGTCACGGGAGACATTGATCACCGAGGTCTACTTCCCATAAGCCCCAGCCCCGTAGGACCGGGAACCCGGGCCTCATCTGTTATTTCCATTAGGACAGTACCTATTTTATAAACTGCCCCCCCCCCCCCGTCTGCCTTACGGCAAACAGGACGGATGTGGATACGCCACATACGCGCCAGTCCTTAATGAACCAGCTACCAAATAACCTTGGTAGGGCCGCCAGTGTCCAGCTCACCAGCTACTAGCTCTGCAGGCTAGTCCCCGGGACTTATAGGACAACCCTCTGCCCCCTCCGGGCGGCCCTGGCGACCTGGCCGGAGGTACCCAATTGCCCGTGGGTGACGGGAACCATCTGCCCCCTCGAGACCAACCCAATCCGAACAACTCCCATATGGGAGGGGCTCGTTATGTTCGGCCCGAGGTTCCTCTAGTAACGTCAGAGGTACCACGAGTGCTAGGGGTCCGTAGCGCCCGCACTTTGGCAGCTAAAAGGGACGGATCCCTTCCCCTACGGGGGTCACGGGAGACAGCCATCGTCACTCTAACATGGCATTCAGCAAACCATTGACTCAATTTCGAATGCCTACTTAAAGATTACCCTGGCTGGCCCCGTAGCTCAGTGGGTAGAGCACCTGCCTACTGTGTTAGGGGTACTGGGTTCGATTCCCAGCGGTGGTCACCGACCAAGATAAATTACCCATCTTCCACCGAGTCTGGAAGTATGATTGAGAGTGCGAATGTGTGCGTGATCTAATGACTAAAACACAACGAATACTAGTTAACACCTTCGATATGTTCCAAAGGAGAACGGCCGCCGATATGACCATTGCAGTTAAAGGCGGGGTATAAATGTGTACGTGATCTAATGATTAAAACCCAACGAATACGAGTTAACACCTTCGATATGTTCCAAAGGAGAACGGCCGCCGATATGACCATTGCAGTTAAATGCGAGGTATAAATGTTTACGGGATCTAATGATTAAAACCTAACGAATACGAGTTAACACCTTCGATATGTTCCAAAGGAGAACGGCCGCCGATATGACCATTGCAGTTAAAGGCGAGGTATAAATGTGTACGTGATCTAATGATTAAAACCCATCGAATACGAGTTAACACCTTCGATATGTTCCAAAGGAGAACGGCCGCCGATATGACCATTGCAGTTAAAGGCGAGGTATAAATGTGTACGTGATCTAATGATTAAAACCCATCGAATACGAGTTAACACCTTCGGTATGTTCCAAAGGAGAACGGCCGCCGATATGACCATTGCAGTTAAAGGCGAGGTATAAATGTGTACGTGATCTAATGATTAAAACCTAACGAATACGAATTAACACCTTCGATATGTTCCAAAGGAGAACGGCCGCCGATATGACCATTGCAGTTAAAGGCGAGGTATAAATGTTTACGGGATCTAATGATTAAAACCTAACGAATACGAGTTAACACCTTCGATATGTTCCAAAGAAGAACGGCCGCCGAAATGACCATTGCAGTTAAAGGCGAGGTATAAATGTGTACGTGATCTAATGATTAAAACCCATCGAATGCCTTCGATATGTTCGAAATGAGAACGGTCGCCGATATGACCATTGCAGTTAAAAGCGAGGTATAAATGTGTACGTGATCTAATGATTAAGACCCATCGAATACGAGTTAACACCTTCGATATGTTCCAAAGGAGAACGGCCGCCGATATGACCATTGCAGTTAAAGGCGAGGTATAAATGTGTGAGTGATCTAATGATTAAAACCCAACGAATATGAGTTAACACCTTCGATATGTTCCAAAGGAGAACAGCCGCCGATATGACCATTGCAGTTAAAGGCGAGGTATAAATGTGTGAGTGATCTAATGATTAAGACCCAACGAATACGAGTTAACACCTTCGATATGTTCCAAAGGAGAACGGCCGCCGATATGACCGTTGTAGTTAAAGGCGGGGTATAAATGTGTACGTGATCTAATGATTAAAACCCAACGAATACGAGTTAACACCTTCGATATGTTCCAAAGGAGAACGGCCGCCGATATGAACATTGCAGTTAAAGGCGAGGTATAAATGTGTACGTGATCTAATGATTAAAACCCAACGAATACGAGTTAACACCTTCGATATGTTTCAAAGGAGAACGGCCGCCGATATGAACATTGCAGTTAAAGGCGAGGTATAAATGTGTGAGTGATCTAATGATTAAAACCCAACGAATAGGAGTAACACCTTCGATATGTTCCAAAGGAGAACGGCCGCCGATATGACCATTGTAGTTAAAGGCGGGGTATAAATGTGTACGTGATCTAATGATTAAAACCCAACGAATAGGAGTTAACACCTTCGATATGTTCCAAAGGAGAACGGCCGCCGATATGACCATTGCAGTTAAAGGCGAGGTATAAATGTGTACGTGATCTAATGATTAAAACCCAACGAATACGAGTTAACACCTTCGATATGTTCCAAAGGAGAACGGCCGCCGATATGACCATTGCAGTTAAAGGCGAGGTATAAATGTGTACGTGATCTAATTATTAAAACCTAACGAATACGAGTTAACACCTTCGATATGTTCCAAAGGAGAACGGCCGCCGATATGACCATTGCAGTTAAAGGCGAGGTATAAATGTTTACGAGATCTAATGATTAAAACCTAACGAATACGAGTTAACACCTTCGATATGTTTCAAAGGAGAACGGCCGTCGATATGACCATTGCAGTTAAAGGCGAGGTATAAATGTGTACGTGATCTAATGATTAAAACCCATCGAATACGAGTTAACACCTTCGATATGTTCCAAAGGAGAACGGCCGCCGATATGACCATTGCAGTTAAAGGCGAGGTATAAATATGTACGTGATCTAATGATTAAAACCCATCGAATACGAGTTAACACCTTCGATACGTTCCAAAGGAGAACGGCCGCCGATATGACCATTGCAGTTAAAGGCGAGGTATAAATGTGTACGAGATTTAATGATTAAAACCTAACGAATACGAGTTAACACCTTCGATATGTTCCAAAGGAGAACGGCCGCCGATATGACCATTGCAGTTAAAGGCGAGGTATAAATGTGTACGTGATCTAATGATTAAAACCCATCGAATACCTTCGATATGTTCGAAATGAGAACGGTCGCCGATATGACCATTGGAGTTAAAGGCGGGGTATAAATGTGTACGTGATCTAATGATTAAAACCCAACGAATACGAGGTAACACCTTCGATATGTTCCAAAGGAGAACGGCCGCCGATATGACCATTGCAGTTAAAGGCGGGGTATAAATGTGTACGTGATCTAATGATTAAAATCCAGCGATTACGAGTTAACACCTTCGATATGCTCCAAAGGAGATCGGCCGCCGATATGACCATTGCAGTTAAAAGCGGGGTATAAATGTGTACGTGATCTAATGATTAAAACCCAGCGATTACGAGTTAACACCTTCGATATGTTCCAAAGGAGAACGACCGTCGATATGACCATTGCAGTTAAAAGCGGGGTATAAATGTGTACGTGATCTAATGATTAAAACCCAACGAATACGAGTTAACACCTTCGATATGTTCCAAAGGAGAACGACCGCCGATATGACCAAAGCAGTTAAAGGCGGGGTATAAATGTTTACGTGATCTAATGATTAAAACCCAACGAATACGAGTTAACACCTTCGGTATTTTCCAAAGGAGAAAGGCCGCCGATATGACCATTGCATTTAAAGGCGGAGTATAAATGAAACAAATAAAAAAATAGCCCCTTGCACAAATAGAGGCTTTTTTAATTTAAGTCATCTAGATAACTGGCCCTGACCCAGAGGCAGACACGCTACCACCACGCGTTAGTTGCGGAGCACGTAGAAAGAAAGGTCTGGGAAAGGTTAAAGGTTATTTCTGACTTTGAAATCTCAAGCTCTGTGTATAACCTCGCGAAAAACAAAACATAATCATAATGAAGTATTTCAAAATTGAAACATTAACCACGAATATCGCGGAAATGGCCCAGGGTACATAAATATTGGAAATAAAGGTTTAAGGAAATAGGCCGCTTTTGTATAATAAGCTTTCGTCTATTTTTTATTGTTTACCAATTGTACAAAACATATCCATAATGGAAATCACTTCACAGAATATTCAAGAGATTTGTCTGCAGATAGAGAACGTAATTACCAAGTTTGAAATCATCAAGCAATAATTCCTCTAGTTCTACAACTTTGTACGGAAAATAACGCTTTCCTTTTTGAGAAAGATGTAAGTATTGAAAAATTAAAACAAATAACAAACCGGAAATGGTTACAAAAATGTTTTTGACACGAATTGTATCTTTTAACAAGATGTATAATTTTGTATAGTAATATTTGGTCTATTACCGTTTGTCAATTAAAGAAAAGTTATTGACAATAAAAGGAACTTCAGAGGTCATTCTCAGAAAACTCATGACATAGCGACATGACAGAGGCGTATTTGAGAAAACAAGTAGTTTGGTGTGAAAGTAGATTTTCTTTAAAAAGTTGATTTTTTTCCTTGTTGATAACTGTTACATAGGATGAACAATGAGACGTTTTGTAAGTTGGGGAGCAGTAAGTAAAAGATATATGAAGCTGCTGGTGCCAGAAAGAGAAGCAGAGTCATTAAATTGACATGCTGAACTTGTTTTTGAGCTGTGCACGGAGTCTCAGTTGATGTGAGTACAGTGCTTCCTTCCTGTAAGGAGTGATATAGCGGTGAGATAAAGACAGGAAGTAAGTTTGGCTAAGAGGGGAAACTACTCCACATTTGTCTTTCAAGTTTTATTTTATTAATACTGCATGCTCCGTTACATCGTACATGCATTTATTTGACTATTTACAATATATACCATTTTAACTTTCAAAGTTTGAATAGATAGAGACAGGCTGAGAACTTCAATGCCATGACCGGGATTTGAACCACGATCTCCCGGTCTCTGTCAGGTCGCTTTTAACTAGTGGTTCTCCAAATGACTCGTATGTTTCCCAGCAAACCACTAGAGGCTCTCAAATACGTTGAGGTACGCACCTTTTGTGGTGACTTACTAACTCAAGTCCCAGGCTTACCTATAAATGGTCGCTCGATGGTTAATGGTTCCACTGAATGTTTTGCTCGCCCACCTTGCAAGCTCCCCGTTGTCCTCCTTTGCTAACTGATCTGCCATTACATTCCTCATTGCTCTCAGCCTCTATCGTTTTGCGTCGTATTTGACTTGTATATACCTCGATACTGAAGCATTATGTAGCGAGTACAGCAGTCAATTTTGGAAAAAGACTGTTGCTGCCATCTATGGTGTAGGGTAACGGGAGGTATTTTCGTGATAATATTTCGAAGTGATGTCAAAGAGAAAGCAGTTGGTGTTAACTCGTCTTTCACTGTTGGTAGTTGACATATTTGATCCTAGAGCTTAGCAGCTATCACCAACAGGTTTCTCTATGACATCCCTAGGAAAAAGTATCACGAAAGTACTTCCCTTTACCCTTCTGCAAGTTTTCTTGGATACTCGTTGGTATTTCATTACATACTTCTAATACAAGCTTACTACAAATGACTCATTCCTTTTCAGTTCTGTTTTCCGATGTATTACACTTCCAACAATGGTTTGTATATCAAAATAACCAGAAACTCGTCAAGTTTACTACCACACTCTACAAATGTTGTATATATGCCCCTTGGTCGACATGACGTATGTTCAGCATCATCTCGTCAATGGTCATTACTGTAATGGTGTTGTGCTCCTTCAATTGTACCAGTGTTCTTCGTAGTGGAGGAGGTACTCCCACACTCTACAAATGTTGTATATATGCCCCTTGGTCGACATGACGTATGTTCAGCATCATCTGGTCAATGATCATTACTGTAATGGTGTTGTGCTCCTTCAATTGTACCAGTGTTCTTCGTAGTGGAGGAGGTACTCCCACACTCTACAAATGTTGTATATATGCTCCTTGGTCGACATGACGTATGTTCAGCATAATCTCGTCAATGGTCATTACTGTAATAGTGATGTGCTCCTTCAATTGTACCAGTGTTCTTCGTAGTGGAGGAGGTACTCTCACACTCTACAAATGTTGTATATATGCTCCTTGGTCGACATGACGTATGTTCAGCATCATCTCGTCAATGGTCATTACTGTAATAGTGATGTGCTCCTTCAATTGTACCAGTGTTCTTCGTAGTGGAGGAGGTACTCCCACACTCTACAAATGTTGTATATATGCTCCTTGGTCGACATGACGTATGTTCAGCATCATCTCGTCAATGGTCATTACTGTAATGGTGTTGTGCTCCTTCAACTGTACGAGTGCTCTTCGTAGTGGAGAAGGTACTCCCACACTCTACAAATGTTGTATATATGCCCCTTGGTCGACATGACGAATGTTCATCATCATCTCGTCAATGGTCATTACTGTAATGGTGATGTGCTCCTTCAATTGTACCAGTGTTCTTCGTAGTGGAGGAGGTACTCCCACACTCTACAAATGTTGTATATATGCCCCTTGGTCGACATGACGTATGTTCATCATCATCTCGTCAATGGTCATTACTGTAACGGTGATGTGCTCCTTCAATTGTACTAGTGTTCTTCGTAGTGGAGGAGGTACTCCCACACTCTACAAATGTTGTATATATGCCCCTTGGTCGACATGACGTATGTTGAGCATCATCTCGTCAATGGTCATTGCTGTAATAGTGATGTGCTCCTTCAATTGTACCAGTGTTCTTCGTAGTGGAGGAGGTACTCCCACACTCTACAAATGTTGTATATATGCTCCTTGGTCGACATGACGTATGTTCAGCATCATCTCGTCAATGGTCATTACTGTAATGGTGATGTGCTCCTTCAATTGTACTAGTGTTCTTCGTAGTGGGGGAGGTACTCCCACACTCTACAAATGTTGTATATATGCCCCTTGGTTGACATGACGTATGTTCATCATCATGTCGTCAATGGTCATTGCTGTAATAGTGATGTGCTCCTTCAATTGTACCAGTGTTCTTCGTAGTGGAGGAGGTACTCCCACACTCTACAAATGTTGTATATATGCTCCTTGGTCGACATGACGTATGTTCAGCATCATCTCGTCAATGGTCATTACTGTAATGGTGATGTGCTCCTTCAATTGTACCAGTGTTCTTCGTAGTGGAGGAGGTACTCCCACACTCTACAAATGTTGTATATATGCCCCTTGGTCGACATGACGAATGTTCATCATCATCTCGTCAATGGTCATTACTGTAATGGTGATGTGCTCCTTCAATTGTACCAGTGTTCTTCGTAGTGGAGGAGGTACTCCCACACTCTACAAATGTTGTATATATGCCCCTTGGTCGACATGACGTATGTTCATCATCATCTCGTCAATGGTCATTACTGTAACGGTGATGTGCTCCTTCAATTGTACTAGTGTTCTTCGTAGTGGAGGAGGTACTCCCACACTCTACAAATGTTGTATATATGCCCCTTGGTCGACATGACGTATGTTGAGCATCATCTCGTCAATGGTCATTGCTGTAATGGTGATGTGCTCCTTCAATTGTACCAGTGTTCTTCGTAGTGGAGGAGGTACTCCCACACTCTACAAATGTTGTATATATGCTCCTTGGTCGACATGACGTATGTTCAGCATCATCTCGTCAATGGTCATTACTGTAATGGTGATGTGCTCCTTCAATTGTACTAGTGTTCTTCGTAGTGGGGGAGGTACTCCCACACTCTACAAATGTTGTATATATGCCCCTTGGTTGACATGACGTATGTTCATCATCATGTCGTCAATGGTCATTGCTGTAATAGTGATGTGCTCCTTCAATTGTACCAGTGTTCTTCGTAGTGGAGGAGGTACTCCCACACTCTACAAATGTTGTATATATGCTCCTTGGTCGACATGACGTATGTTCAGCATCATCTCGTCAATGGTCATTACTGTAATGGTGATGTGCTCCTTCAATTGTACCAGTGTTCTTCGTAGTGGAGGAGGTACTCCCACACTCTACAAATGTTGTATATATGCCCCTTGGTCGACATGACGTATGTTGAGTATCATCTCGTCAATGGTCATTACTGTAATGGTGATGTGCTCCTTCAATTGTACCAGTGTTCTTCGTAGTGGAGGAGGTACTCCCACACTCTACAAATGTTGTATATATGCCCCTTGGTCGACATGACGTATGTTGAGCATCATCTCGTCAATGGTCATTACTGTAATGGTGATGTGCTCCTTCAATTGTACCAGTGTTCTTCGTAGTGGAGGAGGTACTCCCACACTCTACAAATGTTGTATATATGCCCCTTGGTCGACATGACGTATGTTCAGCATCATCTCGTCAATGGTCATTACTGTAATGGTGATGTGCTCCTTCAATTGTACCAGTGTTGTTCGTAGTGGAGGAGGTACTACCACACTCTACAAATGTTGTATATATGCTCCTTGGTCGACATGACGTATGCTCAGCATCATCTCGTCAATGGTCATTACTGTAATGGTGTTGTGCTCCTTCAATTGTACCAGTGTTCTTCGTAGTGGAGGAGGTACTCCCACACTCTACAAATGTTGTATAAATGCCCCTTGGTCGCCATGACGTATGTTCATCATCATCTCGTCAATGGTCATTACTGTAATGGTGATGTGCTCCTTCAATTGTACCAGTGTTGTTCGTAGTGGAGGAGGTACTCCCACACTCTACAAATGTTGTATATATGCTCCTTGGTCGACATGACGTATGCTCAGCATCATCTCGTCAATGGTCATTACTGTAATGGTGATGTGCTCCTTCAATTGTACCAGTGTTGTTTGTAGTGGAGGAGGTACTCCCACACTCTACAAATGTTGTATATATGCTCCTTGGTCGACATGACGTATGTTCATCATCATCTCGTCAATGGTCATTACTGTAATGGTGATGTGCTCCTTCAATTGTACTAGTGTTGTTCGTAGTGGAGGAGGTACTCCCACACTCTACAAATGTTGTATATATGCTCCTTGGTCGACATGACGTATGTTCATCATCATCTCGTCAATGGTCATTACTGTAATAGTGATGTGCTCCTTCAATTGTACCAGCGTTGTTCGCGGTGGAGGAGGTACTCCCACACTCTACAAATGTTGTATATGTGCCCCTTGGTCGACATGACGTATGTTCAGCATCATCTCGTCAATGGTCATTACTGTAATAGTGATGTGCTCCTTCAATTGTACCAGTATTCTTCGTAGTGGAGGAGGTACTCCCACACTCTACAAATGTTGTATATATGCCCCTTGGTCGACATGACGTATGTTCAGCATCATCTCGTCAATGGTCATTTCTGTAATGGTGATGTGCTCCTTCAATTGTACTAGTGTTCTTCGTAGTGGAGGAGGTACTCCCACACTCTACAAATGTTGTATATATGCCCCTTGGTCGACATGACGTATGTTCAGCATCATCTCGTCAATGGTCATTACTGTAATGGTGTTGTGCTCCTTCAATTGTACCAGTGTTCTTCGTAGTGGAGGAGGTACTCCCACACTCTACAAATGTTGTATATATGCCCCTTGGTCGACATGACGTATGTTGAGCATCATCTCGTCAATGGTCATTACTGTAACGGTGTTGTGCTCCTTCAATTGTACCAGCGTTCTTCGTAGTAGAGGAGGTACTCCCACACTCTACAAATGTTGTATATATGCCCCTTGGTCGACATGACGTATGTTCAGCATCATCTCGTCAATGGTCATTACTGTAATGGTGATGTGCTCCTTCAATTGTACTAGTGTTCTTCGTAGTGGAGGAGGTACTCCCACACTGTACAAATGTTGTATATGTGCCCCTTGGTCGACATGACGTATGTTCAGCATCATCTCGTCAATGGTCATTACTGTAACGGTGTTGTGCTCCTTCAATTGTACCAGTGTTCTTCGTAGTGGAGGAGGTACTCCCACACTCTACAAATGTTGTATAATTGCTCCTTGGTCGACATGACGTATGTTCAGCATCATCTCGTCAATGGTCATTACTGTAATGGTGTTGTGCTCCTTCAATTGTACCAGTGTTCTTCGTAGTGGAGGAGGTACTCCCACACTCTACAAATGTTGTATATGTGCCCCTTGGTCGACATGACGTATGTTCAGCATCATCTCGTCAATGGTCATTACTGTAATGGTGATGTGCTCCTTCAATTGTACCAGTGTTCTTCGTAGTGGAGGAGGTACTCCCACACTCTACAAATGTTGTATATATGCCCCTTGGTCGACATGACGTATGTTCATCATCATCTCGTCAATGGTCATTACTGTAATGGTGTTGTGCTCCTTCAATTGTACCAGTGTTCTTCGTAGTGGAGGAGGTACTGCCACACTCTACAAATGTTGTATATATGCCCCTTGGTCGACGTGACGTATGTTCAGCATCATCTCGTCAATGGTCATTACTGTAATGGTGATGTGCTCCTTCAATTGTAACAGTGTTCTTCGTAGTGGAGGAGGTACTCCCACACTCTACAAATGTTGTATATATGCCCCTTGGTCGACATGACGTATGTTCAGCATCATCTCGTCAATGGTCATTACTGTAATGGTGATGTGCTCCTTCAATTGTAACAGTGTTCTTCGTAGTGGAGGAGGTACTCCCACACTCTACAAATGTTGTATATATGCCCCTTGGTCGACGTGACGTATGTTCAGCATCATCTCGTCAATGGTCATTACTGTAATGGTGTTGTGCTCCTTCAATTGTACCAGTGTTCTTCGTAGTGGAGGAGGTACTGCCACACTCTACAAATGTTGTATATATGCCCCTTGGTCGACATGACGTATGTTCAGCATCATCTCGTCAATGGTCATTACTGTAATGGTGATGTGCTCCTTCAATTGTACTAGTGTTCTTCGTAGTGGAGGAGGTACTGCCACACTCTACAAATGTTGTATATATGCCCCTTGGTCGACATGACGTATGTTCAGCATCATCTCGTCAATGGTCATTACTGTAATGGTGTTGTGCTCCTTCAATTGTACCAGTGTTCTTCGTAGTGGAGGAGGTACTGCCACACTCTACAAATGTTGTATATATGCCCCTTGGTCGACATGACGTATGTTCAGCATCATCTCGTCAATGGTCATTACTGTAATGGTGATGTGCTCCTTCAATTGTAACAGTGTTCTTCGTAGTGGAGGAGGTACTCCCACACTCTACAAATGTTGTATATATGCCCCTTGGTCGACATGACGTATGTTCAGCATCATCTCGTCAATGGTCATTACTGTAATGGTGATGTGCTCCTTCAATTGTAACAGTGTTCTTCGTAGTGGAGGAGGTACTCCCACACTCTACAAATGTTGTATATATGCCCCTTGGTCGACATGACGTATGTTCAGCATCATCTCGTCAATGGTCATTACTGTAATGGTGATGTGCTCCTTCAATTGTACCAGTGTTCTTCGTAGTGGAGGAGGTACTCCCACACTCTACAAATGTTGTATATATGCCCCTTGGTCGACATGACGTATGTTCATCATCATCTCGTCAATGGTCATTACTGTAATGGTGTTGTGCTCCTTCAATTGTACCAGTGTTCTTCGTAGTGGAGGAGGTACTGCCACACTCTACAAATGTTGTATATATGCCCCTTGGTCGACGTGACGTATGTTCAGCATCATCTCGTCAATGGTCATTACTGTAATGGTGATGTGCTCCTTCAATTGTAACAGTGTTCTTCGTAGTGGAGGAGGTACTCCCACACTCTACAAATGTTGTATATATGCCCCTTGGTCGACATGACGTATGTTCAGCATCATCTCGTCAATGGTCATTACTGTAATGGTGATGTGCTCCTTCAATTGTACCAGTGTTCTTCGTAGTGGAGGAGGTACTCCCACACTCTACAAATGTTGTATATGTGCCCCTTGGTCGACATGACGTATGTTCAGCATCATCTCGTCAATTGTTATTACTGTAATGGTGATGTGCTCCTTCAATTGTAACAGTGTTCTTCGTAGTGGAGGAGGTACTCCCACACTCTACAAATATTGTATATATGCCCCTTGGTCGACGTGACGTATGTTCAGCATCATCTCGTCAATGGTCATTACTGTAATGGTGATGTGCTCCTTCAATTGTACCAGTGTTCTTCGTAGTGGAGGAGGTACTCCCACACTGTACAAATGTTGTATATGTGCCCCTTGGTCGACATGACGTATGTTCAGCATCATCTCGTCAATGGTCATTACTGTAATGGTGATGTGCTCCTTCAATTGTACTAGTGTTCTTCGTAGTGGAGGAGGTACTCCCACACTCTACAAATGTTGTATATGTGCCCCTTGGTCGACATGACGTATGTTCAGCATCATCTCGTCAATGGTCATTACTCTAATGGTGATGTGCTCCTTCAATTGTAACAGTGTTCTTCGTAGTGGAGGAGGTACTCCCACACTCTACAAATATTGTATATATGCCCCTTGGTCGACGTGACGTATGTTCAGCATCATCTCGTCAATGGTCATTACTGTAATGGTGATGTGCTCCTTCAATTGTAACAGTGTTCTTCGTAGTGGAGGAGGTACTCCCACACTCTACAAATGTTGTATATATGCCCCTTGGTCGACATGACGTATGTTCAGCATCATCTCGTCAATGGTCATTACTGTAATGGTGATGTGCTCCTTCAATTGTACCAGCGTTCTTCGTAGTGGGGGTGGTACTCCCACACTCTACAAATGTTGTATATATGCCCCTTGGTCGACATGACGTATGTTCAGCATCATCTCGTCAATGGTCATTACTGTAATGGTGATGTGCTCCTTCAATTGTACCAGTGTTCTTCGTAGTGGGGGTGGTACTGCCACACTCTACAAATATTGTATATATGCCCCTTGGTCGACATGACGTATGTTCAGCATCATCTCGTCAATGGTCATTACTGTAATGGTGATGTGCTCCTTCAATTGTACCAGCGTTCTTCGTAGTGGGGGTGGTACTCCCACACTCTACAAATGTTGTATATATGCCCCTTGGTCGACATGACGTATGTTCAGCATCATCTCGTCAATGGTCATTACTGTAATGGTGATGTGCTCCTTCAATTGTACCAGTGTTCTTCGTAGTAGAGGAGGTACTCCCACACTCTACAAATGTTGTATATATGCCCCTTGGTCGACATGACGTATGTTCATCATCATCTCGTCAATGGTCATTACTGTAATGGTGTTGTGCTCCTTCAATTGTACCAGCGTTCTTCGTAGTGGAGGAGGTACTCCCACACTCTACAAATGTTGTGTATATGCCCCTTGGTCGACATGACGTATGTTCATCATCATCTCGTCAATGGTCATTACTGTAACGGTGTTGTGCTCCTTCAATTGTACCAGTGTTCTTCGTAGTGGAGGAGGTACTCCCACACTCTACAAATGTTGTATATATGCCCCTTGGTCGACATGACGTATGTTCAGCATCATCTCGTCAATGGTCATTACTGTAATGGTGTTGTGCTCCTTCAATTGTACCAGTGTTCTTCGTAGTGGAGGAGGTACTCCCACACTCTACAAATGTTGTATATATGCTCCTTGGTCGACATGACGTATGTTCATCAGCATCATCTCGTCAATGGTCATTACTGTAACGGTGTTGTGCTCCTTCAATTGTACCAGTGTTCTTCGTAGTGGAGGAGGTACTCCCACACTCTACAAATGTTGTATATATGCCCCTTGGTCGACATGACGTATGTTCATCATCATCTCGTCAATGGTCATTACTGTAATGGTGTTGTGCTCCTTCAATTGTACCAGTGTTCTTCGTAGTGGAGGAGGTACTGCCACACTCTACAAATGTTGTATATATGCCCCTTGGGTGACATGGCGTATGTTCAGCATCATCTCGTCAATGGTCATTGCTGTAACGGTGTTGTGCTCCTTCAATTGTACCAGGTTTCTTCGTAGTGGAGGAGGTACTCCCAGAGGTAGAAGTGACCTCGGGGGCCAAGAAACGGAACCAACACGCCCAATCCAACGATGCCGAAGTTCATGGTTTAGGTACTCGCGAACATCACACTTCCAATGAGGAGGTGCTCCGACTTGTTGGAATACAAAATTGTCAGAATCATTATTCTGTTGTGGAAATAACCAATATGTACAACATATCCAGATAATATGTACCCGTAACAGCGTTTTACGAAAGAAAAATGATCCATCGACTTCGTTTGCACTGTGTCATGCTGCCACCTGTGTAACGTACACAAACTTGGTGAGTTTGATGTATAGACCATTACTGCAAGTATAATAGCGTGGAAAATATCGCGATTTGAAAACGAATGAATTATTTGTAGTAAGCCAGTACTTCCTATATATTTATATTTATTGGCAAGATTGCAGGATATATTTCTAAATTCTTGCAATTTGAATATGCATCAGTCATTGAGATTTGTCGTAGTGTAGTTTCTCCCCACACTTGTGAGCCAGGTTGTACCTAAGGTAGTCTGTCTTTGTTAGTACATTTATATGTGTTATACCTACATTTCTCTGAGACTTGCTTTGTATGCATGTCAAATCTAATATCCCTAGGTACATTAGTTGTTGTACATTTTCTGCTTTCCTGTTCTTTAAAAATACGCTTATACGTATAACCCCTTTCTTCGTTTTTTCCCTTAGCATTAATATTGTTATTGAACTTCAACTTGTATTGTTTCGACCATTCTTCTATTGTCTTTAAATCGACATTTGCTAGTTCCTTAGTCTTCTCTGAAGTCGTCTACAAAAGCGACTAATTTGCTTCACTTCCTATATTTCAACTATTATGTTTTTCAAATAGGAAGAGTTCTGGTTTGCAGCGAATGAGATACGTTAGCATGCTGAGCGTTGCTGCCTCGTTACCCAGACTCTTCATTTTTCCCTCTCTCTCTCTCGCACACTATCCTGGAGCACGCAAGTGTTCTTGGCGCTAGTCGTAGCTTTAGGATTAGGTTATCTTTACAGAGGGTATTCGGTACGTAGGCCACCATGCTGGGCCCACTGCTCCTATGTCCCAAGTAGGGCACCCCCGGGAGGAAGGATTAGGGTGACATTACGTAGGGTATTCGGTACGTAGGCCACCATGTTGGGCCTACTGCTCCTATGTCCCAAATGGGGCATCCCCGGGAGGAAGGATTAGGATTAGGATGTCATTACAGAGGGTATTCTGTACGTAGGCCACCATGTTGGGCCCATTGCTCCTATGTCCTAAGTAGGGCACCCCGGGAGGAAGGATTGCGATGTCATTACGGAGGGTATTCGGTACGTAGGCCACCATGTTGGGCCCATTGCTCCTATGTCCCCAATGGGACACCCCCGGGAGGAAGGATTAGGTTGTCATTACAGAGGGTATTCGGTACGTAGGCCACCATGTTGGGCCCACTGCTCCTATGCCCCAAATGGGACACCCCCGGGAGAAGGATTAGGATTAGGGTGACATTACGTAGGGTATTCGGTACGTAGGCCACCATGTTGGGCCCACTGCTCCTATGTCCTAAGTAGGGCACCCCCGGGAGGAAGGATTAGGTTGTCATTACGGAGGGTGTTCGGTACGTACCGTACCATGTTGGGCCCACTGCTCCTATGTCCTAAGTAGGGCACCCCCGGGAGGAAGGATTAGGGTGTCATTATTGAGGGTATTCTGTACGTAGGCCACCATGTTGGGCCCACTGCTCCTATGTCCTAAGTAGGGCACCCCCGGGAGGAAGGATTAGGGTGTCATTACGGAGGGTATTCGGTACGTAGGCCACCATGTTGGGCCCACTGCTCCTATGTCCTAAGTAGGGCACCCCCGGGAGGAAGGATTAGGGTGTCATTACGGAGGGTATTCTGTACGTAGGCCACCATGTTGGGCCCACTGCTCCTATGTCCTAAGTAGGGCACCCCCGGGAGGAAGGAGTAGGGTGTCATTACGGAGGGTATTCGGTACGTAGGCCATCATGTTGGGCCCATTGCTCCTATGTCCTAAGTAGGGCACCCCCGGGAGGAAGGATTAGGGTGTCATTACGGAGGGTATTCTGTACGTAGGCTATCATGTTGGGCCCATTGCTCCTATGTCCTAAGTAGTGCACCCCCGGGAGGAAGGATTAGGGTGTCATTACGGAGGGTATTCGGTACGTAGGCCACCATGTTGGGCCCACTGCTACTATGCTCCAAGTAGGGCACCCCCGGGAGGAAGGATTAGGGTGTCATTACGGAGGGTATTCGGTACGTAGGCCACCATGTTGGGCCCACTGCTCCTATGTCCTAAGTAGGGCACCCCCGGGAGGAAGGATTAGGTTGTCATTACAGAGGGTATTCGGTACGTAGGCCACCATGTTGGGCCCACTGCTCCTATGCCCCAAATGGGACACCCCCGGGAGAAGGATTAGGATTAGGGTGACATTACGTAGGGTATTCGGTACGTAGGCCACCATGTTGGGCCCACTGCTCCTATGTCCTAAGTAGGGCACCCCCGGGAGGAAGGATTAGGGTGTCATTACTGAGGGTATTCGGTACGTAGACCACCATGTTGGGCCCACTGCTCCTATGTCCTAAGTAGGGCATCCCCGGGAGGAAGGATTAGGGTGTCATTGCGGAGGGTATTCGGTACGTAGGCTACCATGTTGGGCCCATTGCTCCTATGTCCTAAGTAGGGCACCCCCGGGAGGAAGGATTAGGGTGTCATTACGGAGGGTATTCGGTACGTAGGCCATCATGTTGGGCCCACTGCTACTATGCTCCAAGTAGGGCACCCCCGGGAGGAAGGATTAGGGTGTCATTACGGAGGGTATTCGGTACGTAGGCCATCATGTTGGGCCCACTGCTACTATGTCCTAAGTAGGGCACCCCCGGGAGGAGGGATTAGGGTGTCATTACGGAGGGTATTCGGTACGTAGGCCATCATGTTGGGCCCACTGCTACTATGCTCCAAGTAGGGCACCCCCGGGAGGAAGGATTAGGCGAAGCAGACAGAGGGCGGCCGATCCAAGGAGCCACGACAGGGTCCCTACACTTTACTTGGATAGAGACTTCCCGCGACAGGCCAAGACAACGAACTCGCTCCCCTACTTCGGGAGGCCAACGAGTCCAGCAGTCGAGCCCCAAATATCCCTGACTGGTGGTCACGAAGTGGTCCCAACAGAGGAGCTGAGACCGGCAACCGACCTACCGGAGGAGGAAGTAGTTTACCTCAGAGAATATCAACCTGCATGCTACCGCCTCGGTAGCGTAGATGGTAGCATGTCTGCCTCACATTCAAGAGGTCCCGAGTTCGAATCTCGGTCAGGGCGAGTTACGTGGATAAGGTTTTTCCGGGGTTTTCCCTTATCCTGAAGGACGTATGTCGGGTAACTAAGCTCCATTGGACCCTGGACTCATTTGAGCATCATTTCATTCATCGTCCGATATGACTTAACGTTGGAGGACGTAAATTACATTAAAAAAAAACCGCCGAGACACCCGCCGACACTTCTACCCTGTAAGAGACTACCAGATGAGAAATAATGTGAAATGATAATGAAGTTCAAAAGGAGGGACAGGAAATTCGGGGGATGTAATTAACCTGGGGACCCAGAAACTCCCGAAAAAACCGATGGTTCAAGTAGGTCGGTCCCCGAATGTGGGCCACAGACGAAAGCGCCTAAGCCATCGCACTCGGTGGCGCTAGTCGTAAGGGAACTCAGACTGAATTTTCCAACTTCATAATAATGCAGTTGTTAAAATAAAAATTGGAAAAAGATTATTTGCGTGTTTTAAGCGCAATAACTATAAATATACTTTACAAATTGCCTACTTTTTAATCCAATGGAACTGCCAGTGGCTCATTCATAGTGTTACCCAAGCGGCGGACTCGCGATGCCGATCAATAAATGAAAGCCGGTGAAGGGAGGGGAGACGCAGGGGTGGCTGGGTCTTCGTTTACCCCTCCTCCTGCCGCTCGAAGCAGCACGAAGCTTCGAGAATGTTTTTCCCCTCCATAAAAGGAGGTCTCGGGAAACTTCGGGCCGATCAATACCAGCGAGGCAACGGGCAGTTGAGTTGAGTGTGTTGTGGCGTGCGGTGCGTAAGGAGCGCCTGGTGTACGTGGACAGACGAACTGGTGAAATTATAATTGTGTACATTACGAAATTTTGAGTGGTGTAATTGAACTTTTTAATTTTAGGAACCCACCAAAGTCGCAACTGGCATCAGAAGTGGGATAACGGCCATGGAATCGGCATTGGAAAAGCTTTTGGAAAACATGAGCGAAGACGGAAGCGGCAAATAACAGCCTGGCCGTGGAACTGAAAAAAATGAAGACGGCTAATGACAATATCGCCGAAAAGATGGAAGAAATGAAGGCGGAACTAACAGCAAAGTCGGAAGCCACAAACAGCTGCCTGACCGCGAAGATGGAAGCCACAAACAGCAGCCTGACCGCGAAGATGACCGAATTGACCACGGAGATGAAAGCGGCAAATGAGGCCCTTGCCGTGAAGTTCGAAGAGCAGCTGACCGGCGTGAGAGATGACGTCACAGAGCTCGGCAAGCGGATGGGTCAAGTGGACGAGCGCATCGAAGATTTGGCAAGCCGCGTTGACGAGCTGGAGGGAAAGGCTGACAGCAACGCAAAGTCCCTGAACGCCATGGTGAAGGACGTCGTCGGCAGGAGGTTAAAGGATTTGAAGGTCGACGCACCGGGACTCGACACAACATCGGCGCGCGTCAAACCTCCGAAATATGACGGCCCGTCAACGTTTGAGGTCTTCCGCCGCCAATTCGACGCAGTGGCCAGCACAACAAATGGTCACCAGAGGAGGAGGCCACACAGTTAATAGCCAGCCTCCAGGGACGGGCCGCGGAAGTCCTAAACGCGGTACAGACAACGGTGGCGCCCAAGGACATCTGGGAGGCCCTGGAGAATCGTTTTGGAAACCACCGCTTAGCCGCAGCGTACCGCAGCCAGCTAAAAGCAAGGTCACAGCAGCCAGGGGAGACGCTGCAGGAATTCGCCCTGGCAGTTGAACAACTGGCTAGCAAGGCCCTAGTCGACCTCCCACCAGAGTTCGTATCCCGGGAAGCTCCCTACACCTTCGTTGACGGGGTACGGGACACGGAGATCCGTCAGCGCCTAATGCTCGGCGATTATAAAACAATCCACGAGGCGCTAACGGCGGCATTAAGGATGGAGGCGGCCAAGGTAACAGCTATCCCGACGTCGAGAACGAGGATTGTCCGCTACACCGGAGACAGAAGACCAGCCGAGGGACGCCGGCGAACATCTAGTGGCCTGTGTTGGGGATGTAGACAGCCCGGACACCTGCAGAGAGACTGCCCACACCAGATAGGGCAGCTGGAAGAACGAATAAAGCCCGGCGTGGAGAGGGGCACGTCGGCGCCATTACCACCATCCCCTCGAGGGACACTGCGCGCCGTCAGCCGGCGTATGGATGACAGCCTCATCGCGGACGGTTGGGTGAGAGGGAAGCCGTGCCGCGTGCTGGTGGACACTGGGGCAGCCGTGACCATTATCAGACCTGACGTGGCGAAGGGTTTGCCGACGAGGAAGCCGAGCTTGTCACGGAATCGGGCGACACCTTGCCTGTGGAGGAGGCCCTGCTGGAGCTGACCTTGGGGTGGAGTGCCGTGCGTCTGTGGGTGTTCGTCGCGAAGGTGGCTGAGGAGGTGATTCTGGGACTGGATGCCCTCAGGAGCCACGAGGCGACGGTCGACGTCGGCAGGAAGGTCCTGCGGCTCAACGGAGAAGAGGTTATACTCCGTCAACCCGAAGAGCGCCTTGGATTCTGCAGGGTCGTCTTGAACGAAGACGTGGTTGTCCCCGCGAGGAGCGAAGTGATGGTGACGGCGCGACCAGAAGGGCAGACAGCAGGTTGGGTCCAGAGGCTGCAGGAGTACGACTTCACCTCGAAACATCGTAGAGGGAAGAGCCACGGTAACGCTGACGCCATGTCCCGAACACCCTGTCCAGAAGAGTGCGGCCAGTGCACAAGAGTGGAGGAGAAGGAGCGTGCCGCAGCAGTCCGAGTAGTCACGGCAGTGCCTGCTGATTGCTGGGATAGCGCAGGCCTGAGGAGGTAGCAGCTGGCGGACGCAGACTTGGGGCCACTCTTGAGGGAAGTGGAGGCAGGTACGAGACCAACCTGGGAGGACATCGCACCGAGGAGCGCCACCTACAAGTCGTAATGGGCCCAATGGGACTCGTTGAAGACCAGAGAGGGTGTGCTGTTCCGGGTATGGGAATCACCCGATGGGAAGACGCAGAGAGAACAGTTGGTACTTCCCCGGAGTACGGTCCCGGAAGTCTTGGAAGAAGTGCACGCCGGTACTTCAGGAGGACACCTGTGAGCGAACCGCACGATTGACAAACTACGGCAGCGCTACTACTGGCTGAGGCTCCGAGCAGACGCTGAGAGATGGTGCTGTCAGTGTCACGGGTGCGCGGCGAGTCGCGGCCCCCAGACTAGGAGCCGGGGTCGCATGCAACAGTACGTCGGAGCGCCATTCGAACGGATCGCCGTTGAAATTGCTGGACCGTTCCCAATATCCGACCGAGGCAACAAGTACCTGATGGTGGTCGTGGACTACTTCACTAAGTGACCGGAGGTGTATGCCATTCCGAACCAAGAGGCAAGGACAATCACAGACTGCCTCGTGGAGCAAGTGTTTTGCCGATTTGGGGTAGCATTAGAGCTGCACAGTGACCAAGGCACCAATTTTAAGTCCTACCTGATGAAGGAGGCACTAGAGAGACTTGGGGTTAACAAGACCCGCACAACACCTCTACAGCACCAGTCGGATGGCATGGTCGAGAGGTACATCAAGACCAGGAACACTTGAGGAAGGTCGTGGCCAGACATCAGCGAGTCTGGGATGTCAAGGTGCTACTGTTCTTGCTGGCCTACCGCTCAACACACGACACCACGGGGATCACGCCAGCCAGCTTAATGTTTGGCCGAGTGTTACGCCTCCCCTGTGACCTGGCTTTTGGAAGCCCTCCGGGGTTGAAACAGCCAGCGACCGAGTATGTGGAGAACCTGGTGGACCACCTCCACGACATGCACGAGATGGCTCGCCAGAACATCCAGAAGGCGAGCGACCGCATGAAAACCCGATACGACAGGCAAGCCAACAGCCAAGGGTTCCAGAAAGGTGACCTGGTCTGGTTGTACCGCCCTACCCGGACCAAGGGACGCTGCCCGAAACTTCAGCAGCCATGGCAAGGACCGTACCGCGTGGTGAAGAGGATTAACGATGTGGTCTACCGCGTCCAGAAGGTGCCCCGAAGAAAGATGCTGGTGGTACAACTGGATCGCCTGGCCCGCTACGATGGCGCTGTTCGGGACGACCAGCCTTGAAGAGGGAGCAGTGTTACCCAAGCGGCGGACTCGCGATGCCGATCAATAAATGAAAGCCGGTGGAGGGAGGGGAGACGCAGGGGTGGCTGGGTCTTCGTTTACCCCTCCTCCTGCCGCTCGAAGCAGCACGAAGCTTCGAGAATGTTTCCCCCCTCCATAAAAGGAGGTCTCGGGAAACTTCGGGCCGATCAATACCAGTGAGGCGACGGGCAGTTGTGTTGAGTGTGTTGTGGCGTGCGGTGCGTAAGGAGCGCCGGGTGTACGTGGACAGACGAACTGGTGAAATTATAATTGTGTACATTACTAAATTCTATGTAATCGGCAAGTGTGACATTGTAATAAGGTGGAAATAAAGAACATTTTGAGTGGTGTAATTGAACTTCTTAATTTTACGAACCCACCAAAGTCACAATATGGCTGTGAATGTCACTTACATCAAGACAAAATTCGTCATTGTTACTGTCTTCACTGTCTGACCATCGTCGCAAATTTATGATGATAGGCTTCAAAATCTCGTCACGTGCTATTTCTTTCCAAAAGTGGTATTCTTATAGTTTTTCTACATGTCCCACACAGTTTTCTTGAAAAATGATTAAGATATCTTCATGACAAATCAACAAACGTTAAGTGCCAGGAATTAAACATATTATGATTGTGAATGACTTACTTTTCTTTGATACAGAAGTAGATGTGACAGCATGGAAGTAAGATAATATGTTTCTTACAAAGAATTTGATAAGGCCAAATCTTTTCCTGGTGTCAGTCAGTTTCTTATCTCCTGTTTCACAATGAAGTAACAAGATAAAGAAAACCTCTTTTGGATTTATCAATTCAAACAAATCAGTTACTAACCTCTTATTTCACAATGAAGTAAATGTACCTAAAATTCTTTCCTGTAACTGGAAACTATGTCCCCAAGTTGGACATTCCCGGGAGGAAGGATGAGGCGAGAGGAGACATAGGGCGGCTCTTCCAATGTCACGACAGGGCAAAGGGCAGGTCCCAACACTTTACTTAATTGGAAACTTCCCCCGGCAGGCCAGGACAACGGACAACCCACCCAACGTTCTAATTTCTAAAATCTGATGCGTTACACTCACATGACTTTCTCTACTTTTATTGCTCTGTCTACTTCAAGATAAACATTATCTTATTGTAGTTACAAGGGAATACAGTAGACTAAGTGATAGTCAAATGTTTTGTCATGTCTTTGTATGTACAAATGACTAACGACTTGAGAACAGTATAAATATTGGACAGTGAAAAAATATAATAAGTAATATCTCCACCAAAAATGTATTTGACATAAATCGTGCACTTAACAAGGTCTTGAGAATTTTCGTTTTGTAAGGTACCGCCAATTTGAGAAGGCGAAGGGGCAGAGGGCGCTGTATTGATGACTTGTAGAGATATAGATTTTTGATGAGCGTGTTGGCAGACCTGCTACACTAGCGTCGTTCAGTGCGACGAGGAAGAACCGAACGGCGCGGCGCCACGACGCCGAGACAGACATTCTGTAAGTATCTGCATTCCTTACTATTGCTGCTTCTTCTTCCTTCTGTAAGCGACGCAGTGTTTCACTTGTTTAGTTTTGTGTTAGTTTGGTTGTGTTTTGACTGTTTTACACTTAGGTAAGTACAGTAAAGATTACACGTAAATCCGACCAAATGCGGTACACGCACAAGCATGCGACATTGTTGACATTCGCAATTTCGAAAGACCGCCATTTTGTAACATTTTTTTTTTTCAAAATCGTGAAGTTTGATTGAATTGTGATGATTATTGTCATTTTAAGTTGTTTGGAGTTTTGCTGACAAAGCACTGCTATTGATCGCAATGCTAAAGGTCAATACTCCACGACATTTAACTCCCTTCCGCTTGGTTTTTGCCTTTCCTTCTGACCTTTTGGCGCTACGCACTGCTTTAAATGTAAGAAACATTGATAAAAAATAAAAACATGCCTTCTGACATTAATATTCCTACATCATACCGTTGTTATACAACAATGACATGTGAAACTTTTCTTTTTGTGTAATATCCAGCCAGTAATTAAAAGAGCGAGGATTGCGTGCTCTTTTGTTTCTATAGCAAAGAATCAATAACATGTCAACAATACGGGTTGTCCCTCATAGATGGCAGGAGTGTACGTCGTGATCAATAACAGTGCACTGCGTCATTGTCAATACAACATTTTTGCAAGTTAGCTTGTTTATCTTAACTACAAATTATGAACATGTTAAATTACGACAATGTTTCTGTCAAATTAACTGAGTAAAATGATTCAAATGTTTAAACGGAAATGTTTTGCTAAATTCAGACTTGTTCGACATTCTGAGAAACAGTTTACCACTTCATAAATGCATGATAAAGTACTGTAACACTGTAAGTATTAAGACCCATTTGTTATAGCCTCTTCCGCTTGTTTCTCATTACTGTCAAACAAGTCGTGTGCAATACAGCGATATAAACACACTGAGCGAACGATCCTCCCATCTATTTGTTAATGACAATTTACACACATTCCAAATCCTTTACACAAAATATTTAATTCATACGGTTGTCATTATAATGGTAATATGACAAATACTGTAAATATATTAACGTAACTGATCATGCTAAATAAAGACTGCAGCCAATGAGAATGGGTAATGCCATGAAAAGTACGAAGGAACGACACGGCAGGTCCTGACTTCAAATGCCGAATGTCAGGTAATTGGACATGAAATAACATCATATGTATATAAAAGATATAGATAGTACAGGAAGACGATTACGCAACCAACATGTTAAAGTGGCACGGAAAAAAAGACAGCATCTACGTTTTGGGATTTCCTGGATCTCTGTGTACCTCAGAAACAAAAGTTAGACAAATACTTGTATGTTATTTAAATGCTGAATGATCCAGTTATGTCAGATATATATCACAGATGTCCACTTCATTCTAAATGACTTTTGTATAACTCGCAAACCGCAAGACATACACAGAATATTACTACACAACAAATGTGCATCTGGTTAAAACACAGAGTTTATGTCAAATACACTATTTTTCGTAGAAGGCACCTTTTCCGAGACATTTCTTTTTATTTGTTTTGTATTTTCCAATATTTCTACTTGTCTCAAGTTGTTATTCATTTGTACATACAAAGACATGACAAAACATTTGACTGTCACTTAAGGTCTACTGTATTCCTACAATAAGATAATGTTTATCTTGAAGTAGATATAGCAATAAAAGTAGAGAAAGTAATGTAAATGTGACGTATATTCTTTTATCTCTTCCCAAGCAAAAAGAACGGAATTAACGACCATTTGATTATCACTTAAAGCAGAATGTGTACAAGAAAATGTGTAATGAGCTGTTTTGTTTATATGACGGACTTGCTTTGTTGTTAACGCTGTGCACTTGTTTATTAATGACGTAACGAACGCCTTGTCTCTGGTACAAGGAACAGCCAGGCTAATGTCATGTCAAACACATCTGCCAAAATAAGACAAAAGAATAAACATCTCATTGCAGAGAATCGAAACTACCGAACACTGGATATCCAAACAAATAATTAAATATAGAAATTTGTCACTGTGTAATAACAATGGGTGGGGACAACAACTGAACGGATCAGTTATTTACAATATCAGGAACAGGAAACGGTGATCTCTATATTACATCGATAAATGGTCCTGGTTCTACTCCCGACTGGGGATGAAAGTTTTCCTCCTGAGACAGTGGCAAGTGTGTACGGTCGTTGGTAAAATCCCATATGGCCATCGAATGGAAAAATAAGAAAAAATGAAAGAAAAATTAAGAGAATGGAAGGAGAATAGATCTGTAGATCACTTTCTTTAAGAAATTGCAGAAGAGCTTGGTATACAGGTTTGTGGCATAACTGTAATATGGTGTTGACGCTAGCGGGAAAAGGAACAGACTGTTGAAGTAGGCGGCGGAGGAAGGAAGAACGGTGGGCTCGGTAGCGAGGTCAGCGGTTTCGCCTGGGCCATCAGGACATACAGGGGAATCGATGAGACGTAGTCGGTAACATCCATGTCCAAGTTGCATTCTAATGATGGAGGTGAGATCCTGAAGCTGGAGAACCAAGGGGTCGTGGATAGATGCGTATGAACGGCGGCGTAGTGTTTGCCTTTGATGGACTGCGAACGAATCCAGACATCATTCCAGCGGCAACAGGCGTCACGCTGAAGGACCAGTATGCCTTGAAAGGTGCCTTGGGTGAGACCCTCTTTTGCCAGGCGATCGGCGACTTCATTGTATCGAATTCCGACATGACCTCTGATCCAAAGGAAGTGAATTTGATGTTCGTAAAGATAACAGTGCATATCTCTCGTCCAGAGGGGAGATGAGATGCGCATTGGTTAAGACCAGCAGTTTGGGGAAGCCCTGAGAAATCCCATATTGCAAAGCGTCACGAATGGCCAGAACCTCCATAGGTAGGCGGTATCGAGCCAGGGCATTAGTAGAAGGACAGACGTATGCATAACCTACTCCATCAGCAGACGTATAACAGTTGAAGTTAAAGAGAGATAAAGTACTTTTGAAGTGTGATGCAACAATTAACGGTATAATGAAGGCGTAATACCAAATGTTACTTACCTACATGGGGAAGGATTTGACAGCTCCAACTTGTACATCCTACTGGAGTACGAACCCGTCCAACGTCGATCCTGAAACAACAAACGTCTTATTATTTTAGTTAATTGATGGAAATTAATAATTTCTTCGCTCTAGCCGTATATAGGCTAAGATTTTTGATGGATAGAGTTAACATTAAAAATTCAATGCCAAGGCCAGGATTTGAACCACAGATCTCCTGGTTTCCGTCCAGTCGCTCTAACCCATTGAGCTACCATGGACAACGTGCCGTCCCGACACTAAATTCTCCATTTGACTCTTATATTTCCCCAGTAAACCACCAGGGGCTCTCACATTCGAGATACGCCGTTTGTGGCGACTTACTATCGTAAGTGAGTCTCAGACTTCATCATTTAACTCTTATTATTTTAGTTAATTGATGGAAATTAATCATTTCTTTGCACTAGCCGTATATAGGCTAAGAGTATATAGAGTCACCATGAAAAATTCAATGCCAAGGCCGGGATTTGAACCACGGATCTGCTGGATAGTAAGTCGCCACAAACGGTGTATCTCGAATACGAGGACCCCTAGTGGTCTACGAGTCAAATGGAGAATTTAATGTCGGGACGGCACGTTGGCCATGGTAGCTCAATGGGTTATAGAGACTGGACGGAGACCAGGAGATCCGTGGTTCAAATCCCGGCTATGGCATTGAATTTTTCATGTTGATTCAATCTAACAAACGTCTTGTTTATCGCCAAATGCAATGCAAGGACTGAAACTAACCTCATCTCTATTTAATGTCCCACAGTGACAAACTTACGTGGACAATTTTAACACCTTACTTAAATTATACGATATTAAAAATCTGATGAGCTACACTCACATGAATTTCTCTACTTTTATTGCTCTATCTACTTCAAGATCAACATTATCATATTGTAGTTACAAGGGAATACAGTAGACTTTAAGTGATAGTCAAATGTTTTGTCATGTCTTTAATGTACAAATGAATAACGACTTGAGACAAGTAACTTCATGGAAAATGTATTTGGCATAAATTATTATTGTGTTCTTTAACAAGATATACATTTGTTGTGTAGTAATATTTTGTCTGACTCTTAGAGTTTATCAGTTATACAAAAGTCATTCAGAATAAAGAAAACTTGTTTTTTTGGATTCGAGGTTCTCAGATCGTGTATTTCAGTGAAATGTCGATAGTAGTTTTTGCGTAGAATGTTGTAGTTTCTGTAAACCTACTGGTAGCCTCTCTGCTGCTTGTGGTTTTGGCATAAATCACAAATCTATAAATAAACTGTAAAAGCAATGACAGCTTCTCTCTAAAACAGAACAGAATTAGTAAGAAACAATATAGACAATGTATAACAACAAAGTTGTGCCAGATGGTAGCTGACAACAGCAAAGATACGCTGTAAGCTGCAACAGGACCAAATGACTGCGGGAGAATTTGTGCTGATAAGTTTTTAAGCTACAGTAATAATTTGTTTTTCAAACATACATTTTATATCGCACAATTTAGACATGGTTGGAGATGCAGACACTGTAAACGACTTTGCTCTTTTACACCGGTAATGCCAACTTTGGTTTATTGTGACAATCGCCTCGATCAAATGGCGTGTCAGTATATCAGTTTTCTCAAAAGACGAGTAAGTTGAAAAAATTGTTAAGTCTGTTAAGTTTTTGTCACGTTGTTTTCGTCGTTTTATTATTTCCCTTGCCTCCCTTATGTAGAATGTAGTGGTTGTCAAGACTGATGCTACGCAAGACAGATGAATATCATGACCACGAGATAGGTAAAACAATGCCTGCCATACATTTATATATAAATAATTAGGACTGTCTAAAAATAGTGTATGTTGCACGGTTAAAAGCATTTTATTTGTACGTAGTTCTCGGCCAGGCCTTGTTTCGGAATCACATTTACTCACAAATAAAAACTTCATGTTAACCATTGTATCACAAGTGTAATGTATAGGGCTGGACACCTAGGTGTGGCATTGTTGTGCTACTGCCACAGGCCGGAGTCGGGCGCTCGACAGGAGAGAAGGCCCATTGTTGCTGCCGCTAAAGTTCTCTAGAAACAATGGCTGGGGAGGTATAAATACCCCGCAAGATGATAGGAGCGGCAGTTGTTTATTGGTTATTTGACAGTCGACAATTGAAGTGTACCGCAGTGATTTCTTTCATTTGTTTTCGTGCAGCAAAACACTGAGTCAGCCTTGTCAATTTTCCGTCTTTTTACTGCAGCAAAAGTTGTTCTAAATTTCTGTAAACCAAAATTCCGAATCTACGTAACCCTCGAGCCACAATACTTTAAATCTAAGTTTAGTGAACTAAGCATTGTCAGGTGGTTAAAACGTTATTAACATATTCTCTGCATATTTTCAGAAACAATTTGTACGCTTTAACTAGTAGGTACATATTACTCCTATATTTTGATTTATATCTACAAAATTTGATTTTTTTTAAAGGATGTCTAAGAGATTCTGAAAAGCTTTGCACAAAATAAACTAGATTGGCAAAATTACAATTTGTAATGTTGTTTCTACTGTGTGTAGTTTTAACAACCGTCTCAAAGAGCAACGATCAGCCCGTGTCTATGGTAGTTTAAAATGACAATACAAAACTGAAGTTGTTTGATGCACTGAAATTGAGACCCGACATTTTACCACCAAAATTAGCACCGAAAGTACGTTTTGTTGTCAGGATATTGAATTTTTGGGTGTAATTACAATTCTTCCCCTTCCTCCTATAGATACGTAAGCGGCAGAGATAGTGAAGCTCCGTCGTTTGATTTATAAGAGTGTGGTAAACCTTAAATTTAACATCAGTAATCTCATAAAGACTTTTTATTCATCTGGACAAAATGAAAGCCAGAGTGGGATATAATTGACTACCTGCGATCAAAGGATTGCTATATAAACATTACAAGATAAATCTATTAAAGTAATTGAAGTAACTTCTCCCATGCACTGTTTGCTTTTCTGTTAGTGAAGCTAACTTGCGATAAAACAAATGAAGATCGCAAACGAATTAACAAGATTGGTTGAAACATGTTTCGTACACGATGACGGGTCAATAAGGTCCCGTTTTAAAATATATGATGTTGCTAAGTGTTATTATCATGTACTGTCATTTGTTACACGTTGTCAAAACAAATTTCGTGCTGATTCATAGTTAAGTTTGGATTTTACAGACATTTCAATAAGTTGTTCAAGTGTTTTGGTTAAAATGGAAAAAGTGCAGTATCGTTGAATACTTAGCTATTTACTTTTAGATGGGAAAATCTGCAAAAGCGAGATTGCATGCTGTTTAATGACAACAGTTAGATGCTGGTATAACGCATTTAAATGTTGTTGAACATCCGTTATTGAGAGGAGCGTCCAGAACACCCTGCAAATGTCGTTACTGAGGAAGTTATTGAAAAAGTCCACAATATGGTCCTCGCTGCCTATCAATGAAAACAGCAATTCATATTAAGCGCGATAAGTTAGAGATGAGAAAACTGTCGGCGTCGAGTTGTCACTGTCGATTCATCATTATACTCCGGAAACCAAGCAACAATCAAACAATAGGCTGCTTCCGGAGAATCTGCTCCAAAGATGGCAAAGACGGTCCCGTCGGCCGGAAAAGGGATGGCGACGATTTTTTGGGATGCCTTATACTCACTGACTTCGTGGAAAAAGGATTGCTGGAGCACACTATAGTGAGTTTTTGGCTAAATTCGACAAGAGAGGTATGGTCGTATATGGCAGATGATGCCCCAGCATCCGCAGTTACTGCCACGCACCCATATTCTCCTGTTCCCATACATAAGGAAATTGCTCACAGGAACAAAATTACGTGTACATCCAATGTGCAGGTCATCATGGAGACACAGGCTTAGTTTGCAGGGCTTGACATTTCTTATTTTTTGGAGGAGTTAAAAATTGGCAAGAGCTTTGGGAGAAGGGTATATCTCTAAAAGGCGACTATGTCAAGAAATAAATATATTTAAAAAATACTGGCGTCTTCATTCCTAACTTAAGAACTTATTGAGCCGCCCTCTAAGAGTGAGGTGATTAGTTGTGTGTTTGGCTGTTGGCCACACTGATGGACTGTTAAGAGAAAGTTGTATAAGTCAGTAGTTATCTTGTGTTTTAAGGTGACCCAAATAAGTAAAACCTTCATGTTATCACACGTGGTGCTCGGGTTTGTACTCGTGTCCAACAAATGGTGCACATCAAGTAGTGATAAACAGCTTAACAAATTAACCGATTCTCACCTCCTCTCTAATTGTGACTCGTGCAACTTTGTTATTTAAGCCAATTTCCGTTTTGCAGCTAAGCTGTTCTCTCTTTGTCTCTCTCAAACACATACAAACATCCTTTTTTGTGTAATTCAGGGAGTCCCTGGTAAATTTTCATTTAGAGGTGTAACGGTTACCAGATATTTCACTATGTTTATACTTTATTTCATGCAAGTTTCACAATTCCTTCTACATCGAGTCAGTTAACACTCAATTAACTGGCACTTAATAACTTAGTTTAACTTTCCCCTGGGAGATATTTCACACTTCACCAATGTGAACTAGTTCAGTTTTCACTTCCATTTCACTTTATTTCAAGACAAAGTGACGCCTGACGTGGCCTCTTATTCCGAACATAAGACGTCTCCAAATCTCATGCACAAACAGCACTTCACCATTCATTTTATAAACTTACTTTGGGGACACACTCAAAGACATAAGTATAGTCATTTGTGTAACTTAAGCAAAGAAAGGCGGTCACTAGTTTCTTCTTGTGAAACCTGTAATCCAAATAATTACTAAGGTTGACTTTTTAATTGCTAAATTTTAATAGGATTGTACATCAGCTCAGCTTTTACTGCACTTACTCCGTGGCGTACCTGACTCTCCCATGGTACAATTTTGTGGTTCGTCTCCTAATTTCTTCCTCTGAAACAGTAGAGACTTCTCCAGGAGCAACACACAGAATACATGGCACATAGTGATGTAGCAGCATTGTCTCATATCCCTCAGACGTATTTATCAGAGCCGGAAATAGACTTAAACAGCATCCGGACCAATGGCCAGGCGTGACCTTAAAAGTGAGCGAAACTCCAAATAATAATTTTCATTAAAATAAGAGAGAACAATGACTCAAGGAACTAAGGCTACTGTATAGTACTCTTTCTATTGTACAGTCACACGTAGGTCCAGTAGCGAGGTGTGGCTTTCAAAGAGAGAGAAGCTCCAAATAATTGTCATTAAAATAAGAGAGAATAATGACTCAAAGAACTGAGGCTACTCTTTAGTAATCTTTCTCTTGTACAGTCACACGTAGGTCCAGTAGCGAGGTGTGGCTTTCAAAGTGAGCGAAGCTCCAAATAATAATTTTCGTTAAAATAAGAGAGAATAATGACTCAAAGAACTAAGGCTGCTCTTTAGTACGCTTTCTATTGTACAGTCACACGTAGGTCCAGTAGTGAGGTGTGACTTTCAAAGTGAGGGAAATCCAAATAATAATTTGCATTAAAATAAGAGAGAATAATGACTCAAAGAACTGAGGCTACTCTTTAGTACTCTTTCTACTGTACAGTCACACGTAGGTTCAGTAGCGAGGCATGACTTTCAAAGTGAGAGAAGCTTCAAATAATTGTCATTAAAATAAGAGAGAATAATGACTCAAAGAACTAAGGCTACTGTTTAGTACTCTTTCTACTGTACAGTCACACGTAGGTCCAGTAGCGAGGTGTGACTTTCAAAGTGAGGGAAGCTCCAAATAATAATTTTCATTAAAATAAGAGACAATAATGACTCAAAGAACTAAGGCTACTCTTTCGTACCCTTTCTATTGTACAGTCACACGTAGATCCAGTAGCGGGGTGTGACTTTCAAAGTGAGGGAAGCTCCAAATAATAATTTTCATTAAAATAAGAGAGAATAATGACTCAAAGAACTAAGGCTACTGTTTAGTGCTCTTTCTATTGCACAGTCACACGTAGGTCCAGTAGCGAGGCGTGACTTTCAAAGTGAGGGAAGCTCCAAATAATAATTGTCATTAAAATAAGAGAGAATAATGACTCAAAGAACTGCGGCTACTCTTTAGTACTCTTTCTATTGCACAGTCACTCATAGGTCCAGTAGCGAGGTGTGACTTTCAAAGTGTGGGAAGCTCCAAATAATAATTTTCTTTAAAATAAGAGAGAATAATGACTCAAAGAACTAAGGCTACTGTTTAGTACACTTTCTATTGTACAGTAATACGTAGGTCCAGTAGCGAGGCGTGACTTTCAAAGTGAGGGAAATCCAAATAATAATTTTCATTAAAATAAGAGAGAATAATGACTCAAGGAACCAACGCTACTCTTTAGTACTCTTTCTATTGTACAGTCACACATATGTCCAGTAGCGAGATGTGACTCTCAAAGTGAGGGAAGCTCCAAATAATAATTGTCATTAAAATAAGAGAGAATAATGACTCAAAGAACTGCGGCTACTCTTTAGTACTCTTCCTATTGTACAGTCACCCGTAGGTCCAGTAGCGAGGCGTGACTTTCAAAGTGAGGGAAGCCCCAAAAAATAAATTTCATTAAAATAAGAGAGAATAATGTCTCAAAGAACTAAGGCTACTGTTTAGTACTCTTTCTATTGTACAGTAACACGTAGGTCTAGTAGCTAGGAGTGACTTTCAAAGTGAGGGAAGCTCTAAATAATAATTGTCATTAAAATAAGAGAGACTAATGACTCAAAGAACTAAGGCTATTCTTTAGTACTCTTTCTATTGTACAGTCACACGTAGGTCCAGTAGCGAGGCGTGACTTTCAAAGTGAGGGAAGCTCCAAATAATAATTTTCATTAAAATAAGAGAGAATAATGACTCAAGGAACCAACGCTACTCTTTAGTACTCTTTCTATTGTACAGTCACACGTAGGTCCAGTAGCGAGGCGTGACTTTCAAAGTGAGGGAAGCTCCAAATAATAATTGTCATTAAAATAAGAGAGAATAATGACTCAAAGTACTAAGGCTACTGTTTAGTACTCTTTCTATTGTACAGTCACACGTAGGTCCAGTAGCGAGGCGTGACTTTCAAAGTGAGGGTAGCTCCAAATAATAATTGTCATTAAAATAAGAGAGAATAATGACCCAAAGAACTAAGGCTACTGTTTAGTACTCTTTCTATTGTACAGTCACACGTAGGTCCAGTAGCGAGGCGTGACTTTCAAAGTGAGGGAAGCTCTAAATAATAATTTTCATTAAAATAAGAGAGAATAATGACTCAAAGAACTAAGGCTACTGTTAAGTACTCTTTCTATTGTACAGTCACACGTAGGTCCAGTAGCGAGGCGTGACTTTCAAAGGGAGGGTAGCTCCAAATAATAATTTTCATTAAAATAAGAGAGAATAATGACTCAAAGAACCTAGGCTACTGTTTAGTACTCTTTCTATTGTACAGTCACACGTAGGTCCAGTAGCGAGGCATGACTTTCAAAGTGAGGGAAGCTCCAAATAATAATTTTCATTAAAATAAGAGAGAATAATGACTCAAAGAACTAAGGCTACTGTTTAGTACTCTCTCTATTGTACAGTAATACGTAGGTCCAGTAGCGAGGCGTGACTTTCAAAGTGAGGGAAGCTCCAAATAATAATTGTCATTAAAATAAGAGAGAATAATAACTCAAAGAACTAAGGCTACTGTTTAGTACTCTTTCTATTGTACAGTAATACGTAGGTCCAGTAGCGAGGCGTGACTTTCAAAGTGAGGGAAATCCAAATAATAATTTTCATTAAAATAAGAGAGAGTAATGACTCAAAGAACCTAGGCTACTGTTTAGTACTCTTTCTATTGTACAGTCACCCGTAGGTCCAGTAGCAAGGCGTGACTTTCAAAGTGAGGGAAATCCAAATAATAATTTTCATTAAAATAAGAGAGAATAATGACTCAAAGAACTAAGGCTACTGTTTAGTACTCTTTCTATTGTACAGTAATACGTAGGTCCAGTAGCGAGGCGTGACTTTCAAAGTGAGGGAAATCCAAATAATAATTTTCATTAAAATAAGAGAGAATAATGACTCAAGGAACCAACGCTACTCTTTAGTACTCTTTCTATTTTACAGTCACACATATGTCCAGTAGCGAGATGTGACTCTCAAAGTGAGGGAAGCTCCAAATAATAATTGTCATTAAAATAAGAGAGAATAATGACTCAAAGAACTGCGGCTACTCTTTAGTACTCTTCCTATTGTTCAGTCACCCGTAGGTCCAGTAGCGAGGCGTGACTTTCAAAGTGAGGGAAGCCCCAAAAAATAAATTTCATTAAAATAAGAGAGAATAATGTCTCAAAGAACTAAGGCTACTGTTTAGTACTCTTTCTATTGTACAGTCACACGTAGGTCCAGTAGCGAGGCGTGACTTTCAAAGTGAGGGTAGCTCCAAATAATAATTGTCATTAAAATAAAAGAGAATAATGACCCAAAGAACTAAGGCTACTGTTTAGTACTCTTTCTATTGTACAGTCACCCGTAGGTCCAGTAGCGAGGCGTGACTTTCAAAGTGAGGGAAGCTCTAAATAATAATTTTCATTAAAATAAGAGAGAATAATGACTCAAAGAACTAAGGCTACTGTTAAGTACTCTTTCTATTGTACAGTCACACGTAGGTCCAGTAGCGAGGCGTGACTTTCAAAGTGAGGGTAGCTCCAAATAATAATTTTCATTAAAATAAGAGAGAATAATGACTCAAAGAACCTAGGCTACTGTTTAGTACTCTTTCTATTGTACAGTCACACGTAGGTCCAGTAGCGAGGCGTGACTTTCAAAGTGAGGGAAGCTCTAAATAATAATTTTCATTAAAATAAGAGAGAATAATGACTCAAAGAACTAAGGCTACTGTTTAGTACTCTTTCTATTGTACAGTCACACGTAGGTCCAGTAGCGAGGCATGACTTTCAAAGTGAGGGAAGCTCCAAATAATAATTTTCATTAAAATAAGAGAGAATAATGACTCAAAGAACTAAGGCTACTGTTTAGTACTCTTTCTATTGTACAGTAATACGTAGGTCCAGTAGCGAGGCGTGACTTTCAAAGTGAGGGAAGCTCCAAATAATAATTTTCATTAAAATAAGAGAGAATAATGACTCAAAGAACTAAGGCTACTGTTTAGTACTCTTTCTATTGTACAGTAACACGTAGGTTCAGTAGCGAGGCGTGACTGTCAAAGTGAGGGAAGCTCCAAATAATAATTTTCATTAAAATAAGAGAGAATAATGACTCAAAAAACTAAGGCTACTGTTTAGTACTCTTTCTATTGTACAGTGACACGCACGTCCAGTAGTGAGGTGTGACTTTCAAAGTGTGGGAAGCTCCAAATAATAATTGTCATTAAAATAAGAGAGAATAATGACTCATAGAACTAACGCTACTGTTTAGTACTCTTTCTATTATACAGTCACACGTAGGTCCAGTAGCGAGGCGTGACTTTCAAAGTGAGGGAAGCTCCAAATAATAATTTTCATTAAAATAAGAGAGAATAATGACTCAAAGAACTGCGGCTACTCTTTGGTACTCTTTCTATTGTACAGTCACACGTAGGTGCAGTAACGAGGCGTGACTTTCAAAGTGAGGGAAGCTCCAAATAATAATTGTCATTAAAATAAGAGAGAATAATGACTCAAAGAACTAAGGCTACTGTTTAGTACTCTTTCTATTGTACAGTCACACGTAGGTCCAGTAGCGAGGCGTGACTTTCAAAGTGAGGGAAGCTCCAAATAATAATTGTCATTAAAATAAGAGAGAATAATGACTCCAGGAACTAACGCTACTGTTTAGTACTCTTTCTATTGTACAGTCACACGTAGGTCCAGTAGCGAGGCGTGACTTTCAAAGTGAGGGAAGCTCCAAATAATAATTGTCATTAAAATAAGAGAGAATAATGACTCAAGGAACTAACGCTACTGTTTAGTACTCTTTCTATTGTACAGCCACACGTAGGTCCTTCCTGCATTGCAAGACTGTTCACAGTACAAGCAGACATATTCTTTCTTTCTGTCTCTACTCAGACTTTCCAATTTTTCTAAAGCTGGACTACAGCGCATGAAGCGTTAGTCTAAAATGGAGAAAGTATGGAATTCATACACTTTTGCTAATTAACTTAAAACTTTACAAGAATTTTGTATGTGTCACCAGTAAATGGCAATGTACGTAAAATACTATTGCTAATGCTATTGAAATATACTTAGAGTTGTATTTAAAAGTGCCACATAAAACAAAAAGTAAAGTTTTTTTAGACAGATGACGTTGAAGAGCCCGGCTTTGGACATCTATGAGTAGTGTTAAAGGAAGGTAATTCTGCCAAGCAGCGTTAAAAGTTTTGTAACACTCAAATGTAGCCAACTTTAATTTCTTGTGTAACGTAACTAATGGCTCAATCAGGTAGGCCGTGTTCGTATCGATCTGTAACATGGCTTCCTTCTGGCAGATTCGGGTGCAGATTTGAGTATAATTAAACGCCATGATGATTAGAAATCCGTGGCCAAAGGCTATGTAAAAAATTCCTTCGAAAGGAAGAAGAAAATTGCTTCACAGATTCTTTCAAATTCAAACAATAAGACTATAATAAATAATATAACTAACACTTCAATTTCTACTTCCACTACACAAGAAATAAGTATTTCAAATTGCAGAAATTGCACTATAAACATCACAATTTCCTCAAAAGAAGAGTATGTTTAGCGAAACTTGTACCTCGTTAATAATTTAAAATGTTATTTGTCTAGGTTTTAACCTATTATTACATGAAGTGTTATTAGTTTCATTGCCTCCTTTATGTAAATTATATAGAATGTTACGCCATGATGCTAAGCAAGGCAATAATTGAACATCACAGCACGTTAAGCTTCAGGTCTGCGAAATAGGTAAAACACAATATAAGTATTCTATATGCCACTCGTGTTCAAAGTAATTTTATTCTTCTTTTCCCCGCTTGTATCATAAATAATTACGAGGGCTGTTCAATAAAGAATGATCACAACTTTTTTGACAACGTACCTTTACTCATCCTCATAATTTTGATGGCCCTTTTCAAAATTGTCTCACGTGAATGCGATGTACTTGTACCCAGCGTTTCTGCCAATCTTCAAAGACATGCTGGAACCATTTTTGAGAGATCCTTCAAAATCGCCTCCGCAGCCTTCACCAGTGCTTCTGATGAAGGATAATGCCTCCCAGGAAGGCGTTTCTTTAACTTAGGGAATAGAAAACAGTCACATGGGGTTAAAGCCGGACTATAGGGAGGGGGAGGGATGTACTTCACGTGGATTTTTGCCAGATATTCAGCAACAACATTGGCAATATGCGGCCGCACATTATCGTGGTGCAGCATCCAGCCTGCTTCACGGAAATGTGGTCTTTAGCGCCTGATATGGACTTTCAATGTTTTCAGGACATCTCTGTAGTATTGTCCAGTTACTGATGCGTGTGCAGGTACAACATGCTGATAAACCATTCCATGAATATCAAAAAATGAGATGACCATAACTTTCCCAGCAGAAACAACCACTTTTGCTGTTTTGGAGGTTGGTGATGAAGGAGATTTCCACACTAAGCTTTGCTGTTTGCTCTCAGGATCAAAATGATGTAACCAAGTTTCATCAGCAGTGATTACGTTTGAAAGAAACTCCGGATCTTCCTCTAACATCAACTTTAACTGCGTGTTACCTCTATTGTAGCGGTAGGCGATACTGAACATGTCTGAACTTGCCTGGTTCTCACAGGCGGGAACCAGGAGTACCAACAATGAAACTACTACGGCGTCTTTGTTTTACATTAAGCTAACAGAATATAATAAGACTGATTTTTAATGAGAAAAATTATGACCGTAAAAAATTAGGATCATTCTTTATTGAACAGGTCTCGTATTCTTCACACGCTACAGAGACTTCACGTGACAAAATCGGTCAATGCTTCCTAACTCGAAGAATCGCGATTGCTTCCGGAAACCTACGAAGCTGGTATTCAAGGTTACGAATGCGTAAATACAGTATTGAATGACCTCGCGGAACTGATCACTCGAATCTAAACAGATGTCAAACTGTCCGCACTGCTTAAAGGAAACAAGATGTTGGCAGGTCTGTATTCTGCAAAGTAATGACAAAGAATCATTAACATTATTACTATCGGACGAGCTGGAAATTAACGCCAAGTATAAAGCGAGATGATAGCATGTGGTAGATTGATTTCCGCAGCCGGCTTTCCTAACACATGGATTACTTTTAAAAACTTGATTGATTTTATCGTTTTTACCAAGTATTCCCCTTTAACTTCAAAGCATTAAGAATGCAGTCTTGAGAGCAATAATACCATTCTTCCTGACAACTTCATGTAAACAAACACAAATAACAAAGAATTAGGTCATGGCTGTATCGATAGTGCTGACCTTTAAATCATCCAAATACTCGGTTGTTAATTTTGCTGCATGACTTCTCAGATGATTTTATTTTTCCTTCTGAGCGCTTGTTCATGAACTTGTCAAAAAGATGCAGTAAACAGACCTTTGTATAGCAATCGACAGTACCTAATGGTACGTGTATCTTCTAATGTGACAATATGGCACCTTTTGGACGTCTGTAAACTTAGCTTCTGTTTGACAGACCATTCAGCTCATTGACTTTTGTTTTTAGGGTCATAACAATGAATCCGGTATTCCGAGCCAAATTTAAAGTGCCACCTTGGACTTTTGCCGGAGGTTTTCTGTATTAATCGATCCATCGACGTTTTCTCACGTCTAACTGTTCATGTAAAATGTTTTGACTAATATATTCATAAGATGATCTTCAAGCATTGCTTAAACACCAGTTCTTGGACTTTATCACTAAGAAAACATGGATTTCTTAAGACCAAATACCAATCTTGGCATTGTTTGGGAGTTAATGACGATTTAAAATCATAGCCAGCAAATGTTCCGTACTGAAATTTATATTTGGGTGAACATTTGATAGTTCGAAAGCTATTAGAACAAACCAAACGACAATCAACTCACAAAACATTAGAAAGTAAACAAATAAACAAGTTTAATTTGTTTTTAGAAACACGGCGTTGAGCGTCATCGACACATTCAGGAAATAATAAAGCAGTTAATAGAGGAGGGACGGACGACGCCCATGTTATTATTAAAGGTGAGGTAACACTGACATATTCTTGGACACAAACGTGCTTATGTACAAAAGTTGATAGTTTCATCTAATACTGCTTAAATGTTTCGTTAAGAATACCAGATACTGAACTGACAGTTGATCGCTATTTATGCTCGTTTTCAAATAATTTCTATGACATTCCGCACCAGTGTTCTATAGTGCGATCCATATAAACCTGAACCATTTCAATAGGTCATACATAACTTTTGAACCAAAAATAGGACACACGTGCAACTTTGCGAGAATATAATACACAATCGGGAGATTACATTTCAGAGAAACTGTACATGTTTGTATTCGCCTCACCATATTGTGACTTAGTGGGTTCGTAGAATTAAAAGGCCGAGTTGCAGAAATTAAAAATCTCCTTTATTTTGGTAGAAATACTGTTATAGATTACAGCAGCATTACGTTGCGTACACCATCAGTCTACCAAGTGACCGCAGATTACATCATTAGCTCTCGTTACAATAACACTTCCAGCACTGTTTCACAACTGTCTTTACAACAACAATACTCTCTGCTTACCCACTCTGTTTACAACTGACCAACTTTGCGAGCCGTCACGTCCTTAAATACCTAATTCGTAATTCTAGATTGTTCTAAAATAAACCAGAACCCGAACAATCTCTATCAGTCCAGAAATTTCCGGAAGAATAAAGAAACCAAATATTCTATCACATTCCAGATGCCGGCAAGTCCTTTACCTCAGTTATCTTTGCTTGCTGACGCTTGTTTACAATAGCCGCGCTATCACTAACTGCTCAGCAAGGCTCCATCCGCCGACCGTCTCCTTATTTGCGCCGAAACCCTTATGCCTGTTGCCGTGACAATATTCTCTCGTTTTACGGAGAGTATCCTCGCCAATGTTACTTATTTTGGTTAGAATGCATTCCTTGGGAACACCAATTGTCTGTGGCCTATTCCTGTACACTCTCTCTTGTAACCAGTTTCTGTGATAATCGAATAATCTCAAAAGGTCTGTGGCCGCCCAGATCCCCTGACCTAACATCAACGGATTTTTTCTTGTGAGGGTATCTAAAAGATAGAGTGTACAGGAATAGGCCACGGACAATTGATGTTCTCAAGGAATTCATTCTAACCGAAATAAGTAACATTGGCGATGATACTCTCCGTAAAACTTGAGAGAATATGGCGAGAGGAGTACAAACATGTATAGATGCTGTTGGAGGGCACTTCCAACATTTTCTCTGAGATGTAAATAGTGTAATGTAATGTCCCAATTGTGTATTATATTCTCCCAAAGTTGTACGTATGTCCTATTATTGGTTCAAAAGTTATGTATGGCCTATTGAAATGGTTCAGGCTTATATGGATCGCACTGTATTCAAAGCACAAAACAATAACAAATACCTGGAATGTAATAACTCCACAAAAATGTATTTAACAGAAATTGTATGTTGTAACAAGATATATATTTGTTGTGTAGTAATAGTTTGTCTCTCTTACAGTTTACTAGTTATACAAAATTCATTTAGAATAAAGAAAAAATTTAACATATACATTTTGTTATGAAAATATTTTAAACGTATGATATTTTTATTAAAACTATTACAACCATTTTTGAGGGGTAAGAAAATAAAGAAGAATCTTTAGTGTAAAGAGAGTAGCAGACAGGTTATAACTGTCAGTAGTACTGAGTTGCGAATGAGGAGACACGATAACTTGATGTGGATGTTTGTAGCTCCTGGGCGTGGCTGGACCAAAGGACGTGCAATTTGCGGCAATTGGCATCGCGAACCAAAAAAATGTTATCAGTTTATATTTTTAGTCTGCATCTTCCCTTTACATGGAAATGTTTTCGATATTTTTGTGATTTGCTCAAAATGGCGTTAATTATTTTGATTCAAATACCGTAGGTTTGAGATATGTACATGATAAATAAAATGTGATACACATACTTTCGTTTTATTTTCAAAACTGAGACTATGAAGAGCTTCATGATCTTGTGATTTGATGACGGTACTGCATTATTACCCGGGACAAATAGCTTGAACTTTGTTTATGTGTGGCGGTAGTTGGTACTACTGTGGCATGACACAGGAGTACCGCAGTACAGTGTAGTGTCACATCACCTCGGAGGGTTCTAAACACCCTAAACGAAGAATTATTTAGAATTACGTAGAAAATGAAGCTAGCTACAGTGAAGCAATAACTATTACACAAATATAAATATTTGCTACAAAGGCTTCACTGATCTTAAGAAATTAGTGTTAATACTTCTTTCTAATGGAGATCGATTTCACAAACAAACTCCGTTGTCAAGGATTCCGGTTACCATGTTATGTTTTTTCAGTATTACCAAAATATGAAAACTAAACAAACCTAAAAACAGAATCAACAGCCGGTATTTCAAAATTCATTACGCGATGTTTATTTTTTAAAATAAATATCTTTTCCAAACCATTAAACTTATCGGACCATTTAATTGTTTTAATAATTTAACTTCAGGATTTATTTCATGGTTAAATGACCAAAAATGATGTGTTACGCCCGATTTATCAGTTTGTTTATACTTAATGTTACAAAAATGTTTTCTTCGTTCTGGTTTCCAAATTACGTTTCGTCTTTCCAATATAAACCTGATCACAAGCTGAACAATTAAATTGATAAATACCAGATTTTTTATTATTAGGAATTTTATTTTTTTTAGAGAAATTTAGTAAATTTTTAATACTATATTTATTTTGAGAAACTAAAGTTATACCAAACTCTTTAAAAAAAAATTCGAAAATGTTTATCAAACCAGGGATGGCAAGTAAAATTTTTAAAATTATAATCGTCTTTTATTTTTTAGGGTAGAAATATCTTTAACAGTTTTAGATATTTAAATATATTATTTACTACATTTCTCTAAAAAGATAAAATTCCTAATAATAAAAACTATGGTATTTAGCAATTTAATTGTTTAGATTGTGATCAGGTTTATAAGTGCGTCTTTCGTAAATCTATTTTGGAGTACGTCAGAAACACCAACAGTGAAGAAGTTATTTTATGCAGAAAATGAGAACATTAATTTTGGTAGTGGATAGAAGATATTCCAAATATTAAAGGAAATTGGATTAATTTAAAAAAATATAAAATATGCGCCATATTGTAATGTATTTCGACACTGTCCGTCGAGAAATCTATAAGGCAAATGTTCATGAATGAGCTGCTATACCTAAACAATTAGTGACTAAATCCAATGCAACGAAGCATAAAAAATGGTGTCAGGAGCAACAGATGGTCAGTAAAAACAAGTCATATGGTCCGATATAAGACAACGTTTATGTTATTTGCAACATCAGGCCAGATTTACATCTGGAGAGCTCCAAAACGAGTCTACAATCCTGATTGCTTGATTATTCCAACGGTTAAGCATGAACATGTGACAGCCATATCATGGTGTTTTGCTGGTCCCATCATTACTCTCAAAGGCTCTGTTACAGCCAAAGTGTATTTGGACATTTCAGTGATCAGGTGTAGATATCCCATGAATCAAAGTTCTTCCCCAATAACAATGCCATATTTCAAGACAATAATGTACTCATTGACATAGACAGGACAGTACAATCCTGGTGTTCTGCTGGTCTCATCATTACTCTCAAAGGCTCTGTTACAGCCAAAGTGTATTTGGACATTTCAGTGATCAGGTGTAGATATCCCATGAATCAAAGTTCTTCCCCAATAACAATGCCATATTTCAAGACAATAATGTACTCATTCACATAGACAGGACAGTACAATCCTGGTGTTCTGCTGGTCCCATCATTACTCTCAAAGGCTCGTGTTACAGCCAAAATGTATCTGGACATTTCAGTGATCAGGTGTAGATATCCCATGAATCAAAGTTCTTCCCCAATAACAATGCCATATTTCAAGACAATAATGTACTCATTCACATAGACAGGACAGTACAATCCTGGTGTTCTGCTGGTCCCATCATTACTCTCAAAGGCTCGTGTTACAGCCAAAATGTATCTGGACATTTCAGTGATCAGGTGTAGATATCCCATGAATCAAAGTTCTTCCCCAATAACAATGCCATATTTCAAGACAATAATGTACTCATTCACATAGACAGGACAGTACAATCCTGGTGTTCTGCTGGTCCCATCATTACTCTCAAAGGCTCTGTTACAGCCAAAGTGTATTTGGACATTTCAGTGATCAGGTGTAGATATCCCATGAATCAAAGTTCTTCCCCAATAACAATGCCATATTTCAAGACAATAATGTACTCATTCACATAGACAGGACAGTACAATCCTGGTGTTCTGCTGGTCCCATCATTACTCTCAAAGGCTCGTGTTACAGCCAAAATGTATCTGGACATTTCAGTGATCAGGTGTAGATATCCCATGAATCAAAGTTCTTCCCCAATAACAATGCCATATTTCAAGACAATAATGTACTCATTCACACAGACAGGACAGTATAATCCTGGTGTTCTGCTGGTCCCATCATTACTCTCAAAGGCTCTGTTACAGCCAAAGTGTATTTGGACATTTCAGTGATCAGGTGTAGATATCCCATGAATCAAAGTTCTTCCCCAATAACAATGCCATATTTCAAGACAATAATGTACTCATTCACACAGACAGGACAGTATAATCCTGGTGTTCTGCTGGTCCCATCATTACTCTCAAGGGCTTGTGTTACAGCCAAAGTGTATTTGGACATTTCAGTGATCAGGTGTAGGTATCCCATGAATCAAAGTTCTTCCCCAATAACGATGCCATATTTCAAGACAATAATGTACTCATTGACATAGACAGGACAGTACAATCATGGTTTGAACTGCAGCATCTTCCCTGGCCAGCACAACCCCACCATTTTGGGTGGTATTAGAGAACAGACTATGTAGCAGATTTCTGTCTCTCTCGTCACAAAAGGAATTAGAAGATTTCTAATAGAAGAGTGACATAACATTACACTGGAGACTGTACAGTCATTATATTCCAGTATTCCAAGAAGAATTGCAGCAGTATTACGAGCAGGAAACAATTCCAAAGTACAGCTGTTCACATTATTTTGCCTACTCCCTCTATAAAATATAGGCTGTAGAAAAACAGGCAGTCTAGGCAACACAGAACAAGTGGCAGCACAGCTGCGTGTTCGTAGCCATGACGTAATACAGTGTTTATCTAGCGTTTAGCGTTAAATACAAATATGTCACATGGTCGGTTGCTTTGCTTACCCGACCTTGAAGGCAACGAGACTCCCGATCGTTGTCACTGACTCGATACGCTCCAACTGCCTACTTCAAAGTATAGTATTGCCTTTAGCTAAAATAAAACATACTTTTGTACTATCACGTCTATACTCTACCTGCACAAGAAAGGATCCTTATATAAACAAATACACGTGCTCCACCACAACATAAATTTCAAGCTAATGAAAATAATTTGTTACTGCACAGCATCAATTATTACTATAGGTTTCATTTTGATAACCGAAAGAATATATAAAAAAGGATTTTAAATTAAAAAACACAAAGAATGTCTTAAAATGTACCTTCAGTTATTGATTTTGTACATATCACGTAAACTTCATCAGTGAATTTGAAGGAACGTCTGTCAACTGCTAAATGGAGAAGTTACAACAGAAGATACTGACAGGGAGACATACGGCAATAAATATTGCAGCCCTTAAAAGAACATTTCTTACACCACCAGTGTTCCTGTTCTACACATTTTAACACGACTTGCAATACTTACAACTGTTTCTATTTCATTTTCAAATTCGTGGAAATATTATGTTTACCTTCGACATGACGCAAACACTAACTTCTGTTGTGTGAAGACTACATTGTAACATGGTACAATCCTCAAAAGTAGCAGGTAGAGGACAAGTCTGTCATACAATAGACGTCAACTGTTTAGTTGGCCCACTTCAAATGTTTAAGAAATAGAGCCGCATTTAATCAAATGATTAAGAATTGACATTTTTAATGGTATTATTTAAACATAAGATATATAATCGGACTTACTTTGTTTACTGGAGGACAGCAACTGTCGTGATCGCATCATTGCAATTAGGTGTCTTGAAAGGGATGAAAACACAGCACTTCTGAATGTGGTTAAACTTTTGTATGAGCTTTATGATGTCGTTAAATTAGCGAGCAATTGGTAAACTACTGGTTGTAAACTCGGAGGACATTTAGTACTTGTAATTCCCTGTTAGAGTTGAATATATTTAATTACGTTGTTTCTTCAAAAAAAGAATAATCTATTTGCTGTTTGCGTAAAATATTCCTGAACATTCAACAAGGAGCCATTGGCTAACATCTGCACGTAGAGGTAACGCAACGAAAGCTTGCCAAAGAAGAAGCGCAGAACTCCGACACCACTCGGATAAAATCGGGTCACGTCCACGCTTTCTGCCACCTGCATTAAAACGGCATGACAAGGAAATTTCCAGCAAAACTAAGATGATGAAAAAAAACAAAAACACTGTTAACACAGAGAAAAAAATATACATCTGAATAACATAGTTAAATAAAAATGTAAGGTACTAAAAAATGTTGTAAATAAATTCCTTGGTTTGGCTATGCAGTGGTATAGCATTCTCCAATTTAGAGTGTAAAGGAAGCATCATAGCTATACAATATACTCTACACCAATAAATAAAACTTAACCTATTAAACCACAAAACGCGACAGAAAACAATAGGTCCGCTCAACAATATACTCATTCACTGCGATGTGTACAGCTTGCATACATTCACTGTCGACACGCTGTGTAAGGGTGGCACATTCCTGTCAGGGACTTTCTTTCTGTTGCCAAACTGTAGATTGGCAAGCTTTTGTTGCACCAGCTCTAAACAGCAATGCCATCACCTGAGTTTAACGGCTATCTTTGCTTTTCATTGTTGAACACTGCCCCCGGAGGGCAGGTGATCCGTCCCCTTCAGCTGCCGTGGTGCGGGCGCTACGGACCCCTAGCACTCATGGTACCTCTGCCGTTACCAGAGGAACATCGGGCCGAACATTCGAGCCTCTCTCAAACGGGAGTTGTTCCGATTTGGTTGGACTCGAGGGGCAGTGAGTTCCCGATACCCGTGGGAGATCACGTACCTCCGGCCAGGCTTCGGCCGCCTGGAGGGGACAGAGGGTACTAGTCTCCAGAGCTAGTAGAAGGTGTGCTAGATCACCAGGCGGCCCCAGTAGTCGTCCCTGCGGGGTTGACGCCCGTAAGTGGCATATCCACTTCCACCGGTCTTGACGTTGTTGTCGATGGAGAGCTTTGTCCCGGGTACTAGTCTACAGAGCTAGTAGAATGTGTGCTAGATCACCAGGTGGCCCCAGTAGTCGTCCCTGCGGGGTTGACGCCCGTAAGTGGCATATCCACTTCCACCGGTCTTGACGTTGTTGTCGATGGAGAGCTTTGTCCCGGGTACTAGTCTACAGAGCTAGTAGAAGGTGTGCTAGATCACCAGGCGGCCCCAGTAGTCGTCCCTGCGGGGTTGACGCCCGTAAGTGGCATATCCACTTCCACCGGTCTTGACGTTGTTGTCGATGGGGGAGTTTTGTCCCGGGTACTAGTCTACAGAGCTAGTAGTATGTGTGCTATATCACCAGGCGGCCCCAGTAGTCGTCCCTGCGGGGTTGACGCCCGTAAGTGGCATATCCACTACCACCGGTCTTGACGTTGTTGTCGATGGAGAGCTTTGTCCCGGGTACTAGTCTACAGAGCTAGTAGTATGTGTGCTATATCACCAGGCGGCCCCAGTAGTCGTCCCTGCGGGGTTGACGCCCGTAAGTGGCATATCCACTTCCACCGGTCTTGACGTTGTTGTCGATGGGGGGGTTTTGTCCCGGGTACTAGTCTACAGAGCTAGTAGAATGTGTGCTAGATCACCAGGTGGCCCCAGTAGTCTTCCCTGCGGGGTTGACGCCCGTAAGTGGCATATCCACTTCCACCGGTCTTGACGTTGTTGTCGATGGGGGAGTTTTAACCCGGGTACTAGTCTACAGAGCTAGTAGTAGGTGTGCTAGATCACCAGGTGGCCCCAGTAATCTTCCCTGCGGGGTTGACGCGCGTAAGTGGCATATCCACTTCTACCCGTCTTGACGTTGTCGATGGGGAGCTTTGTCCCGGGTACTAGTCTACAGAGCTAGTAGAAGGTGTGCTAGATCACCAGGCGGCCCCAGTAGTCGTCCCTGCGGGGTTGACACGCGTAAGTGGCGTATACATTTCTACCCGTCTTGACGTTGTTGTCGTTGGGGGAGCTTTGTCCCGGGTACTAGTTTACAGAGCTAGTAGAAGGTGTGCTAGATCACCAGGCGGCCCCAGTAGTTGTCCCTGCGGGGTTGACACTCGTAAGTGGCGTATACATTTCTACCCGTCTTGACGTTGTTGTCGTTGGGGGAGCTTTGTCCCGGGTACTAGTCTACAGAGCTAGTAGAAGGTGTGCTAGATCACCAGGCGGCCCCAGTAGTCGTCCCTGCGGGGTTGACACGCGTAAGTGGCGTATACATTTCTACCCGTCTTGACGTTGTTGTCGTTGGGGGAGCTTTGTCCCGGGTACTAGTTTACAGAGCTAGTAGAAGGTGTGCTAGATCACCAGGCGGCCCCAGTAGTTGTCCCTGCGGGGTTGACACTCGTAAGTGGCGTATCCACTTGTACCCGCCTTGACGTTGTTGTCGATGGGGGAGCTTTGTCCCGGGTACTAGTCTACAGAGCTAGTAGAAGGTGTACTAGATCACCAGGTGACCCCAGTAGTCTTCCCTGTGGCGTTGACGCGCGTAAGTGACGTATCCACTTCCACCCGTCTTGACGTTGTTGTCGATGGGAGGGGAGCTCCAAAGCCCTTGGCCTGTCGAGAATGCAGTCTTCTCCTTGTCTCTCGGGTCTAGAGCCACCTGCGAGTAACCCGACTTCAGGTCCAGGGTTGAGAACCATTGTGCACCAGCTAGCGTGGCCAGGGTGTCGTCAATCCGGGGTAAGGGGAAACAGTCCTTCCGGGTGACTGCGTTCAGCCTCCTGTAGTCCACGCAGAAGCGCAGCTCGCCGTTCTTCTTCGTCACCAGGACTACAGGGGAACACCAAGGGCTGTCAGACTCTTTAATTACTCCCCTGCATTTCATGCCGTCTAGCATATCCCGTACCACCGCTTGTTTCGCCAGCGGAACCGTCTGGGTGGTTGCCGAATAGGCCGGTCGCCTCCGGTGTGGATGGGGTGAAGCACTTTGTCCGTGCGGCCGTATTCGCTGTCGCCTTGGCTGAAGACGCGCTGGTATCGCCTCAGCAGTTGTCGAACTTTCTCCAGTTATTCTGCGGTCAGGTGGTCGGCCGCTCTCTCCAATAAGCCTTCTAGCCGGGGCCCCAGGTGTTGCGTCGGCACCGGCTCCTGTGTCGTGTCGGTAGGTGTCAGGCTGACCACGGGATCGCACGTCCCCAGCTCCGTTCCGGCCTGGACGTCGTGGTCGGTGTCTGCCAGGTTGAGCAGCCTCACTGGCACCTCCTCTCGGCACGGCAAATATGTCCTGGCTACACAGAGTCCGTGCACAGGCGTCATCTGGTCCAGCATCATGTTCTTCGTCCGCTGACCTTCCAGTCGTGCCGTCACCACCACCTCGCTTCTCGCGGGGACCACCACGTCTTCCTTCAAGATGACCCTGCAGATTCCAAGGCACTCGTCTGGTTGCCGTGGTATCACCTCTTCTCCATTGAGCCGCAGGACCTTCCTGCCGACGTCGACCGTCGCCTCGTGGCTCCTGAGGGCATCCAATCCCAGTATCACCTCCTCAGCCACCTTCGCGACAAACATCCATACACGTACGGCACTCCGTCCCAAAGTCAACTTTAGCAGGGCCTCCTTCTCCACTGGCAAGGTATCACCCGATGCCGTCACAAGCTGGTATGGTCGGCTCGGGTTCCTTGTCGGCAAACCCTTAGCCACGTCAGGTCTGATGAAGGTCACGGCCGCCCCGGTGTCCACCAGCACGCGGCACGGCTTCCCTCTCACCCAACCGTCCGCGATGAATCTGTCATCCATCCGCCAGTTGACGGCGCGCAGTGTCACTCGAGGGGATGGTGGTGATGGCGCCGACGTGCCCCTCTCCACGACGGCCCTGACTCGTTCTTCCGGCTCCTCTTCCTGGTATCGGCTGTCTCTCTCCGTGTGTCCCGGCTAGCCGCACCCGCAGCATACCCCACGAGGTCTTCGCCGGCGTCCATGTCGCACTCCTGACACCAGTTGTAACTTTGTGGGTTCGTAGAATTAACAGGCCGAGTTGCAGAAATTAAAAATCTCCTTTATTTCCGTAGCAATACACTGTCCAATTCTCACGTAACAATATTACATCACACAATCTTCCAAGGTCGAGGACAATAACAAACACTTGCAGCTGTCTGGTTTCAAAACAACTGTTGCGATATACTTGTGATATCTCGATACTTACGATATTTGCAAGGTATCGACATCGATAAATTCGCTCGATTTGGCCGCGCCGTGGCTCAGTGGTTAGACAGTTTGGCTCTCACCAAGGCGGCCCGGGTTCGATCCCAGGCGACCGCAAAGTGAGATTTGTGGTGGACAACACGGCGCTTGTGCGGGTTTTCTCCGGGACCTCCGGTTTCCCCCGCCATCTCATTCCACCGGTGCTCCATGTTCATCTCATGTATCATCAGTGTCACCGCCTGCGGTGCCATACGTAGTAAAAGCGGCCGTTAAACACCACACACCCACACGCTCGATACATTTTCAATACTTCGGTGGCGATTCTGCAATTTTTATTTAATTTTAAAATCACAAGATATTAATGCTGCAAGTAGAACATTACAAAGTCCGAGAAATTGTCAGGAATATGGTAGCTGTACAGTAACATTATACAAGAAAATAATCGTGTGTCAACTGTCAGTTAACAGTTCACTACATATCTCACCTCCTCTTTCTAGTGTACTGCATTACTGCAAAACAAATTCAACATTTACACAACTAAAACAATATTTGTGTATTCCACGTACAACAGTTTTCTCTGAAAGACTATTTAGTACAGCAGGACTCATATGTGACAGAAAAAGAAGTACACTTGACCTCGAAACAGTAAAAATGGTAGTACTTTTGTACGAAAACTTATAAAAGTGGACTGTTTTGTTTTTAAATGTCTAATGCAGAGTTTAAAAATAAGAACACTGATAGTTTTAAGTTTTGTCTCATTAAATATGTACAACTATTTAATTTTATTGGCGGTACAATGTTCTACCAATATTCTATTTTGTATTGAAACTAGAAGTAGAGATGACGGTATCGAGTACCGAAGTATTGAGTGAAAAATATCGTATATCGATATCATATCGAGTATCGAGAAAAAACTGTTATCAGCCCATACCTAATATTCACTTAACTGAAATGTAGGCGAATTGCTTGCGAAATGCTATTTCATAATCTTGTAAAATTAGACACAAACCTCCTACCTATGAGGCACAGTTACCTCCAAGATATCCACAAAGATTGCTTTAAAATGTCCAACAGTTTTTGTCATTTTCTTAAAGTACTGTCGATATTCAGTTTTTTTTCCTTTGGTGCGTACAAGAAATGGAATTACAAGGTCTCATAAAGCGACTAGCTTTTAAACATCTATCAACTAGTTTCCCCGTATTCTTCTTGTGTCTACAATAAAATATGTAACTATTTTTGAATCAAGAGCCCCTGTGTTGTTTACTACTGCGTACACACGTGACTTTAAAATGAGAAACAACTTTGAAAGAGAGCTGAAGGGTAGTTTTGGGTGGGGTATTGTTAGTGGTTGTGTTTGTTCCAGGCAGATGTCGCTATAGACGGGCGGACGGCAGGCAGGCAGGCAGGCAGCGGCGACTCCAGCAACAACAGTCAGTGAGCGTGCTGCGCCGCTAGTATGCGGGACATGGCTACCAAGATGGCCGAACTCAAGTTCGAGGCCCCACTCGCCCAGTTCGAGGAGACGGAAGATGCCAACCCCACGGCTTCTCTCGACGACAACTTCCTCATCAATAACCTCAACAACAAGGAGACCGGCCTATTGGCCATGATCAACGATAACGATCCGGTGTTGACGACCTCCTCCCCCGAGGAGCTGGTGGTGGCCCCTCAGACGGGCACCGGAGGCGGCTCCGAGGTCTCGTCCGTCGCCGACAACTTCACCGAGACGTTCTCGGGCTCCCTCGAGGACCTCGTCAACACATTCGACGACAAGATCACCCGATGTTTCTGCAACTACGACGAGAGCGTGGAGAAGCTGGCACCAGTCCAGGTTCGAACCCAGGAGGAGATCATGAACGAGTGTCAGTGAGTATGACCTTCATTTACTTGTAGCGATCAATACGGTAGAGAAAGAGGGCAGGGTTTGGACAACCCTGGCGACGGGAGAACAGCTGCACATGACGTCATCAGCACTGGAGGAGTTGTTAATACCATTATTGTTATTATTGCACATCTGGGTTATAACGAGGTCACTTAACTAGTGGATGTGTCAGTTTCCTCGAAACGCATCTTCGTCAGGTCCGCTAAAGATAGCAACCAAGTGTGATATTCTTGGGATTTTGATACGAGGAAGGAAGTTTATGGTGACGCAACAGAGTTGGTTTCACAGTCGTCACTAAATAACATTCAAGGGGGGAACATACCAGATAATAACAATAACAACAATTAAAGTTCATAGAGCAATAACAGTTGGCTGTCAACATAAATTTCCGATGATAAAACATGATCAAAATTAAAAGATTCCTATACTTGCACAAACTATTTTTTCAAACATTTATTTTTTTAATTTGTCCTACAACGTTAAGTCATATCTGTTAATAATTGATGTTCAAATGAGTACAGGAACCATAGAGCTTAGTTACCTGACATCTTTCAGGATAAGTGAAAACCTAATTCAGTGAAAACCCTGACCGAGATTAGAACTCGGGACGTGAAGCAGATACGCTGCCATTTAGGTTAAAGAGGTGGTTATTACTCTTATCTACTTCAAGGTAAACATTATCTTATTGTAGTTAGAAGGGAATACAGTAGTCTTTAAGTGAGTGTCAAATGTTTTGGCAATGTCTTTGTATGTCCAAATGAATAGCGACTTACTGTGGCTTTGAATTTTATTGTTTGTATGACCAGAAAATTAAAAGATAAACAGTAGGGAAAAAAGGAGGAAAGGACGAAACTAATGCATAGAAAATCTCTCGAAATTGGTTAGCTCCAAAACATATACCTGACATAAATTGTATGTTTTAACAAGATATACATTTGTTGTGTAGTAATATTTTGTCTATCTCTTAGTTTATCAGTTATACAAAAGTCATTCGGAATAAAGAGAACTTCTGAGCAAATTCACAGAAAATACAAGATATACATTTGTTGTGTAGTAATATTTTGTCTATCTCTTACAGTTTATCAGTTATACAAAAGTCATTCAGAATAAAGAGAACTTCTGAGTACATTCACAGAAAATTCAATATATGCATTTGTTGTGTAGTAATATTTTGTCTATCTCTTACAGTTTATCAGTTATACAAAAGTCATTCAGAATAAAGAGAACTTCTGAGTACATTCACAGAAAATTCAATATATGCATTTGTTGTGTAGTAATATTTTGTCTATCTCTTACAGTTTATCAGTTATACAAAAGTCATTCAGAATAAAGAGAACTTCTGAGTACATTCACAGAAAATTCAATATATACATTTGTTGTGTAGTAATATTTTGTCTATCTCTTAAAGTTTATCAGTTATACAAAAGTCATTCAGAATAAAGAGAACTTCTGAGTACATTCACAGAAAATTCAATATATACATTTGTTGTGTAGTAATATTTTTGTCTATCTCTTAAAGTTTATCAGTTATACAAAAGTCATTCAGAATGTAGTTTTCTGGAGGGATTACCAGAAAGTCAAGATATACATTTTAAATGTCACGAAAATATCTTAAATATATGGTATTTTAATATAAGTTTTTAGTTATTTTTGTGAAAATCAGATATTTTCGTAAAAAATATTGCATGTAAAGGTAGTCCGGAGTGGAAGGATATGTTTTTAAATTTTTTTTCTGTAGTATTCTTAGAAAATGCTAAAAAAAAAAACTAGTTTCTGTTACACAGACGCAGTTTTCTAAAAATGCTTTTCATGAATTCAAGGGAGATCAAAATGGTGTATTTCCAGTAAGATCTCGATATTGGAACTTAGGGTAGAATGCCGGGTAGTATACAGAGCAAATACTTAAAAACGGATCATTGAGGCAGAAGGAACCTCTAATTTAAGGCATTTGAAGATACAGTATGAACGGATAAGAAATTACGTTTTTAACAGGATCTTTGTACTTTGGTTTGAAAGTTGATCCACTAGTGCTACGTTAACAAGGTTTCGTGATATCGATCTTCTGAAGGGATTCGGCACTGCGATCTGTCAAACTATTGTACCTGAGCTCCAAGTAGGGCATCTCCGGTAGGAAGGATGAGGTGAGAGAGAGAGAGAGAGAGAGAGAGAGAGAGAGAGAGAGAGAGAGAAGAGAGAGAGAGAGAGAGAGAGAGAGAGAGAGAGAGAGAGAGAGAGAGAGAGAGAGAGAGAGAGAGAGAGAGAGAGAGAGAGAGAGAGAGAGAGAGAGAGATGAGAGAGAGAGAGAGAGAGAGAGAGAGAGAGAGAGAGAGAGAGAGAGAGAGAGAGAGAGAGAGAGAGAGAGAGAGAGAGAGAGAGAGAGGCGGCCCACACTTCACCAGAGGGAAACTCCCTGGCAGCGGTCCTCAAACGGCCCACTAGGCCGGCCCGGAGACTTGAGACAGTCCTATCGGAGGAGGAAACTGTTTCCCACCATGCACCGCCGAGGCTCCCGCCGACACTTTTACCCTCAAAGAGACCAACGTACGAGAGATGATGTGAAAATGATAATGGAGATGAAATGGAGGAACAGAATTTTTGGGTAATGTAATTAACCTACCCAGCATACACCTGGCGACCAGGGGAAACCCCCGAAAAAGCCCATAAGTCAGATATGTCGGCCATGGGAATCGAACCCGGAGCTCCCGAATGCGAGCCTGAGCTGTCAGAAAGGAGTTGAGGACTAAGCAGTATCTAGATTTCAAAGCCTCTACTGCCATTACTGGAAACAGTCACACGGCTCCCTGTTGAAGTGTTCACGTATTGTGGATTTTGTCCTGCCTAATGCGTGAAGACACACTCGCAACTATAATTATATCAAAACATGCAATTTGTTTCTACGGTCGTCTCTCGCTGTAAATAATGTTCAACTTTCTTTCACCTGTTGAACCAATGTTACAAATAGACAAAATGTGTCTGAACGGCATAAACACAAAAACAAAATGCCTTAAGGAACTTAGGAGCTTGTCACATGAACCCAAACCACCATTACATAGAAAATTCACCGAACATGTTAATTAAGACACCATGTGTCTGTATGTTATCATCAGAAGTCTTCTTCGTTCTGGATGACTTGTATAAATGGTAAACTATAAGATATAGACAAAATGTAGATTTTGTTGGAATACACTTTCTTTTAAGACAACCATTTCCCACAAATTAGCAGGCGGGATGGCTCTGTGTCGTCTGTGGCCCCATTCAACAGGTTCAACTTTGATTCTCCTAGTCGACCTACCCGACCCATGAGCTTTTTCGGGGGTTTTCCCGGGCCGCCAGGTGAATGCTCCCAAATGTCCTGTCCATTTCATCTCCATATATCATTTGATATTTCATATCATCTCTCATATATGATCTCTTTCAGGGTAGAAGTGTCGGCGAGAGTCTCGGCGGTTTATGGCAGGATGTTATGTGCTTCGTAAACACTTCCTCCTCTGCTAGGATGGTCTCTAGTCCTATGAACCGTTCTGGTGAGGTTTATGCACTGGCTTGCCGGGTAGAATCCAACTGGTAAAGGGCAGGGACCATACCCTCTTCTGTCGTGACTCCTTGGGCCGCCATTGCCTCCTCTCGCAATATACATCCTCCAGGGGGTGCCCCACTTGGGGACATAGGTACAATAGACCAAGTTTGGACCTCCGTGCCGAATCCTCTCCGTAGTGTAGTCCACTCCAGTCTCTCTGTCTCCTCTCACCTCATCCTTCCTCCCGGGGATGCCCCGCTTGGGACATAGGTACAATAGACCAAGTTTGGACCTCCGTACCGAATCCCCTCCGTAGTGTAGTCCAGTCCAGTGCCTCTGTCTCCTCTCACCTCATCCTTTCTCCCGGGATGTCTCACTTGGGGACATAGGTACAATAGACCAAGTTTGGATCTTCGTGTCAAGTTCCCTCTGTAGCTTAGTCCAGTCCAGTCCCTCTGTCTCCTCTCACCATATCCTTCCTCCCGGGATGTCTCACTTGGGGACATAGGTACAATAGACCAAGTTTGGATCTTCGTGTCAAGTTCCCTCTGTAGCTTAGTCCAGTCCAGTCCCTCTGTCTCCTCTCACCACATCCTTCCTCCGGATGTCTCACTTGGGGACATAGGTACAATAGACCAAGTTTGGATCTTCGTGTCAAGTTCCCTCTGTAGCTTAGTCCAGTCCAGTCCCTCTGTCTCCTCTCACCTCATCCTTCCTCCCGGGATGTCTCACTTGGGGACATAGGTACAATAGACCAAGTTTGGATCTTCGTGTCAAGTTCCCTCTGTAGCTTAGTCCAGTCAGTCCCTCTGGTCTCCTCTCACCTCATCCTTCCTACCAGGATGTCTCACTTGGGGACATAGGTACAATAGACCAATTTTGGACCCCCGTACCGAATCCCCTCAGTGTAGTCCAGTCCAGTCCCTCTGTCTCCTCTCACCTCATCCTTCCTACCAGGATGTCTCACCTGGGGACATAGGTACAATAGACCAAGTTTGGACCTCCGTACCGAATCCCCTCCGTAGTGTAGTGTAGTCAGTCTCTCTGTCTCCTCTCACCTCATCCTTCCTCCCGGGGATGTCCCACTAGCGGACATAGGTACAATAGACCAAGTTTGGATCTTCGTGTCAAGTTCCCTCTTTAGCTTAGTCCAGTCCAGTCCCTCGGTCTCCTCTCACCTCATCCTTCCCCCCGGGGATTTCTCACTTGGGAACATAGGTACAATAGACCAAGTTTAGACCTCCGTAGCGAATCCCCTCCGTAGTGTAGTCCAGTCCAGTCGCTCTGTCTCCTCTCACCTCATCCTTCCTTCTGGGAATGTCTCACTTGGGGACATAGGTACAATTGACCAAGTTTGGACCTCCGTACCGTATCCCCTCCGTAGTGTAGTCCAGTCCAGTCGCTGTCTCCTCTCACCTCATCCTTCCTCCCGGGAATGTCTCACTTGGGGACATAGGTACAATAGACCAAGTTTAGACCTGCGTGCCGAAACCACTCCGTAGTGTAGTCAAGTCCAGTCGCTGTCTCCTCTCACCTCATCCTTCCTCCGGGAATGTCTCACTTGGGGACATAGGTACAATAGACCAAGTTTAGACCTGCGTGCCGAAACCACTCCGTAGTGTAGTCAAGTCCAGTCGCTGTCTCCTCTCACCTCATCCTTCCTCCCGGGGATGTCTCACTTGGGGACATAGGTACAATAGACCCAGTTTGGACCTCTGTGCCGAATCCTCTACGTAGGGTAGTCCCTGTGTCTCCTCTCACCTCATCCTTCCTCCCGGGGATGCCCCGCTTGGGTCATAGGTACAGTAGACCAAGTTTGGACCCCTGCCGAATCCTCTCCGTAGTGTAGTCCCTGTGTCTCCTCTAACCTCATCCTTCCTCCCGGGGATGCCCCGCTTGGGTCATAGGTACAGTAGACCAAGTTTGGACCTCTGCCGAATCCTCTCCGTAGTGTAGTCCCTGTGTCTCCTCTCACCTCATCCTTCCTCCCGGGGATGCCCCGCTTGGGTCATAGGTACAATAGACCAAGTTTGGACCTCTGCCGAATCCTCTCCGTAGTGTAGTCCCTGTGTCTCCTATCACCTCATCCTTCCTCCCGGGGATGCCCCGCTTGGGTCATAGGTACAGTAGACCAAGTTTGGACCTTCGTGCCGAATCCTCTCCGTAGTGTAGTCCCTGTGTCTCCTCTCACCTCATCCTTCCTCCCGGGGATGCCGCGCCTGGGTCATAGGTACAGTAGACGAAGTTGGGACCTTCGTGCCGAATCCTCTCCGTAGTGTAGTCCCTCTGTCTCCTGTCACCTCATCCTTCCTCCCGGGGATGCACCGCTTGGGTCATAGGTACAATAGACCAAGTTTGGAGCTCTGTGCCGAATCCCCTCCGTATTGTAGTCCAGTCCAGTCCCGCTGCCTCCTCTCACCTCATCCTTCCTCCCGGGGATGTCTCATTTGGGGACATAGGTACAATAGACCAAGTTTGGTACCTCCGTACTGAATATCCTACGTGGCGTATTCCAGTCCGAACATTCTTTGTAATTTTAGTTAATTGATGGAAATTAATAATTTCTTCACACTGGCTGTATATAGGCTAAGGTTTTTGATGGATAGAGTCAACCTAAAAAATCCAATGCCACGGCCGGGATTTGAACCACAGATTGCCTGGTTTCCGTCCAGTCGCTCTAACCCATTGAGATACCATGGTCAACATGCCGTCCTGACATTAAATTCTTCATTTGACCGTTTGTTTTTCGCGACAAACGGTGTATCTCGGAAGCGAGAGCCCCTAGTGGTTTACCGGGAAAATATATGAGTCAAATGGAGAATTTAATGTCAGGACGGCACGTTGACCATGGTAGCTCAGTGGGTTAGAGCGACTGGACGGAAACCAGGAGATCCGTGGTTCAAATCCCGGCCGTGGCATTGGGCTCTATCCATTCCTTGTAATTGTTTATATTTTCCAATAATTAAATTTTTCTCAAGTCGTTATTCATTTGTACATACAAAGACATGACAAAACATTTGACTATCACTTAAAGTCTACTGTATTCCCTTGTAACTACAATAAGATAATGTTTATCTTGATTAGACCCTAGAATAAGCGTTTATTAGAATAGTATATTGGAATGCTTGAGAAAGCTATATGGATGTAAAACATCAAGTTTACAACAGAGGGACAGTTTTGAAATGGGAACTGACTTCATATTTTGTGGATATAACAAATTTCCCTGATTTCACTGCAGTTTGTTATAAAGGATCACTTTTGTATCATTTTTGCTAAAGGTTGACAAATTTGAGTTTTATGATGTAGAAAAAGTGAGGTAATGTAGGTGTTTAACAACCATATGTTTAGCTCCTATAGCAAGATGTGGGGAAGAGTACTCCGAGACACAAACGGAACACACCTGATATACTTGTACGTATTAGGGTATCCACATAAGCAGAACATTCTGGAAAATAATAATTAATATGAAATTTGTCATCTCAGTCTCTGGGAAAAGCAGTGTTTTACAGGTTTAATATTGTTTACTTTGGGTGGAATTTATAATATTATGAGCCGGATTACTCGACATTCCTCTGTTTAGAGCTGCCTAGATGAAGAATGCATGTTCGTTTGTGAGCTGATAAGATGTAAGAACTTTATAAGCAGTATGGATGTTTCTGTCAGGTTGTGCATGGCGTAGTGCGCTAGAGCCCACGGATTGCATCCGGCTTAGAACCCATGCCTGGGGATTGCGAATTTAGGTCCCGGGTATACAGCCTTTGCCACTCAGCATTGTGAGGAAATTGAGGAGCTGAGCAAGGTAGCGAACTCTGGTGTAGAAAGCAACTTTCCGCCTGGGGGTGCCGTGGTGCTAATCACATCGCCTCCCCGTATCGGTTGGACATATGTGGGCGTGAGGCCGACAGTCGGGTGGCAGGCTCTGGCCCGCTATTACGCCATGGGTTACGTTATGCTTGGGAATGGCTGATAAATCTAATGGTTGTGAAATGTTTGTGAATCCTATCACTACTAATGTATCCAGACTTGCTTCTGAAACTCACGGGCGCTAATGACCTTACTGGTTGTGCGCCCTTAAACCCCACTTCCTTCCTTCCTTCCTTCCTTCCTTCCTTCCTTCCTTCCTTCCTTCCTTCCTTCCTTCCTTCCTTCCTTCCTTCCTTCCTTCCTTCCTTCCTTCTCCTTCCTTCCTTCCTTCCTTCCTTCCTTCCTTCCTTCCTTCCTTCCTTCCTTCCTTCCTTCCTTCCTTCCTTCCTTCCTTCCTTCCTTCCTTCCTTCCTTCCTTCCTTCCTTCTTCCTTCCTTCCTTCCTTCCTTCCTTCCTTCCTTCCTTCCTTCCTTCCTTCCTTCCTTCCTTCCTTCCTTCCTTCCTTCCTTCCTTCCTTCCTTCCTTCCTTCCTTCCTTCCTTCCTTCCTTCCTTCCTTCCTTCCTTCCTTCCTTCCTTCCTTCCTTCCTTCCTTCCTTCCTTCCTTCCTTCCTTCCCTTCCTTCCTTCCTTCCTTCCTTCCTTCCTTCCTTCCTTCCTTCCTTCCTTCCTTCTTCCTTCCTTCCTTCCTTCCTTCCTTCCTTCCTTCCTTCCTTCCTTCCTTCCTTCCTTCTTCTTCCTTCCTTCCTTCCTTCCTTCCTTCCTTCCTTCCTTCCTTCCTTCCTTCCTTCCTTCCTTCCTTCCTTCCTTCCTTCCTTCCTTCCTTCCTTCCTTCCTTCCTTCCTTCCTTCCTTCCTTCCTTCCTTCCTTCCTTCCTTCCTTCCTTCCTTCCTTCCTTCCTTCCTTCCTTCCTTCCTTCCTTCCTTCCTTCCTTCCTTCCTTCCTTCCTTCCTTCCTTCCTTCCTTCCTTCCTTCCTTCCTTCCTTCCTTCCTTCCTTCCTTCCTTCCTTCCTTCCTTCCTTCCTTCCTTCCTTCCTTCCTTCCTTCCTTCCTTCCTTCCTTCCTTCCTTCCTTCCTTCCTTCCTTCCTTCCTTCCTTCCTTCCTTCCTTCCTTCCTTCCTTCCTTCCTTCCTTCCTTCCTTCCTTCCTTCCTTCCTTCCTTCCTTCCTTCCTTCCTTCCTTCCTTCCTTCCTTCCTTCCTTCCTTCCTTCCTTCCTTCCTTCCTTCCTTCCTTCCTTCCTTCCTTCCTTCCTTCCTTCCTTCCTTCCTTCCTTCCTTCCTTCCTTCCTTCCTTCCTTCCTTCCTTCTCCTTCCTTCCTTCCTTCCTTCCTTCCTTCCTTCCTTCCTCCTTCCTTCTGAAACTTAACTACTTCGTAATTCTCTCAGTTAAACAATAAACAAATAGCTGACGTAACTACTTGCTTAGTCTGTATCTACCCTGCATAAATTTCGACTCTCATTTGTTAATCTCTCTCTCTCTTTCTTTCTTTTTTCTTGCATGCTCTCTTGTCATGTGACCCTAGTGGAATTGTAGGGTTGCGCTCTGCCTTAGTATTCCCTCTCGAACCTTGTCATTGAGGGGAAGGAATTTCGCCCCGTAGTTCTTTTATATGTGAGTACTTCTACTGACGTGGACCTAAGCCAGATGTGAACTAGGGCCTAAACAACTGATTCACTTACATCTCTCCAATACATCCTACAACGTTAAGTCATATCGGACGATGAATGAATTGTTATTTTTGGATAAATTATCTTCTGGATAAGGGAAAATACCGGCAAAAGACCTTATCACCCTGACCAAGATTCGAACACTTGAACGTAAGGTGGACACGCTACCACCATGCTACAGAGGCGGGCCCCAACCACATCAACAATACTAACAGAATGTAAATACTTGTACTTAAAAAGAAACATATCGAAGGAATGCCCTTGAAAACCTCTGATGAAGATAGCAAAAGAGAGATTGGACTGGACTACGCTTCGGAGGAGATTCGGTACGGAGGTAGAAATTGGTCTATTGTACCTATGTCCCCAAGTGAGACATCCCCAGAAGGAAGGATGAGGTGAGAGGAGACAGAGAGACTGGACTGGGCTACACAACGGAGGGGATTCGGTACGAAAGTCCAAGCTTTGTCTAATGTACCTATGTCCCCAAGTGAGACATCTCCAGAAGGAAGGATGAGGTGAGAGGAGACAGAGAGACTGGACTGGGCTACACAACGGAGGGGATTCGGTACGAAAGTCCAAGCTTTGTCTAATGTACCTATGTCTCCAAGTGAGACATCCCCAGAAGGAAGGATGAGTTGAGAGGAGACAGAGGGACTGGATTGGACTACACTACGGAGGGGATTCGGTACTGAAGTCCAAACTTGGTCTAATGTACCTATGTCCCCAAGTGAGACATCCCCAGAAGGAGGGATGAGGTGAGAGGAGACAAAGGGACTGAATTGGACTACACTACGGAGGGGATTCGGTACGGAAGTCCAAACTTGGTCTATTGTACCTATGTCCCCAAGTGAGACATCCCCAGAAGGAAGGATGAGGCGAGAGGAGACAGAGACTGGACTACACTACGGAGGGGATTCGGTACGGAGGTACAAACTTGGTCTATTGTACCTATGTCCCCAAGTGAGACATCCTCAGAAGGAAGGATGAGGCGAGAGGAGACAGAGACTGGACTGCACTACGGAGGGGATTCGGTACGGAGGTACAAACTTGGTCTACTGTACCTATGTCCCCAAGTGAGACATCCTCAGAAGGAAGGATGAGGTGAGAGGAGACAGAGAGACTGGACTGGAGTACACTACGGAGAGGATTCGGTACGGAAGTCCAAACTTGGTCTATTGTACCTATGTCCCCAAGTGAGACATCCTCAGAAGGAAGGATGAGGTGAGAGGAGACAGAGAGACTGGACTGGAGTACACTACGGAGGGGATTGGGTACGGAAGTCCAAACTTGGTCTAATGTACGTATGTCCCCAAGTGAGACATCCCCAGAAGGAAGGATGAGGGGAGAGGAGTAAGAGTGGCAGGTTCAAGGAGCCACAACAGTGTAGAGGGCAGGGTCTCTACACTTTACTAGTTGGAAGTTCCCCGGCAAGCCAGTACAAAGGCCCCACCAGATGAGTTCGAAGGCCAGAGACCATCGTAGTGGAGGAGGAAGTGTTTACCAAGAGTATATCATCCTGCCATGCACCGCCGAGACTCCCGCCGATACTTCTACCCTGAAATAGACCATGAGATGAGAGATGATGTGAAATGATAACGGATATGAAATAGAGGGACAGGAAATTCTCGGAGGATGTAATTAACTTACCCAGCATACACTTGGCGACCCAGGAAAGCCCTGAGAAAACTCATGGGTTAGCTAGCCCGGCCACGGGAATCGAACCCTGGAATCGAACACAGGCAAAACGTCTGAGCGCCCCCACCCCTTCCCCGCTCGGTCTGGTATTCAATAAGAGGTTAAGCTTTTGAGTTATGCTACAATATTCGTTTTGAATTCAGTCTCTCAATACATGTACTTCTTGTGAAATATCTGTGTCTAATTTTTGTACTGTACGCGCTAATGATTGTGTGTTTGTTCCTTTTCTTCATCTTGCATTAATTTGTTTGAGGTTCAGGGAGCAGCGTAATAACTTCTATTCCAAATGTTTAAATGTACGAATGTATCAGAAGGAGGAGAAAGTGGCTCAGAGAGTTAGTTGACCAAAGTTGGAGATGCAGCGGATGAATGTGGGAGAGTGACGTCACGGGGCTTGCTCTGATTGCGGGCTTCCTTTTGCGTCACTATTGCAAACCCTTTCTGGGAAATAAACTGGGGGACCGTTCTATCCCATAAACTCTTCTTACCAAGCATCCTCGGAAACAACACTGTTGCATACAGCTCGTGAATGGCACAGAAGCATTAGTTGAAATAAACAACATTGAATTTGGCTGTTATTTATGGGCGTTCTTTATCAGTGGGAAAAAACTTAATACTTTTTTGCCTCTGCTGGATTTGAACCTGCGACCTCCGGAACAAGCTGTGTATTGTCAGCATCTTCTCCATCCCAAACAAAAAATGTAGGTATTGTTAGAACATACAGTAGACCATTTCCGAGATATTCCTTGTTATTTGTCTGAATTTTGAAATGCTTATACTTTTCTCATGTTTGTAAGTTCAGACCATACAAAGACATCACGTAGGTGAGTTAACTGTGTCAGTAATACATTATCTCAAATGGCAGGTTGTGTTTGTGTACCGTGTAATTTTCTCGCATTACATATTCACCACGCGCCGCCGTGACACGTCCTAGCATAACAAGTAACGTCTTACAAATGTATTTGTCTCTTACACTTTACAACTTATACAAAAGTCATTCAAGATTATGGGCATATCTTAAACATGATGCATCTTAATTAACATTGTTAAAGTCAGTTTTGAGGAAATTAAAATTTACGACATTTTGTCATTGGATTAAATAGCAATGTTTCACTGAAAACACTGTATCCGCAAAGGACGTTCAAAAAACTGTGTGTAGCATAAAACCGAAGCTTTTGCCATTTGTTGGAATTATTTATTTGTTTAATACTTATACTTTTCTCAAGTCGTTATTCATTTGTACATACAAAGACATGACAAAACATTTGACTATCACTTAAAGTCTACTGTATTCCCTTGTGACTACAATAAGATAAGGTTTATGTTGAAGTAGATAGAGCTATAAGAGTTTGTTGAGGAATTTTAGCAAATTTGTTAAAATGAAAATAGAGTGACGAATATGGTTAAAAAACATTGCAGTGTTAGCTGTATGAGAGATAAGAACGTCCTTCCCACGTGAGGGACACAATAGATGTTCTGTATCCCAGCACCTGCTGTTCCCCTCCCACTGTTGAGTCTTGTGTTCTAGGGGTGTACACATATACTGCAGCTTTCTCTACTTCTCTACAAACACTGTGTACTTCAAGACAAACATTATCTTATTGTAGCCACAAGGGAATACGGTAGACTTTAAGTAATAGTTAAATGGTTTGGTTGTTATGTGATAAATTAATAATTATATTTTCTTTGTATGTGAGAGAGAGGGGGGGAAGCATTTGAAAATGTAAACCAGTACCACGATATATCTCTGAGAAAATGATTTTGACATAAATTCTGTTTTAACGGAATCTACACTTGTTTTGTGTAATAAGTTTTTGTATATCTCTTGTCATTTAGGATGTATAGTTTTATAAAGAAATGTTAAAGAGAGAGGTAAATAATTGAAGTAATTTCGGTAGGTTAAAATGAGCCTAATGAGTAGAGAACTCAGTAAAGCCACTACACATGTAGCATTTCAGAACGAATTAGTACACGGGACTTACGAGATGTGATATAAAAATTACGGATTTTTAAAAAATAATCTTTATTGATAAATATCAGCTTCAAAGTAATGCCCCTCCGATATAATACAGTTGGAAGTACTTGTGTTGTTGAGCGACAAACGACGTCAGAGGGGGCAATGAGACAACATAACTGGTATTTTGACAAGCGCGAGTGGGAATAGTTCGTTGTCACTTATTTGATACATTCAAGTAATGAAACATTTTACATGCATTTATTGTCACGTGGTACTCGGTACTTCCCGGACTGTGTTGTTTACTGCAATGAAGCGATGTTCTTCCACTCGTCCTGTTAGTATTGCATGGCGGGGTAATCAGTTCCTCTATATAAGAATGGCAAGCCCCTAAAACGCTATTGTACTTTAACTTTTTCTTTCAATGTAATGACATCCTGCCAATGACTTGACTGAAATGACGTGTGAAGCAACTGGAATATCTCGTCACACTGTTTCAAATGTAAGAACCGAATAAACAGACGGGAGCTGTACATATAAAAAAAGGAAAGACGATTTGTGCCCGATTTCAGCAACACATGTTAAAATCGACTTTTAGAAATGTAAGGTAATAATTGTTACAGCGTTAACAAAAGTGTTAAAATTATTGCATTTCTCCAACTTTTCTGAAAATGTTAACAAACATGTGTTAATATCTAGAGACTTGTAAATACTACAGCTATAGAAGGCTATGGATGATTCATATTATTTTTTGAACGTACTGCGATGTGCTTTTGTTTTTATTTTCGTTTACACGCAGCTGAAATAATAGCGGATGAATAAAATCAGAAGAGAAGATAATAGCGGATGAATAAAATCAGAAGAGAAGCCGTGGGACAAATTTCTCATCAATAGAGAAAGAATTGTTAGTTGAATTAGTAACTAAATGTAAGGATATTGTGGAAAATAAGAGGACGGATGCGGTAAATTGTGAAAGAGAAAGATGTGATGTGGGAAAAAATTGGAAATGAGTTAAATTCGAATACAAATGTCACAACCAGAAACTGCTTAGTCAATATTACGTAAATTTAAAACGAGGAGTGAAGAAGGACAGAAGTGACAAGATACTTGAACGTTTCAAGACGGGAGGTGGACGGTGAATTCAGCGAATTATAAAATCGCAAAGGCATATTCCTATTCTAACCTCTCGTGTACTTCCGCATTAACCTTCATAACACTTGTTTCGACAGTTGAGCCCAGAGGTTCTGCTCCCATTAGTCCTGAACCCGTAGGAACTGGACCCGGGCCTCCTTCAACCAGGGAGTTATCCGAGCTGTACCAAAGGGCGCTCGGCGTCCTCCGTGGGGCTTTCCATAGGGCAAGACCTAGAGACTAACAAGCCCCCCCCCCCATCTGGTCCTATGGACTCAAGACGGGATGGAAGTGGATACGCCACTTCCACGCGCCAACACCAAAGGTGAAGACTACCGATATGACCTCGGTGGGGCCGCCTCCCTCAACCCCGTCCGAAGACGTACCCGATCCCCACGGGTATCGGGAACACACTGCCCCCTCGAGTCCATTCCAATCCGAACAACTCCCGAAGGAGGGGCTCGGCTGTTCGGCTCGAGGTTCCTCTAGTAACGTCAGAGGTACCACGAGTGCTAGGGGTCCGCAGCGCCCGCACCACGGCAGCTGAAGGGGACGAATCCCCTCCCCTACGTGTACTTGTTTCGACAATCTACAACTCCGTCTCCTCATAGTCCGTTTTCTATTACGAATGCCATTTAGACGGTCTAAATATAACAAATCGACATCACGCCCGCCATCTTGACAATTCTACAGTTGTTAACGACTTAACAAAGGAAATATGGCTTGTTAGTTTAACAAGAGGTTTAACACGAGTATTAAGCTAACACATGCTGGTGTAATGCAATTTTTGTTATAACTATTGTTAGATAGATTAACAGCCATGTTAAGTCTTAACACTTGTTAGTGAAATCGGGCATTAGTGTTTTAGGGCAAATTGATGATTTTATTAAAAGAGTGCTATTAAAGTGTATAGATAAGGCTCTTGCTTTTCTCACAAAATTATTTCCTATAGCAGTTTCTTTAATTAGTTTATTTAGTAAATATGAGCCAAGTGTTTTCTAACCCTACACTACTGCAGTGAAAGATATGACGGTTTCCCTAAGTCAGAGACAATCAAAGAACTGAACACGTGTTTGTACTGAGGGTCTTGACGATTGTTCCCGGCCGCCCCTAGTATCCTGTCACGTTAGCCCTCGTATTACTCACAGAGAACGAGATTCAAGAAGACAAGGACAGACATACAGCTGGCCTGTTTGTCGGGTTGCTGAGCACCAGATCGCCACAGAAACTTGACACTTGTCCTTGCGTCATCGTCCCACACGTCGCCGCATGTGTCGCCCGACAGTCAGCATTACGGTAAAGTCATCATCACAAAAATCAACTCATTACACGCCAACGCCACGAACACAAAATACGCAGTTGTTAAGTGCGTACTTCGGTAATTTGGTACGCGCAATAGTTGTTTGCGAGTCTTTTCTACATCCAGGTTTTAATTGCATAACCTTCCGCTATTTTGATCCCTCGTCGCGTGGTACAAAGTGTCGACATTTCCAGCTTTGCTTGCGATTAATCAGCTGAAGATGACGTGAAATATTCAGATAGTTAAATGGAATGATCTTCGAAGCACGTAACACAGTCCACGTGTTATCAGAACATTGAGATCAAAGTACATTCGACAAAAGCTTATTACAGATTATCTTCCACAACTAAATCAGAGCCCCTAAATCTAAAAAAGCAACCGTTTAGTTGAGTACGTGAAAGGAGAATGCTTGGGTCCGAGACGTTGAACCTGAGACAGGATATGCTCATTGTTTGACTGTAACAGAGAAAGTGCGCGGTGGTTTTCAAGTGGAACTGCGCGGTCAGAGTTCTTCACTTTACTTCATGATTCTTCTGTTTTAAACGCCAATTGCAATGTAAACATTATTTGATGCTGACATTTCCTTGAAAGGCTGAGACTTCCAGAATACGAATATATAAAATTGTCTGTCTCTTTATTTGATTGGCTCTTGTTAATACTTATACGTACATTTTGCGTAGAACTTTCAGCCACGGTGCCTCGGTCTAATAACGTCCATTAAAATATGATATTATGACAAAAGAAATTTGTATCTTGAATGACTTTTGTAAAACAAAAATGTAGATCTTGTTAAAACATGCTCAGAAAATATCTTGTGTGTTACTACACTCACATGACTCTCTCCACTGTTATTGCTCTATTTCAAAATACTTATTGTAGTTACGAGGGAATACAGTAGACTTTAAGTGATAGTCAAATGTTTTGTCATGCTTTTGTATGTCCAAATGAATAACGACTTGAGAAAAGTATAAGTATTGGAAAATTGGAAGGAAAAAAAAAAAAAAAAAAGAACAAGGAATATCTCGGAAATGGCCACAACACCAAAAATATATTTGACATAAATTATATGTTTTAACAAGATATACATTTGTTGTGTAGTAATATTTTGTCTATCTCTTACAGTTTATCAGTTATACAAAAGTCATTTAGAATAAAGAGAACTTCTGAGTACATTCACAGAAAATTTAAGATATACATTTTATTTGTCATGAAAATACTTTTATACATGAAATTTAGTCAAATTCCTTAAGAGCCATTTTAATATCTTAATTTTTGAAAATGTTGCAGCTTGTGATGCAAATTTTCTTTTAAATGGTTTCATCGCGTTGTTGATACGCGACACTCAACTCGAGTGGCAAGTTTGGTATTTAACCGACTCCCGTTTTTGAGATGTGCCTTGTACGAAGGAAGAGGTCCGAGAAACCACCACCACAAAATGATGATGCCCCTTTTTGTCGTGTTTTATGGAGCACGGTGAGTTGAGACGACCTCACGTTGACCTTGACTGTCCAGGGTTGTCCAGCAACAGGTGTACCTACACTGGATTATTGCCCACAAATACGATCAATACAACAAAGTAGACTCAATGTTGAGTATTCAGATGTTAATTTACGCCAAGTGAACGATTTACAGGCTGAGCAACATTTAATAAAACAGTTGAACGTCGAGGCGAAGGAAATAATTCACTCTGTGGTTTTAAATTCTCGAATAAAGTCTTAGGTCAAGTTTGTGTTCGGGATTTCATCGGAAATACGTTTGGATTTTCTCTGTACATATATACACACACAAACTATTTTTGTTAAGCCACACGTGTTTCTTAATGCTACAATATTTCGAAAATTTTGATTGTGTCAAAAATGAATAACATTTGTATAAAATATAATTTGTGCATAAATTTTGTATAACTGGTAAACTGTGAGAGATAGACAATTTGTTATTTGTAAATTATAAATATTGTGAAATAGGATCCAGGACTTTCAGTATTCCCACTTTATGTTCTACAAACGTTTAGTTCGATCAACATGATGTGGATACAATTAGCGTTTCTAAGTATCATCTGCTAAACAATGGGTCAAGAAAGTTCATATGAATGTAACACGCCAGATGTTTAATGTTGTGTTGCTCTACAATTTACCATTTCTAATAAAGACAGCATTACAAATTACATATGCTATTTGAATCAAGTTCTTCAGAGCACTTTGAAGATAAAAATAACGAAAAATATTTGATTTAAAGAGTAGTTTGGGATAAAAATTTTCATGTATCCTTTGAAGATATTCAAGTTTTAGTAACGTAGATATTCTAAAGGTTTTTTTAAGTAATAAAAGCAGCTAAAACAAACATTCTGACAAACGCAAGTAAACAGGTCATGTTCATTGCCAAAGCTGCGTCAGAGCAGGAAAGTGCCCGTTGAACATGACGTACTTCCACTTTCTTTACTTACTGGAAGTTAAGTAGACTTGTATTTATAAAAGCATCTCAAACAGCCAAACAAATGAAGGCCGACAGTAGTTGGCAGTACCTAATAAATGCGTTAATATATATATATATATATATATATATATACCAATTTCAATGTCAGTTTGTTATAGTGAAAGAAAGGCCATGAGGAGTCAAAATCTCATTTGTAAGAAGTATACTGACCTTAAGAATATTCGTCTCCAACTTAAAATTTGGGCAAACGAATCAGTTGATGGAAAAAAGAATGTACAGAAAGAACAAGCAATGTTGTATTTTACGTGTTGTAGCATCTTACAGAGGTGTCCAAAACTATTTAAATACATTTAGTAGAGGACATTTATTTTGGTATAATACCTAAAGCTACGTAAACGTAAGGTTTATCTTCCGGAAATAAAAAAGTCGATTTTGTATAGAATCGACATAAAAATAAACAATAGTAGATAGAGAAAGTTGTATGAATGCAACACATAAGATTTTTTTAACCGGATAAAGGACTTTAAACTGAAGTTTGAACCCGCGACCTTCTGCACTGCGCTGTGACCCATTTGGCAACGTTGCAACACGCAGAGGCGACCGGCCCCGTCAAATCGATCGCGTAGCCTGCAGCTCGAGAGATAAACACAGGAATTTGGAGTGCAATTCATCAAACACGGAGTCCAAACATTCACACAGGGTGTTTGTTATCTTGGCCACCTGAGACAAACTAAATAAGTTCTAATCATAGCCCAATAAAAGAGCATTATACGATATATGTATGTTGGTCATCGCTACGTAACTCTTGATTGAGACATTGTTCACATTCCCTCAAGAAGTAGAGCAGTTTAACGAAGAAAATTGTTGTTGTTTTTTTCTCCTGAAATTATGTTACAATAACACGCTTTCAACAGAAGCTCAAAGGATAAACGATAATGAAGCAGACGTACACAATAAGTATGCGTTTACTTTTCAGTTAAACACTATACATTGAGTTCAAACATGCTGACATAAAGGAAGATTTCAAAATATTAAGTTGAACGTGATATATTCATACGCATATATTTTGTAGTATTCAGAACGTACGTATTAACAACTGAGCATTGTAGTCCATAATGCAAAGTCACTGCACTGTTTCTGTTTAACCAAGTCCAGCATCAATACATCTGGAAGCTCAGTGCGAGTACACCAATATATGATTTCGTTGCATATTGTTTCATTTGTATACCGCAGTCTCGGGTAACGCTTAGCTTTCTCATTCATGGGAAGTTAGGTTCGGCTACGTACTTACAGTAGCAAAAGCACTGCATTCGCCTAAAAAATTCAATGGTAGAAGTTCGGATATTGGGTTTAGCTAGGAAAACAACGGACTTTCGACGTGCGTGCAGGTTAGTTTTTTCTCTTGTGCATACAAAGACGTCACATAACGAACAAAACATTTTACTTTCACTTAGTCTACTGTATTCCCTTACCTATCTTGAAGTGATAAGAGCAAAACGAGTAGAGAAAGTCATGTGAGTGTAACAACACGTCGTATTTTTTTAAATATAACCTTAATAATAGTTTTTGTCTGCTAACGATTCTGTCAGTTGGCATTTTAAGCGCCGACAGTGTACAAAAATGTACTGAAATGGGGCTGTCACTTTCAAGCACGCTTGAAAATCACCGACGTGAGATCAGAAGGCCCTTCACAGATCCATTTACGTTATTGGCAACGAAAGCACACGAGCGGTGAAATGGACATAAATACTGGCGAGAGACATCAGTAATTGCTGACATCAATAAATCTTAACTGTTAACAAATTCAACTTTTCTCCAGATTAAAACAAAACAATCGAAGACAAACCCATCTTGAAGCCATTCTCATTTATTCTTCCGAGTCCGACGGACAGGGATGGTGTTGCGTTATCATTGTAGATGGCGCACGATGTCTTTATGTAGAGATAAGACCTCTAATAGAGTATTACCCTTGATGCTAGAGTATATTACATAGAAGCCCCAAAAATGTTGTGAAATTTTCCAATATTTGATTTCATGCAACTTTTGGTTATAAATATAAAAATGCATACGATAATTAAGTAGAGTAGAACGTGTGTTAGCATGATTACAGTGAAGTTGCGAACAAAGACAATGCTAGACTGATAAATTGCATAAAGAAACTTGTGCGATCACTCCTTATACTAATAACAATGAAACAAATGAACTATAAAACTGGTTATTGCATTTTCAATAAAATATTATAACAAAATTGATAGAAATGTAGAGGTTAGTTAGTACATTGCTGTTTATAATATATAGAAATTTGAAATGTTCTATTCCAAAGCGTAATATAAAGATTTAACACTGGTCAAATCCTATACAAAAAGAATGTTGTTAAATACAGAACTTACTTGGCTAGGTAGTGCAACTTGTCCAATGCTTTGTACTGATTTTGTCCAAACAAATCCTTCCTCTCTCCAAGTGGCTGGATTTTTGCGGTAACGTGTGATAATGCATTATTCTGTTTTGCTCTCGTAGTGCACGGCAATCTGGCATTTTCCTCATAAATATACTTCGACACAGCCGTGTTTTTGTTTACTGAGATATTCAACCTAAAATGGCGCGCGGATATCACGTGATTGGTTCTTCGCCAATCAGCAAGGTGCGCATTCACAAATTATATGAGTTGCCGTACTTCTGAGGATGTATAGCGGAAATCTAGCCGCCAACCTATGCATGAAATATTGAAATATTGATCTATGATTGAAATTAAAAAAGCACACTGTACGTTTTTAAAACAGAATAAAAAGTGTAAAACAATTTCTCCTAGCGTTATACAAATTACTAACCCCCTACAGATTGTCCTGTGATTGTGAACTTTTAATTGTAAGATTTACAACGGAAAATGCAGGGCGCATGCTAAAATATGAGAATACTTGCTGCCGTTTTAGAAAAGGCCCTCACATGTGCTTTTAAAATCAAGATTGCCGGCAAATTCATGACAGAAGAACTGTTGGACATGTCACCAAATGTTCAGTTAGAGGAATTTTCTTGAAAACTTTCAATCACGTTCTTGGAAAATACTGATTGTAAATACCAAATTTATATTAAACAGTCTTTTCGGATATTTAGAAACATGTTTTTTTTTTTTTTTTTTTTTTTTTTTTACAGTGAATCTTGATATTGAAGTTTGGGGCGAAATAGAATACTTCTCATACTGTAACCATATAAAGTAAAAATATAAGGAAGTTAATTTTAAAACAACTATGGTGTTATTATTCAATAGAAGGATATTCTGCTGTCATTTGTTTGTAGGCACTATTGATTATAAGTTTGGGTAAAAGTACAGAGTGAGTACGAACGGATATCGTGGCTCTGACGTCATAGTTCGGGCATTGCCAACTTCCAGAGCATGCTACCGCGAAAAATACCAAATTTTGTATTTGTATATTAGATTTTTTTTATTTAGCATCGATTTGTACTCAACTTGTCTAACAATGTAATGAATTCATTGTAATTTTAATTGGCAACTAAATAAAAGGAAATGAAATTATAATTGCAACATTTGCAATTTACTTGTAAAGCAATATTAGTTAAGACTAGAAGTGCTGATACAAGGGATGTTTCCTGAAGGTTTGAAATGTTTCAGAATGTGGTGGACTATAACAGGCAACTTTGGTAACATTTTGCCAATAGACTGGTCCAAGTCGTATGCCAGGAAACTACACATGCCTGCTCTGAACCTCAATGAGAGCAAGGTAAGTCATGGAGGTGCAGTTCTCTCAGCCTGTGAATGGATTACATATATTACATCCAAAATATTGATACCAAAATTTCACTTGAAAACATTTTTGAAAAAAAAAAAAGAAAAAAAGAGGTATTGCATGCTTTTGTGTGTCTACTGTTATTAGCACAGTCATTTGTAATCCTCAGTAAACCATCTTCACTCATGTTAAAGGAATTCACGTCCATAAATCGTCATGACAATAATGATTGTATGTTCCAAAACGGCATCCTGCATGTATATTTCAATAGCATCATTAAATGGAAGATTTCTAATGGAACTTGGTGCTATATTTGCAGGACAAACTTTCGCCAGATGATGATCTATTAGACCTGAGTTCAGAAGATGAAGCTGTAGCTAGTGACCTTGACATGCACTCACTTATCTTGTCTGGACTACATCAGGACACAGAACCTGTCAAAACAGCTGAAGAGGTCATACGGGAAATAGATGATATGATGCAGGTAATTACTAAACAATGAACAGATATCACCCATGTTGATTGTCACATCAGTATTATCCTTTTTATTTTCTCTGCTACACACTTGCAGTATTACATTCAACCAAATCTGAGATTTCACTGGAAATTGAATACTACATGAATACAAAAATATAAAATAAAAAAATAGCAAAAGGTTTGTGAGCATAATTAAAAACAGTCAGTACCAAAATTGAAATTTAAGTTCAGCAGATTTCCAGGGATGCAATACAGAGCGGGTTGGCTCAGCTGGTTTTGTCTATGGCTCACAGTTTTGATTCCGTGTCCACCCTACCTGACCCATGGGTTTTTTCAGGGGGTTTCCCCAAATTTCCTGTCCCTCCATTTGATCTCCTTTATCATTTCATATCATATCTCATCTGGTGGTCTCTTTCAGGATAGAAGTGACTTGGTGTTGCATGACAGGATAATATAGTCTTGTAAAACTTTCTCTTCTGTTAGGATAATCTCCGTCTCTGAACCTAGTCTGGTTGTACTGACCTAGTTGGGAGTTCTCAAGTAATAAAGTGTAGGAACCCTGCCCTCTGCAGTGTTGTTGCTCCTTGGGATGGCCACCCTCTGTCTCCTCTAGCGTTATCCTTCTTTCTGCAGATGCCCATTTGGGGACATAGGTACAATAGACCAAGTTTGAGTCTCCATGTCAAATCCCCTCCGTAACGTAGTCCAGTCCAGGGATGCATAAAGTAAATCTCCTTTCCTCAGACTACTCTTAACAAAGAAAAATGTACTATGTATATACATATGTATGTAGCTAATGCTCTGGATTCATCAGTGAAGTAATTCTCCTTATGGCTTCCCAGATCTTACAAGTTATATCTTGATAATTTTGTAAAGATACACAGTTTTGTACATGTTCTCTATCAGTTTCTATATCTTGACTCAGTGAAGGTGTCGCTGGAAGGTTTTGCCACCTTTCAGTGGTGCCTTCCAATTAATGTCCTTTACTACTTATTTAACTACTATTGTATTATTCATAGTTGTATTACTCATAAGAATTGTATTATTCTTATGGGTACAAATTTGACGCAGCCATGGATATTGTATATTCCTACAGTGAATAAAACTTACTGACAAAATGATGTTGGTAAACAGAAAGATAGTGGTTTAGCTGTGGTAATCTTTGCTAGAGATGTTTTTTTTTTTTGGGGGGTGGGGTTGAGTAAGTGTGTAGTGTAGTGTTTAACGCCTGCTTTTACTACATATGGCACCGCAGGCGATGACACTGATGATACATGAGATGAAGATGGAGCACCGGTGGAATGAGATGGTGGGGGAAACCGGAGATCCTGGAGAAAACCCGCCCCAGTGCCGTGTTGTCCACCACAAATCTCACTTTGCGGTCGCCTGGGAACAAACCCGGGGCATGAGTAAGGAATTAGAGAGAGGAAACTTGTTGACTTTTTAGATTATGGTATGTGGAGAAGGAGTCTAGGGTGTTTGTAGCAGTCCCAGGGTCAAGATTATAAAGAAAAAATTAATGATAGTTACAAATCTGGACTAACTGAAAAACTTGGTAACAGAAATATAAAAATCACTCTGTAATTCCGGAATTGTCACGTAAATCTGTTTTGCCATGACAGGATATGGTTGCCTGGAAAACATCCCCATACTAACTTCTCCAAAACGCTTTGTATGAAAAGGCTTTTGATTCTTTCTGTTGAATCTTACATTTTATTTTTGCTAATATATCAGCCTTTTCATTCCTCTGGATTCCCTGTGGGCCCGAAGCTATTGCAAAACTATATGTTTTTCAAGCTTTTTAACGGTCTGGATTGATTATATTATGTATTTCTAGAATTTTTTCCATCTTTGGATAGGATGTGGATGCTACAGCCTGAATTGCTCTTTAGAATCTGACAAAATAACAATATTGTTGCATCATTGCTGCCAAATAAGAATGTTTTAGAACAAAAGATAACTTCACCAATAAAATTTGCAGTATTCCTTCCAGTATTGAAATTACTCAGTGATTACACAGCAAATGTAGATCTTGTTGCTATTTGTTTGGTCATTATTAATTTTTTTATCTCTTGGACATAAAAAGGCATGACAAAAGATTTGACTATCACTTATAAAGTCTACTGTATTTCTACAATAAGATAATGTTTATCTTGAAGTAGACAGAATGCATTTATAAGAATAGTTTGAATTTCTGAATTAAATGCAGCTTCTTGCTTAAGGAGCAGACAAAATACATACTTTAAAACATAGTTTTATTTAACCAAGGGCAATAGTAAGTGAATGGTTTGTTTTCAGGAGACGCCATCTACAGAGTGTTCTCCAGACTCAGACGGTTCACTCCTGGATTCGACTGACACACTCGACATGAAGGGCAAAGAAGTGTTGCAGTCTCCGCTCTATGAAGATAGTGAGTATACTTAAGTCAAACTGTAGTGGGCAGTATTGTTGGTCCTTCAGTAAACTTACCATATGACCAGACTTACATGAGGATGTTTGTTTATTGTTTTAGAGCTGAAATTGCTGACACTGTCACAGCTGAATGAACTGTACCTGGAACTGGAAGTTTTAATCCGAGAGTTTTCAGAAACCCTGATAGCAGAACTGGCACTACGTGACGAATTAGAGTATGAGAAGGAACTCAAGAATACATTCATTTCCTTATTACTTGCTGTGCAGAACAAGCGACGTCAGTACCATGTGGAGCGCAAGAGAACAGGACGAAGCAGTGGTGCCACTCGTACGCCTAATGGCTTAGATCCCAAGGTACAAAACTATCAGATGTGCAAATTATTATTGTGTTACAGAATTCCCTTCAATTTAATGGATGGGTGGTGGGGGAAAGTAAAAATCATTATATTTCAGTAATGGTTTCAAAATAAGTATGTAATTGTAACAGTAAAATACTCTTGGTCCATTGTAACTTTATTCACTCAAGTATATTGTTTTGTTAAGTTGGAAACAGGGTTTCACATTCTTGTGAAGGCCTTTTGCCAAATCCATAGCACTATTCATTTTTAAGGATAAAAGAAAAGCCCAGTTAAAACCTTATGGGGTAACTCATGCTACCAAAATTTGAAGTATTTTACACAGAGGAATTTCTCTATGTTTTCTAATGCTTATGTGTGGGTCATAACTGCAGTGAGCTTCTGTTGTCTCAGTTTAGTGTATCACTTACGAGTAGTGTGATGTCACATCCGCTTTAATATTAGAAGTTCATTTGTCAATGTTTTGTCTTGACTCTTGAAATAAAACATCAATTTCTCTATGTTTGTTACTGCTTGTGTGTGGGTCATTACAGCAGTGAGCTTCTGTTGTCTCAGTTTAGTGTATCACTTATCTCACATCTGCTTTAACATTAGAAGTTCATTTGTCAATGTTTTGGCTTGACTCTCGAAATAAAACATCAATTTCTCTATGTTTGTTACTGCTTGTGTGTGGGTCATAAACACAGTTGGTTCATCAACACTGTCGGAATCTGAATACTCTTCATTTTCTGTTACACTGCATGATGCAATAATGCCTTCCTCCGTAATTATTTTATAACCTTTGTCATTGATGTCTTCATCAACATTGGAACTATAATGAATATTTTTAAAAGTGTCTATATAATTGTCTTCCACACTTATCTTTTCTTCTCCAACCTCGTTTTCTGGGAAGTCAGACGTATCAGGTGACAACTTTATCAAAATATTAATAAACCGACTACAAATAGTTTTTACAACTTTATCAAAGTTTCTCTTCCAACTGGTCCCTAGCAGATGGGTTGAGTGCAATGAATTTATTCGCTGGCAAGAGAATTCAAGGAATATACCTACCAGAATAGCAATTCGTCTGTAAAGCAACTCTTCATTTTATAGAATAAAAAGAAGTATTTCAAAAGTTGGAGTGCCATTGTTATTAAAATTAGGCAAATGAGTGAACCTTGTATAGACTTTTCTCCACTTACAAGTTCCCAGAAATTAGCCTTCTTAAAAACATTTGTAAGTGGAGAAAAGTGTAAACAAGGTTGACTCATTTGCCTAATGTTAATAAGTCTTCATTTGTTACACTAAATATACTTTGTTTTAAAACTGGTTTGGACATCCGGTATCTGGACATCCAGGTTAAGAGGTTTTACTGTACTTAACGTGACAGCGCCATGTCAGTAGAATTACTGACATGTAAAAGAACTTCTGCAAGATAAAATTCTGGTGGTGCTGATATGATCAAGGCAAATATCAGCATCATTAACAAATAAAATATTTATTTTGTTTTGCAAATACTACATGCTATATTGTATTAAGTGCTTATGATCAACAACAGAACTCCCTTTGTGAAGATTGCTGACATTGAAAGATGGTTGGCATAGATTCAAAGAGAGTTTTAAAAATTTGTGGTGTTTAAATGGGCATCTTTGTCAGTAATCATCAGGAAGACTTGACTTCTGTGTATGAGGAGAGACTCTCTGTAAAAGTCGTGCTATGTCAGCTTCCTGCAGATGACTAAGAACTGTTTAGGTTAACTTCCTGAATGTTGTAATTTGAGTTATATAGCACATACAGATATATAATCATCACAATACTTGAGAGATCATGTTTAATGTATACCAGAATACTGAAATTGAATGTAGAGTTGAGTCCCATTGATTAAACTTAATGTTTGTTTGTTGCAGTACCTCACAACAGTAATCCCCTACCACCTTGGGAGTGGTCCTCCAGATAATCAAGCTCTGCAGGTTCTTATCAAAAGTAAGTAAATGCATGTTGTCCTTAATATAAGACAATTCTGAATTTTTGGAACATTTTTGTAAGATAAGTTCTGTAAATAATAATTACAAAGTATTCGTGACACAATGTAAGACAAATTGAATAACAGACTCCAGTGTTTGGTCTTCTCAATATTTTTCTTGACATGCCTTAAATTTTACTTAATTTCTCCACCACAGAAACACAGAACTTTATTGCAGTCTCTATGTTATTATTGTTGTTTACCTTGCACATGATTGGAACACTGATCAAAACTGAATGTAACTGTAAAGTTAATTAACTGTTGTGAAGGAATTAGCAACTGTGTGCTGTCTTTCAGCTCTCAAACATTCACTTGGGCCACTTCTGGCAGGGTCTTGCAGGTTTGTTTTGTGTCGGGGTCCTGTACAAGGAGATGCCCAATTAGTCAGTTGATCATTGGTATCAGTTGAACTCCGAGTGGGCAGAGCCTGTCGAGCATAGTTCAATTGTAATACTTAATGATAAACAGTGCATTTAACAGCAACTGGTCATTCCAACATTAACGGAAAACCTTCAGACAGAATCTGTACTCCTCATTAGTTTTCTACACTCACACAATCTTCTGACCTGGCATTTAATTTACTGCAGACAATGGAAATTAATTATTCTTTCACACTGGCCGTGTGTAGGCTAAATTGTGGAAACGTAGAGTCAGACTGAAAAATTCAATGCCATAGCCGGGATTTGAACCACGGATCTTCTGGTTTCCGTCCAGCCGCACTACCATTGTGCTACTATGGCCAACGTGCCGATATGACATTAAATTCTCCAACTGACTCGTATTTTCCCGGTAAACCACTTAGGAGTTCTCATAAACACTTGAGACAACTACCTTAATGGCGACTTACTACATGTAAGTACTTTAAGGCCCGGGTTCAATACAGAACCATCTTATGTATTGAACAAAATAGCTTCATGTTCTCCAGCAAGATCTTCCAACAAACAGCAGGCTTGGCCATGGGTTACCCTCTTTCACCATTACTAGCTAATCTGTTCATGAGCAATTTGGAAATACACATTACTAAAGCCTTTCCACATATTTTCAAATGTTGGCATAGATATGTCGACGATGTGTTTGCTATAGTTCCTAGAAGACTAACCAAGGATGCTATAAAGTTGCTAAACCTACAAGAAAAATCCATAGTTTTCACCATTGAAGTAGAGCAGGATGAATGGCTACCTTTTCTAGATTTGAAAATCATTAGAACACCAACAGTATTACAATTTGGAATATACAGAAAAGCAACATATGTTGACAATTACATTAAATGCAACCCATTCAACCCAGTACAACATCAATATGTAGTATTCCATAGTTTGGTTCACAGATTAATCAACATTCCGCTAACAAAAACAGAATATGTACAGGAGTACACTCACATACACCAGGTTGCCGAATTGAACAACTATAACACAAATTTCATCAAAAAATTGATCTACAGACACAAAAGAAACAAAAACTTAAAGGACATTACTATGTTAAAAAAAACTAGAAAACCCAAACACCAGATATGGCAAATTTACATTTCATCCAAAATACTTCAAAAAATTTGAAAAGATATTTAAGAGCTTCAACATAAGATAGCCCCTCAGAACAAACACAACATCCGCAACTTACTAAACCACCCTCTAAAAAATAGCACACCGAAAACTCAATTATCAGGCATTTACCAAATGAGCTGTCAGGATTGTGACAAGATGTACATTGGTAAGACCAAAAGGAATCTAGGAACGAGAATGAAAGAACAGTTCAGAAATATTAAATTCAAACACATGGACAAGTCGGCCGTAGCACATCGCTTTTGGTCTGAGAATCACAACATAAAACAAGAAATAGAACTGATCAAACAGGCAAAGAAACCTCTGGAACTAAAGATTTGGGAAAACATATTTATTACAAAGAAACAGGACCTCTTGATGAATTTTGAAATTCCCGCGGTAGATAACATCATCAAACTTACCAGGACATTAGATGGCTGCACGACACCAAGCCAGATGCAGACACCGGATGCATCATCAGTCAACCACAGAACTGACGATAGGGAAGAGGTTCCCAGAAACTAGTCTTCATCAAAAAAACTTGTAAGTGGAGAAAAGTATATACAAGGTTGACTCATTTGCCTAATTTTAAAAATAATTAAATTTTTTTACAAGTGCAAATCAAACACACACACCTCAATTAATAACACTAATTAACATTATGAAATGTTCATCCACTTTAATTTTATAGCATGGGGACGAGCCTAAATAACCTAAATGTTTATGTTATTATCAATCTCTTGATAAGTTACCATGTGCGTCTCACAATCAGAACTGACGTTTCCTCCCCTAACAACAGATGATGAACTCATCCAATGTTTCGTGCAATTTTGAGTGCTGCCACCTCATCTGAATCAAACTGTAAAGTTGTTATAAACCTGTTTAAGGTAAACATTAGATGAATCAATGTTGGACTGGGGTAGCGATTTAGCCCTTTGCTGGAACAAATAACACTAATTGGGTTTATTATGATGTTTTTGTTGCAGTCCTCAAGGCTATAAATGAAGACAGTCCTACCGTTCCTACACTCCTCACAGACTATATACTGAAAGGTGAGTGCAGAGCTCATATTCTTATCATCTACAGTGTTACATGTTATTAAGATCCAATGTCGATCCTCTCCAAAGTAAACCAATTGTTCCTGACAACTCAAATTCAATATTTAGTGCTATTTTCATAACACTAGAAAGCTTTGCAAAAGAGCTGTTTTAGTTGGCATTATTGTGATACTGCTACATACAAGTTTAAGAAATAAAAGTAGCAACATGGCAATACTGCTCAATACCATACTGACTTTTAAGCACCGATGCTTAATACTCATCCTATAAGAACCATAAAGACCTAAAAATCATTGAATTATGTTTTCTTCTTAGTAGCATTATGTTTGTAGCGAATTCTGTATTGTATGCTAATTCTAAAATTGTTCTTGTTTGACATTCTACATTTGCAACACATTTATGTAGATAATGCCACAAGTTAAGTTGTGACATAGGTAAGTGAGTAAGTCACCAAGCTAGGCTTCACTCACAACTGCATTTACATTGTTCCATATGTTTTCATTTAGACACAAGAGTGTATCATTCACTCACTCAGGTGTGGGCATGTGATCCGTTCGTTACCTAGCATAACGTTAAAAACAGCAACTTTCAATAATTGAAAGTACCAAAGATTTATTTGGTAACATCACAGAGATCCCCTCTCTAGTTAACATAATAAAAATACAATAGAACCTCAACTGATACCAGGGCCAATCCAGAGGGAAGAAACGTTAGAGTGAGCTTATTGAGAAGTACTTAGAATAGAAGATTTGAGAAAGTGTGATGAAGTAGTAGGTAACTGGAAGAAGTATTAGAAAAGCAGCTAGTGAAGTTAAAGCAATTGTAATAGGAAAAAGGGGGACTGAAGAAAAGGGAATAACGTTAAGTAAATCCAGAACCAGTCAAACAGTAGTAATAAACATTTGAATCAAGTGATAGTAATTAACAGGGATAGACAAAAATTCGGTAGATAGCAAAAACTGGAATAGGATTGGAAAGTAAATGGAAAGCAATTACTATTGTGACTTTGTGGGTTCGTGAAATGAAAAGTCCAATTACACAAACTCAACAATGTTCTTTATTTCCACCGACTTACAGTTTAACACTTGCCAATTACACAGAATTACGTACTGCACACAATTACAATTCACCAGTTCGTCCGTTAAAGTTACACTTGCACTCGCGATTACGTAAACTCCGATGCACATACACAGTCTTCTCGTCCTTACACTAGCACTGAACTCTTACGCTGACTGCCAAGAACTCTGACTGACTGACTAACTCACTAACTAACTCCTCTTGCACGACGTGTAGCTTATATAGGGTCCGCTTGCCGATCTGGAAGGTTCTCCATTAGATGAAATATCCCGTAAGTTCGAGAACACAGGTGGAACAGAAAGAGACGGCGCAGTGATGTTTTTTGTTCCAGCCATCCCTTCTTAACGCTATAAGACAAACGAGGGGGCGGGGCGAACACCGACCCGTCTGCTGCTTGCCCAGTGTACAGGGTGTTCCGACGCTCGGGTGATACTATTATAAGGGGGCAAAACCTATAGAGTATGTAATTGTATTGAAGGGCTACCATATTAGCAAAGGGGCCAGGACCCAGCTCTGTGGCTGCTCAAGATATATTTGTTTTAGTGCTTAGCAAATCATATTACCATATTATACAAATATTTTAATCAAAATAATTACAGCTATTTTTGAGAAAAACAAAAACCAAATACAATTTTCCATGTAATTTTGTCAGGAAACAGTATTTATTCTAGTGTATTCTTACAGCAGAAAACCTCAATGACTGGAAAAAAGCTAGAATGAAGTCCAAAGGAATTTTTGGAAAATCTTTACAGGAATCAGTATGGGATGGCGGTAAAATTAGAACTCTGTAAGATAACTGATGGGTTGATATAGCCAAACAAGGTAGATATCAGCTGATGTGTAAATGTGAGTAATTTAAGCAGCTAATATTATGTTTTTGTTTTGTGTTTCAGTTCTGTGTCCGACGTAGGCACTGAGACGACATTCTGCACAGATTTTCTTCTGTCTTTCCCTATGTAATTATTGTTCTGCTTGAGCTACAGATAGATCTCCCCCCCCCCACCCCAAATGTTACCTTTCCCCATATTCTGTTGTTCCTATGTTACTATGCTGTTGTCTGCGACCAAAGATTCAACTTGCAAACAGCAGCTTATATTTTCTCTGGAAAACAAACAATGGGAAAAGTGTTATTATTGTTTATGTAATGTACAGTAATTTATTTTTTACTATGTAAGTTTTTTTTTGTAAGTTTGGCATCATTATTAATTTGTGAAAGAAATGTGCAATGGCCCAGTTCAGAATTAAGTAGTTGCTAAAATAACCATAGGGAAATGGCATGTGACAGAAAGATATTTTAAAATCTTGTTTTCTCCATTTGAACATTTGCTTTCTGTGACATGAACTGGGTCATTGCTTTTCGTCACGTTCCTCAATAATGTTGGTACTACTTGCCAACACTAGTCAGTGGTGCCATGATGTTTAGAATCACAACTACTTGTTTCAGTATAGCCAAGTGCAACTGTATGTTTATGTTCTGGATATGGTAGCTGTTGGAAACTGTAATGCTTCAGCACAAGACTGTGCGGCAGCATAAAGCTTTGCACCATCTTTGCTCATGTGTGGAGTACAGATGGTCATTGACTTCTCTTTGTGCAATATAATGTATGTGTTTTACTGCTTTATTAAAAGTTTGGAAAACACTTCGAAAATTATGATCATTCAGCAAGATGTTCTCACCGAAATGTATTGTGTGTTAAGAGCAAAATGACGAAAACCAGTGACTATGTATGAGATAAAAGTTTAACTTAATATTCTAAGTTTTTGAATGTTAAAGTTTGTGCGAACTGCACTATCACTTTTCTTTAATGTACCAGGACAGATTTTGTGAACTGTCATTTGTGTCTTTGGCTGCATTAGCAACCAGCGAGGGGTGCATCTTAGTTGAGGTGTTAGTGACATTTCTTTCATATTCTCCGACTAATGCAAAGTTGTTGAAAGAGTTCAAGGGAAATAGAAAATTTAACGATATTGTCACCGTGTGGCATTGTTGAGCTGCTGGGCACGTGGGCAGGAGAGAAAGAGACAGAGTGTTTGATCCATTGTTGTTGCCGAGGAACTTCTCGGAAGGTCTGCGGCATTCTAGAAACAATAAATGGGGGGTATAAATATTGGTTTATTGCGATAGTCAACGTTTGAAATGTACCTCAGTGATTTCTTTCATTTGTTTTTGTGTGGCAGAGCACCAAGTCCACCTTGAAGACAGTTGATTGTCAATTTCACATCTTTTTACTGCAGCAAAAGTTGTTTCAGATTTCTGAGTCTACGTAACCCATGCAATCACAATATATTCTTTTAAACTCTCCATTATTCCAAACTCGCATCATCACCAAACTAGTACATGTGTCCTTGTTTGGTGCCACTTTCTTCACATGTGGAGCTTTTGGCTAAAACTGAAAGTGTGTTTAATATTTATCACAACACTAGAGAAGAAAACATATCAGATTTTGGAAAGTATTGAGAAGTAAGACAGAAGATAAACAGAAGCAAGAAATCTTAGAAAGTCTTGAAAATAAAAGTTCCTTAAATTTACATAAAACAAAGATTGTTTTGGCATATGCAGCAGAAAGGAAAGGGACAATGTTCCCAGGTGATACGTGTGAAAGGACCGAGAAAATGTATCATATTTGGAGAAAAAGAAAACAAAATAAATTACTTAGCAAAATGCAAAGGATTGGAAACATGGAGGTAAAATGTTTGGGAATCAAAATGTGAGAAAATGACAAGGAAATGGTAGCCATAAACATGTTAACAGTTAAAGAAGAAGAGATGTGTTTTTGAGGGAAATCAACAAGAGGTAGTTAGGGAAATTAAAAGTGTAAGGGGATAGGAACTATAAGGATAGAGTAAGTGAATGTAGCAGTAGAGAAGTGGGAAAGAAAGAAAGAAAGAGTAAAGCTGCATACTGCCAGTTAGCACTAAAAAGAAATAAAAATCAAACTCAAACTGTACTACATATATACTTATGTACATATTTATATACTTACAAGCAATCACCATGAACAATTTGTTTGAAACTGACAATGAGAAAAACGTTTATGAAAAAATAAACTTTCTGACCAATTTTTCTACAAATAAATGCTTTAACGTGTATTCATGAAAACAGTTAAAATAAAATGAACATCAATATCAGTGACTAAAACAAATATACTTAGTGGTTTAGGAATAAATTATGACTTAAAATTATTTATTCTCAGCAGTAATGGTTAAATATATGAATATTTGCAAATTCACTGCATTTTTATACTGTTCAGATCTAAATATATTATATTTCTAAACCAGAACATTAAAATGGTGTATCAAAACTTTTGCAAAAACTAATGCGGACGCTCGGTACATGTGTGTGTAAGAGGATAAAAAGAATGTGCATGTAGCGGAGAGTTAAGACAATGCTTTATTGAATTTTGGTAAAAAGGTAAAACATAATAAAAACTTAGAAAAAAGCTATAAAAGTTGTCATATAAATGTAACTGTTTCCAGTTTAATGAAGGCATTGGTATAACCTCAGAGACAGTAACTGAACCACCCCTTTATTGAAATGTTCTCCAGGCCAGTCACATAGTGAACTGGGTGGTGTCAAAGGTTGGTTACCTTGAGGAATGGATACTTTTGATGTACATTAGAAGTAAGAGTGATAGTGCAATGTGTCAAAACTTTAACAATGGACTGCTAATCTTATATGATATTACTGATTGTTTGCAAAGCCTGTCGCCTGTGATGCTTGATATTTACTCTCGTTATAACGGCAACATTTAAATGACTAATTATGCAATTATTGTTAGTATTTATTTATTACTGTATACCTAAGAAATGAAGACACTGAAGATATTTGAATTGAGTTTACTTAAATGTAATGAAAGTGAATGGTAGACTGAATGGAAAGTAATAGGATATCAAAACAGATTTTAGAAGGTAAAATGTCAGGAGAGAGAACTGGTGAGGATTAGACAACGAGCAGCTCTAGTGACCAAAATTATGAGGTAGGTGAACTGTTGGGAATTGATGTTCACCTCGAACTAAGTGCTTATCTTGGCTGGTCCTGTGTAGCTTTTTACCTTGTTGGCCATTTTTACACTCAACTGTGCCCGCCATCCATGAAACAAAGGCAGTAGTATTGCTATAGATCCCTCTATGTGTATTTTCCGTTTTATAAGCATGGTGTATCAACATGTGTTCTAATATTCTGATAAACAAAATAGAGTGAGTGCACGAAGATTTCTGTTGTGACATGCTTGATAATTAGTTTACAGAAAATTTCATTTATGAGTTTTAGAGTTTACAGTTGTCCGTTACAGCCCCCCCCCCACTCTCAAGACGAGTGGAAGTGGATATGCCACTTATGCACGTCAACCCCATAGGAAGGACTACCGAATAACCTCGGGGGGCCACCTGGTGATCTAGCACACTTACTATGCTTAGCAGGACTTCTTAGGCAACCAAGGGACCCCCCCCCACTCTCAAGATGGGTGGAAGTGGATATGCCACTTATGTGCGTCAACCACACAGGGAAGACTACCGAATAACCTCAGGGGGCCACCTGGTGATCTAGCACACTTACTATGCTTAGCAGGCATAGTACCCAGGACTTCTTAGGCAACCAAGGGCCCCCCCCCCACTCTCAAGATGGGTGGAAGTGGATATGCCACTTATGTGCATCAACCTCACAGGGAAGACTACCGAATAAACTCGCGGGGCCACCTGGTGATCTAGCACACTTACTATGCTTAGCAGGACTTCTTAGGCAACCAAGGGGCCCCCCCCCACTCTCAAGATGGGTGGAAGTGGATATGCCACTTATGTGCGTCAACCCCACAGGGAAGACTACCGAATAACCTCAGGGGGCCACCTGGTGATCTAGCACACTTACTATGCTTAGCAGGACTTCTTAGGCAACCAAGGCCCCCCCCACTCTCAAGATGGGTGGAAGTGGATATGCCACTTATGTGCGTCAACCCCACAGGGAAGACTACCGAATAACCTCAGGGGGCCACCTGGTGATCTAGCACACTTACTATGCTTAGCAGGCATAGTACCCAGGACTTCTTAGGCAACCAAGGCCCCCCCCCACTCTCAAGATGGGTGGAAGTGGATATGCCACTTATGTGCATCAACTCCACAGGGAAGACTACCGAATAACCTCAGGGGGCCACCTGGTGATCTAGCACACTTACTATGCTTAGCAGGCATAGTACCCAGGACTTCTTAGGCAACCAGGGCCCCCCCCCACTCTCAAGATGGGTGGAAGTGGATATGCCACTTATGTGCATCAACTCCACAGGGAAGACTACCGAATAACCTCAGGGGGCCACCTGGTGATCTAGCACACTTACTATGCTTAGCAGGCATAGTACCCAGGACTTCTTAGGCAACCAAGGCCCCCCCCCCCCACTCTCAAGATGGGTGGAAGTGGATATGCCACTTATGTGCATCAACTCCACAGGGAAGACTACCGAATAACCTCAGGGGGCCACCTGGTGATCTAGCACACTTACTATGCTTAGCAGGCATAGTACCCAGGACTTCTTAGGCAACCAAGGCCCCCCCCCCACTCTCAAGATGGGTGGAAGTGGATATGCCACTTATGTGCATCAACTCCACAGGGAAGACTACCGAATAACCTCAGGGGGCCACCTGGTGATCTAGCACACTTACTATGCTTAGCAGGCATAGTACCCAGGACTTTTTAGGCAACCAAGGCCCCCCCCCCCCACTCTCAAGATGGGTGGAAGTGGATATGCCACTTATGTGCATCAACCTCACAGGGAAGACTACCGAATAAACTCGCGGGGCCACCTGGTGATCTAGCACACTTACTATGCTTAGCAGGACTTCTTAGGCAACCAAGGGCCCCCCCCCCACTCTCAAGATGGGTGGAAGTGGATATGCCACTTATGTGCGTCAACCACACAGGGAAGACTACCGAATAACCTCAGGGGGCCACCTGGTGATCTAGCACACTTACTATGCTTAGCAGGCATAGTACCCAGGACTTCTTAGGCAACCAAGGGCCCCCCCCCCACTCTCAAGATGGGTGGAAGTGGATATGCCACTTATGTGCATCAACCTCACAGGGAAGACTACCGAATAAACTCGCGGGGCCACCTGGTGATCTAGCACACTTACTATGCTTAGCAGGACTTCTTAGGCAACCAAGGGGCCCCCCCCCACTCTCAAGATGGGTGGAAGTGGATATGCCACTTATGTGCGTCAACCCCACAGGGAAGACTACCGAATAACCTCAGGGGGCCACCTGGTGATCTAGCACACTTACTATGCTTAGCAGGACTTCTTAGGCAACCAAGGGGCCCCCCCCCACTCTCAAGATGGGTGGAAGTGGATATGCCACTTATGTGCGTCAACCACACAGGGAAGACTACCGAATAACCTCAGGGGGCCACCTGGTGATCTAGCACACTTACTATGCTTAGCAGGCATAGTACCCAGGACTTCTTAGGCAACCAAGGGCCCCCCCCCCCACTCTCAAGATGGGTGGAAGTGGATATGCCACTTATGTGCATCAACCTCACAGGGAAGACTACCGAATAAACTCGCGGGGCCACCTGGTGATCTAGCACACTTACTATGCTTAGCAGGACTTCTTAGGCAACCAAGGGGCCCCCCCCCACTCTCAAGATGGGTGGAAGTGGATATGCCACTTATGTGCGTCAACCCCACAGGGAAGACTACCGAATAACCTCAGGGGGCCACCTGGTGATCTAGCACACTTACTATGCTTAGCAGGACTTCTTAGGCAACCAAGGCCCCCCCCACTCTCAAGATGGGTGGAAGTGGATATGCCACTTATGTGCGTCAACCCCACAGGGAAGACTACCGAATAACCTCAGGGGGCCACCTGGTGATCTAGCACACTTACTATGCTTAGCAGGCATAGTACCCAGGACTTCTTAGGCAACCAAGGCCCCCCCCCACTCTCAAGATGGGTGGAAGTGGATATGCCACTTATGTGCATCAACTCCACAGGGAAGACTACCGAATAACCTCAGGGGGCCACCTGGTGATCTAGCACACTTACTATGCTTAGCAGGCATAGTACCCAGGACTTCTTAGGCAACCAGGGCCCCCCCCACTCTCAAGATGGGTGGAAGTGGATATGCCACTTATGTGCATCAACTCCACAGGGAAGACTACCGAATAACCTCAGGGGGCCACCTGGTGATCTAGCACACTTACTATGCTTAGCAGGCATAGTACCCAGGACTTCTTAGGCAACCAAGGCCCCCCCCCCCCACTCTCAAGATGGGTGGAAGTGGATATGCCACTTATGTGCATCAACTCCACAGGGAAGACTACCGAATAACCTCAGGGGGCCACCTGGTGATCTAGCACACTTACTATGCTTAGCAGGCATAGTACCCAGGACTTCTTAGGCAACCAAGGCCCCCCCCCCACTCTCAAGATGGGTGGAAGTGGATATGCCACTTATGTGCATCAACTCCACAGGGAAGACTACCGAATAACCTCAGGGGGCCACCTGGTGATCTAGCACACTTACTATGCTTAGCAGGCATAGTACCCAGGACTTTTTAGGCAACCAAGGCCCCCCCCCCCACTCTCAAGATGGGTGGAAGTGGATATGCCACTTATGTGCATCAACCTCACAGGGAAGACTACCGAATAAACTCGCGGGGCCACCTGGTGATCTAGCACACTTACTATGCTTAGCAGGACTTCTTAGGCAACCAAGGGCCCCCCCCCACTCTCAAGATGGGTGGAAGTGGATATGCCACTTATGTGCGTCAACCACACAGGGAAGACTACCGAATAACCTCAGGGGGCCACCTGGTGATCTAGCACACTTACTATGCTTAGCAGGCATAGTACCCAGGACTTCTTAGGCAACCAAGGGCCCCCCCCCCACTCTCAAGATGGGTGGAAGTGGATATGCCACTTATGTGCATCAACCTCACAGGGAAGACTACCGAATAAACTCGCGGGGCCACCTGGTGATCTAGCACACTTACTATGCTTAGCAGGACTTCTTAGGCAACCAAGGGGGCCCCCCCCCCACTCTCAAGATGGGTGGAAGTGGATATGCCACTTATGTGCGTCAACCCCACAGGGAAGACTACCGAATAACCTCAGGGGGCCACCTGGTGATCTAGCACACTTACTATGCTTAGCAGGACTTCTTAGGCAACCAAGGCCCCCCCCACTCTCAAGATGGGTGGAAGTGGATATGCCACTTATGTGCGTCAACCCCACAGGGAAGACTACCGAATAACCTCAGGGGGCCACCTGGTGATCTAGCACACTTACTATGCTTAGCAGGCATAGTACCCAGGACTTCTTAGGCAACCAAGGCCCCCCCCCCACTCTCAAGATGGGTGGAAGTGGATATGCCACTTATGTGCATCAACTCCACAGGGAAGACTACCGAATAACCTCAGGGGGCCACCTGGTGATCTAGCACACTTACTATGCTTAGCAGGCATAGTACCCAGGACTTCTTAGGCAACCAGGGCCCCCCCCCACTCTCAAGATGGGTGGAAGTGGATATGCCACTTATGTGCATCAACTCCACAGGGAAGACTACCGAATAACCTCAGGGGGCCACCTGGTGATCTAGCACACTTACTATGCTTAGCAGGCATAGTACCCAGGACTTCTTAGGCAACCAAGGCCCCCCCCCCACTCTCAAGATGGGTGGAAGTGGATATGCCACTTATGTGCATCAACTCCACAGGGAAGACTACCGAATAACCTCAGGGGGCCACCTGGTGATCTAGCACACTTACTATGCTTAGCAGGCATAGTACCCAGGACTTCTTAGGCAACCAGGGCCCCCCCCCACTCTCAAGATGGGTGGAAGTGGATATGCCACTTATGTGCATCAACTCCACAGGGAAGACTACCGAATAACCTCAGGGGGCCACCTGGTGATCTAGCACACTTACTATGCTTAGCAGGCATAGTACCCAGGACTTCTTAGGCAACCAAGCCCCCCCGCCCCACTCTCAAGATGGGTGGAAGTGGATATGCCACTTATGCACGTCAACCCCACAGGGAAGACTACCGAATAACCTCAGGGGGCCACCTGGTGATCTAGCACACTTACTATGCTTAGCAGGCATAGTACCCAGGACTTCTTAGGCAACCAGGGCCCCCCCCCCCACTCTCAAGATGGGTGGAAGTGGATATGCCACTTATGTGCATCAACCCCACAGGGAAGACTACCGAATAACCTCGGTGGGCCACCTGATTATGCTTAACAGGCATAGTACCCAGGACTTCTTAGGCAACCAGGGTCCCCCCCCCCCACTCTCAAGATGGGTGGAAGTGGATATGCCACTTATGCACGTCAACCCCACAGGGAAGACTACCGAATAACCTCGGTGGGCCACCTGATTATGCTTAACAGGCATAGTACCCAGGACTTCTTAGGCAACTCTCTGCCCCCTCTAGGTGGTCGTAGTCTGGCCAGAGTTACCCAATCTCCCATGGATATCGGGAACCACTGCCTCCTTGAGTCCAACCCAATGCGAACAACTCCCATTTGGGAAGGGCTCAAATGTTCAGCCCGAGGTTATTCTGGTAACGTCAGAGGTACCACCAGTGTTAGGGGTCTGCTGCGCCTGCATCACGGCAGCTGAAGGAGACGGATCCCCTCCCCTACATAATGTCAGATATACAACACTGCTTGTGAAGACATCTTAAGAATTCAGGCAGAATGAAACACAACAGATTGAGGTCAGCATTGTCAAAGGAGCTTTTGCTGGCCATGTCGGACTATGTTGACAGAATAGAACACTGCAGAAAGTAAAGTAAAGTTTCTTATAAATAATGAGGACATGTGCACTTTAATATTGAAATCCTTGTAGGGAATTCTATAAATCATTAAGGGTTATCTTGTTTTCGTTAAAACAAACAAAAAAAATATCCAATTTGACTTTCACATTTTGTATTTCCATCAAATTATTTTATTGAAATAAAAAATGTTTTTTAAGGTAATTTTATGAAGGCTGTGAGAAGAAGTGCTGGCAATATATGAATATGAAAAGAAATTGGTCATAGTGCCAGAGTGCTTTTCTACAGCTCTCTTATTTAAAACATTAAATATACAAAGTCCAAAGCAACATTTGAAAGAAATGATATTCCTGACTCACAGTTGGTAACCATGAGATATATGGGTAGCCGTGGAAATGGCAAATGAATGTAAGTGAAGTGTATATTTTTGAGTTGGCAGCACTGGCTACGTGAAATAAGCAACCTGAGTTTTGTTTAGCTGATATGCACAAGAACGTCGGAATAAAGCAGCTAACATGATGGAATTTATTTTTCACGATAATAATAATATTGTATATAGTGCAATGCAAACATAGGAGTAAATAAGCGTCTTTCATCTGTTGTAATATGATTCTAAGATGATGATCTCTCTATATGAAAAAAAAAAGCTATGCTTAGCGATTCATCTTGCCATCAGATTGCATGTTTATTGTAGATAATATAAATATACATACATATGAATATACATATATATTTGAATGGTTACAAATTGTTGAATTGAGAGCTTCAGTTTGATATTTTTAAAGTGCAGCTATCCAGTATTTGGCACTCGTTTAGCAAATAGCTAAAACGTTTTGAATGTTGCAGCAAGACAAAACACAACAGAATGACAAGCTTTGTATATTGTATGGAACAGTATTATGTCTCTTTGGTGGAATAATTAGAAAGATACCTTTGTAATATGTGTGTTGTTATTTTCATATCCTCCACCTGATTGATGGAACAGGATTCCCATCATTCTCTATCCGTGTTTGAATAAGTACGAGGTGCATTCAAGTTATAACACCTATTTTTTTTTTTTCAGGACTGGGACCAGAGAGGAATTTCTGTTTTCCTTTTTCTTTTTTAAATACATGTGAACTCTGTGAATGCATGACAGAGATGGCAGCACTGTACAGTGCATAGAACTCTAGTAGCAGCGATGAGAGAACTGTTTTTGATACTTAAAATGGCGACATTTTAATTGCAAGAATAGTGTGTAATCATTTGTTTTCTCCATTTTCGTGGTGTGACACCTATTGAAATAAATTGCCAGTTGAGTGAGGCATGTGGTGATGGTTCCATGGATGTGTCTAATATGCATTCCTGGGTGCACAGTTCAATGAAGACAGAACATCATGTGACAACAAACCAAGACAGTTTGAGTCCAGAGGTTCTACTCCCACTAGCCTTGAACCCGTAGGTACAAGACCCGGGCCTCTTTCAACCAGGGAGTTATCCGAGCTGTTCCAATGGGCGCTCGGCGTCCTCCGTGGGGCTTTCCATAGGACAAGACCTGGGTAACAAACAAGCCCCCCCATCTGGTCCTAAGACACAAGACGGGATGGAAGTGGATATGCCACTTACGCGCGCCAACACCAAAGGTGAAGACTACCGATATGACCTCGGTGGAGTCGCCTGGCGATCTAGCACACCTTCTACTATCTTTGCAGGCTAGTACCCGGGAGAATTAATGGCTTCCCTCAACTCCGTCCTCAGACGTACTCGATTCCCACGGGTATCAGGAACCACTGCCCCCTCGAGACCATCCCAATCCGAACAACTCCTGAAGGAGGGGCTCAGATGTTCGGCCCGAGGTTCCTCTAGTAACGTCAGAGGTACCACGAGTGCTAAGGGTCCGCAGCGCCCGCACCACGGCAGCTGAAGGGGACGGATCCCCTCCCCTACGGAAAAAACAAGACAGTCACAGCCGGTCTGACATGTGAGTGGAGAACATTATTTTGGAGGATTGCCGATTGAGCGTTGCAGACATCGCCTCCAAAATTGGCATGTTGTCAGACTGGCTAGTACGAGGTCGTGTCTGTCTTGGTTTATTGTCACACAATGTTCTGCCTTCATTGAACTGTCACACCCAGGAACACACATTAGACACATCCATGGTACCATCACCACATGTCTCACTCAACTGGCGATGAATTTCAGTAGGTGTCACACCAGTAAAATGTAGAAAATGATTACATGCTGTTCTTGCAATGAAAACGTCGCCATTTTAAGTATCAAAAACAGTCCTAACTCTAGTCGCTGCCACTAGAGTTCTATGCACTGTACAGTGCTGCCATCTCTGTCATGCGTTCACAAAGAGTCCACATGGATTTTAAAAAACACCAAAAGTTTCTGTCTGGTCCCAGTCCTGAAAAAAAACAGGTATTATAACTTGAATGCACCTTGTAGCATAAGACTGAAAAATTCAATGTCATGACTGCCAGTTTCTGTCCAGTTGTTCTTAGGCACTGAGCTACCATGATCAACATGCCAGCATGACATTAAGTTCTCCAACAAACTTGCATTTTTCCCAGTAAACCACAAGAGCTTCTCATATATAATGACATATGTACCTTTCGTGGTGGCTTACTATGCTATAAGTACAAGTCACAGGCTTCATAGTTAAACCATTATTAGTTTAAGTGATGGAAATTAATTGTTCTTCAACACTAGCCATGTGTAAACTAATATTTGGATAAGAAAAATATGAGTAAGCAGGAGAATTTGTCATGCTGGCATGTTAGCCATAGTAGCTGAATGGTTAAGAACAATTGGACAGAGACGGTCAGATCCATGGTTCAAATCTAGGCTATGTGGCATTGAATTTTTCAGTCTGACTCTACCTATCCAAATCTTAGCCTACACACGGCTAGTGTGGAACAACGATTAATTTCCATCATGTGAGTCCCAGCAGGTAAAGCCACTTAAACATAAGCAAGCACTCCATGCTGGGCAGGTCTGCTTATGTGGAACCACCATACTCTTGATTACTGCTAGTGATAAAGAAGCATGGATCGGCTGATAAGTCCAGGGCCTCACAATACTTTTTTTTTCTTTATTTCTCAATATAATCTCCAGAAAGGCTAATACATTTGTCCTATCAATGTTCTAATTTAATTAAACCAACTCTGTAGTACGATTTATCATGGTCCTCAAAATAGCTGTTTACCGCATCAATGACTTCCTCGTTGTCAAATCTTCGTCCTCCAAGACATTTTTTGAGGTTAGGGAACAGGTGGTAGTCACTGAGTGCTAGATCTGGCGAATAGGCTGGATGTTCAAGCAACTTGAACTTTAATTCACACATTTTTTCCATTGCAATGACTGAACGATGGGACAGAGCATTGTCGTGAAGAAACAAGAATTTTTTCTTTGCCAAATGAGATCTGTTTCTTTTCACCTCATCACTCAAACGTTGCAGTAAGCTTGTGTACTAGTCACCAGTGATACTTTTATCCTTTTACAAGTAATCAATAAAAATAATTGCCTGTACATTCCAGAAAACACTTGTCATAAACTTGTTAGCTGACAACATTGACTTTGCCTTTTTTGGAGTTGGTTCACCTGGCACAATCAACTGTTTTGACTGTGGTTTACTTTCTGGAGTGTAGTGATGTATCCAAGTTTCATTCATGGTAATAAGCCGTCTCAAAAATTCACTAGCATTTTTACGGTAGAGCTCCAAATTCTTAACAGAAACAGTTTTTCTTTACAACTTTTGATCAGGTGTCAACAAACATGGCACAGATCTTGTGAAAGCCCAAAACATTACTTAACATATTACCTGTACATTCTTTTGATATGTTTACAGCCTCTGCTATCTCAAACAACTTTAATCTGTGGTCTTCCAGTACTAAACGATGAATTTGTTCAATGATCTCTGTAGTTGTGACCTCCACAGAGCGAGGCTCATTACTAGTACTCGTACATCCCATTTTAAACTCTACAACCAACCTTTTAATTATTGTATATGAAGGGACAGAGCAAGGCTCATCACTAGTACTCGGACGTCCCATTTTAAACTCTACAACCAACCTTTTAATTATTGTATATGAAGGGACAGAGCAAGGCTCATCACTAGTGCTCGTACGTCCCATTTTAAACTCTACAACCAACCTTTTAATTATTGTATATGAAGGGACAGAGCGAGGCTCATCACTAGTACTCGTACATCCCATTTTGAACTCTACAACCAACCTTTTAATTATTGTATATGAAGGGACAGAGCGAGGCTCATCACTAGTGCTCGTACGTCCCATTTTGAACTCTACAACCAACCTTTTAATTATTGTATATGAAGGGTCATAGCGAGACTCATCACTAGTGCTCCTACGTCCCATTTTAAACTCTACAACCAACCTTTTAATTATTGTATATGAAGGGACAGAGCGAGGCTCATCACTAGTACTCGAACGTCCCATTTTAAACTCTACAACCAACCTTTTAATTATTGTATATGAAGGGACAGAGCGAGGCTCATCACTAGTACTCGTACGTCCCATTTTAAACTCTACAACCCACCTGTTAACTATTGTATATGAAGGGACAGAGCGAGGCTCATCACTAGTACTTGTATGTCACATTTTGAACTCTACAACCAACCTTTTAATTATTGTATATGAAAGGGCAAGACCAAGGCTCATCACTAGTACTCGTACATCACATTTTGAACTCTACAACCAACCTTTTAATTATTGTATATGAAAGGGCAAGACCGAGGCTCATCACTAGTACTCGTACATCACATTTTGAACTCTACAACCAACCTTTTAATTATTGTATATGAAAGGGCAAGACCGAGGCTCATCACTAGTACTCGTACAACCCATTTTAAACTCTACAACCAACCTTTTAATTATTGTATATGAAGGGACAGAGCGAGACTCATTACTAGTGCTCGTACGTCCCATTTTAAACTCTACAACCAACCTTTTAATTATTGTATATGAAGGGACAGAGCGAGGCTCATCACTAGTACTCGTACAACCCATTTTAAACTCTACAACCAACCTTTTAATTATTGTATATGAAGGGACAGAGCGAGCCTCATCACTAGTACTCGTACATCACATTTTGAACTCTACAACCAACCTTGTAATTATTGTATATGAAGGGACAGAGCGAGGCTCATTACTAGTACTCGTACATCACATTTTAAACTCTACAACCAACCTTTTAATTGTTGTATATGAAGGGACAGAGCGAGGCTCATCACTAGTACTCGTACGTCCCATTTTAAGCTCTACAACCAACCTTTTAATTATTGTATATGAAGGGACAGAGCGCAGCTCATCACTAGTACTCGTACGTCACATTTTGAACTCTACAACCAACCTTTTAATTATTGTATATGAAGGGACAGAGCGAGGCTCATCACTAGTACTTGTACGTCCCATTTTAAACTCTACAACCAACCTTTTAATTATTGTATATGAAGGGACAGAGTCTTTCAATGTACTGTCCATTTCCTCCTTGATTTCTTTAGGCGTTAAGACTTTCAAATGGAAGTATTTAATCACTGCTCGTTTTTCCAAATCCTCCATTTTCGTGAAACCTCTACACTTGTCTTGTTTAAAATGCTGTCATTCAAAAACTAAACAAGTTACTGACCTGTAACTATGTATACAAGCTAGTTAAACTATGTGATGTCCATCAAATTGGCCCAGTGGCGCCATCTCTGTGTGAGGCCCAGGACTTATCAGCCAACCCTCATACAATATCTGAATGCACAGTATCATTAAATCTAAATTATTTTTATAATCAAATGCTCCAAATTGCTAATGAAATAATAAAACTTCACCACTTTGAATCTGTTCAGAATCCTTTAATAGGGGTTATTTCAACTATTATGTTGAGTAACCTTTTTGAGCATTTTCAAATAGCTTAAGATATTTACAAACTTTTTGCTTTGCTATTATTATGTTTTATTTATTTGTCATCACATTCCAAATGCTTTTAATAAAGTACCCAAATAACAAATGACTTGTGAAGTGCTTTTTACTATTTCATAATTATATACTTCCAATTATTTATTTCCTTAAACTGCTTTGGAGGCACCAATATTAAATAATGTGTGTTTGTATAGTAGGTGATCTACTTAATGATAGTAAAAATATTGTAGTGCACGTTCCAAGTCCTGCAGACATACCACATCAACTGTAGCTCCTCACTATAGTTGAAGGGAAGTTGAACCAATTTTGATAGTTCTCTATCCATTGAAAAGTCTCAATCTTTCTGATGTACATGAAGCTATAAAACGTGTAAATTAATTTCATAAATTACTTAACTATTCAAAGCCATGGTGCTTGATTACAAAAACATTGCTTACAAAGAAGACTGACTTGTGGTTGAGAATGTTATGGAGTAGTGCATAAAATAAATGCCATAGTCAAGAAGGATGTATGTATTTAGCAACTAAAGAGAGAATTTAATCTGCAAATGCCAACATATTTTAGTAATCCCCAAATTAGAACGTTTAGCTATTTTCTTTGCCAGTAAGACATGTTAAATAAGGATGAAGAGAGAACATTTTCCCCCATCAGAAATCAGTAAACCGTTGTATAAATTTTTCTCACTGATAGGAGACTATGAATCTTTTCCAAAGAGGATAAATTTGTGGAAATCTAGACATTCACTAGCTTCACCTCTGTTTCATTGTATATTAAGGGTCTATAAAAACTCTTTACTTTTGTCAAAGTTGTAAGGAATTCATGGCCAATATCAATAGTAGATGCAGTTTTATACAGACTTGTGAGCCGTGCATTATGGTACAGAGGGGAGTCGGCATAGAGTATTTATTGTCATCCCCAGGAGGAAGAATGAGGCGAGTGGAGACAGAGGGCTGTCGACCCTAGAAGTCACAAAAGTGCAGACAATTGAGCAGTTAGAAACTCCCCGGCTGGCCAGTACAGCCATCATGATACTGAAACAGCCCCACCAGACCGGTGCAGAGACTGGAGATTATCCTGCCGGAGGTGGAAGTGTTTACAGGTCGTATGTTTGTTCTTGACAAATGAACATTTTATATGAAAAGTTGGATGCGAGTCTCTATACACCGTTTGTGGGAACGTTGGTATGGAGAGAGAGGTACAGTCTGTAGTGAGATGTGTGTTTACATACATACTTCTAAGCTGTTTGGCTTCTTTCTTCATATACACATAAATATTAGCAAAAATCTTGCAGCTTTGACTATGCAGAGTTTTTCCTTTTATTTTTGGCACTGTAGGAGCCATTGTCATCATGCTAGTAGCTAATACATAACCATGTAACTAACTAGCACTTAGCACTAGCACCTACCAATGAGCTTATTCCACTTCTCAAAAAATGGCTGGAATCAATACAAATAACATCCGAAGAAATAGAAGAACTTCCACAATTTACAGAAATTTGTATCAATCAGAATTTTTTCAGCTTTAATGGACAGATCTATAAACAAAAAACGGGCCTAGCTATGGGCAACCCATTGTCTCCCTTCTTGGCAGATTTATTTATCAGTGCTTTTGAAACACATATCACAAAAACTTTTCCAAATTATTTCAAAGTTTGGTATAGCTATGTTGACATTTTTGCAATATACAAAATCCAGCTATAAAATTTACATTGGAAACAGAAGAGGATGGTGTGCTTCCCATTTTGGACATCAAGATCAAAAAAATGAACAACAAACTCACTTTTGGTATTTACAGGAAACTGACACACACAGATAATTATAATGAACAACAGTTTCAACCCAAAACAACACCAACATGCCATTTTCAACAGTTTAATATTTTGGATGATCAACTTTCCACTAAACAGAGAAGATTATCAAGAAGAATACCTACACATAAAAAAAGTAGCTATATCCAACGGTTTCAACCCAAATTTAGTAGACAAAACAGTTAACAGACTCAACAAAGCTAAGAAAATAAAAGAAACCACCACCCTAGAACCTACAGGAGAAAAAGAGAAAATTTTTTTAAAAAAATTCACCTTCAATCCATCAGCCTATAACAAATTCCAAAAAATCTTCTCAAAACACAACATAATTCTTGCACCTCAAAATAGGTTTAATATTTAGAAATTTGTTAAAAGGCCCTCCCAAAAATTCAATCACTACCAAAGAAAAACCAGGAATCTATGAGATCAAATATGAAACTTGCCCTCAAATTTATATAGGAAAAACAAAAAGAAATATTAACATCAGAACTAAAGAACATATAAGAAACATTAAAAATGGTGAAACAGAAAAATCAGCAGTGGCTTTTCATTTTTTGAATACTAGACATGACATCAACTTGGAAACATTTCTAATAAAATACGTTAATCACCCCATAGACCTTTCCGTATGGGAAAAGTTCATTAACAAAAATCGTCATAGAGTCATGAATTTTGAAACTCCACCACCGGACATCTTTGACAAGTACATCACGCCATCTATTGACAATACGGAGAAAGAGGAAACCACTACAACTTGCACTAATCGAGTACCAGCTGATGATGAGAGCAAAAGCTCTTGAAACATGCCCTGTGAATAAACAGTGTGAGTGAAGCAATGTGTCAATATCTTCTTGATTCACTTTTGTGCTAAGTTGTGCTTCACTGTCCCTACACTTCTTTCAAGTTTATACTTTAACTAGCACTTGTTAAAACATTTGCATGTATATATCTATACTGCACAAAACTTTTGCAGTCTACTGTGTACACAAACAACAGAGGAAAGAAGAGCTGTTTGTTATCACAACATAAACTATTTGCTCACCTGTTTATTTAGGGTAGACCAGCTCACTGGATTTCTGCTGAAGTTCATTCGTCAAGAAAGAACGAGCATATCATCCTGCCATGTAGCGCTGAGACACCTGCCAACACTTCTACCCTGAAAGAGACCACCAGATAAGAGATGATGTGAAATTATAATGGAGATAAAATGGAGGGACAGGAAATTCGGGGGATGTAATTAACTTACCCAGGAAAACCCCAAGGGTCAGATAGGTGGGCCACAGGAATTGAACCCGGACTTCCCTAGTGCAGCTCACCCAAAGTCATCCTGCTTAGTGTAACATGGTCTACTGTGTTCCTTCTCCACTAGAGTACTTTGACCCTGTTACTGCCACTGAAGTCACATACAAAATGTCTGGGAAGAAGAAAGAGCCCAGCAAACCATGACCCACATGTATCTAGTATTTACTTGTGTGTTATTACGTAAATATGCAACCAAAGAAAGTTACAAAGATTTAAAATTGCACATGCTTTAACTGAAAACATTACTCAACATTCTGACCAATGATTCTTCCACAACTAAAGGATATTTATAGATTATACAGCATTTCCAAAACTTGGAGGACCTTAAGGAAGTTAAATGTCCTGTCGATGTTACAGGAATTTTTCATGTTTTATAGGATCATCAAATAAGGACCTCCAAAACACCTTCTCTGCCCTAGTAGACTGGGCAGATGAAAATGGCCACAATATAAACACAACAAAAGCCGTACAGATGGTACGTTATCCCTAAGCTACAGAAGACGATAACTTGTTTGGAGGACAGCACTTTTCATTACATTTACTGACTGGTGCATGTTCTCGCTGTCTGACTTGTTTTACAAAACTCACTAACTCTGTCAGACTCCTTTCTACTTGTGAGTGCACTGTAACTATCCAGAAGGTTCTGGTTACCTTTTACTGTTTAACTAAAGCATTTGATGTTTTAAATCACAACTTACTATTTAAAAGGTTGGAGTACTTGGGTGCCTTAGAATGGATCAGATCTTCCCTTAAAGTTAAAGGTACCTCATGAGAGGACTTAGGCGGCCTATGTTGGGGCAACAGGTGGTTACGGCACTCATCTATATAGACATTGACATACAAGGCCTGTGAGGTTGTCAGTCCCATGGGGCAGCCGCCTTCACTCCCAGAAATTACCCTGGTACTCATTTATGTTAGAGGATGACTGAACCTCAGGGCCACAGTGTGACCAGAAGGATTATACCAGAGAATAAATTCCGCTGCTACCATTGGGAATGAAACCCGCAACCTCCTGGCATGTAGTCTAGTGCCGTAACACCTAGGCTACTGCATGCCCCTAGATCTTACCTTAAGAACAGAAAAAAGGTAGTAGAAATTCTGCATACTGAGAATTAGCATATTGAAGAGTATGTATCCGATTGTATCAAATTTGTATTCTACAAGGGTTCATTCTAGGTCCCATTTGATTCTTATTATTCACAAATGTGGCAGCAAAAACAGTTGTACAATATGTAGATGATACCAGTAACATAGCTGAAGGCAACAACGATGAGGACTTAAAAAATTTAGCAAGGAAAATGATGATATTTCTAAATGGTTTGATAAAAACAGTTTATTAGTAAACACAAATAAGACACTTATTCACTTCCACCTTTTCCAAAATAAATGTCCCAAGCATATAAAATTGATGTATGATAATAGAGTTACCACTAAGTTTCTTGGTCTTTGGATTCAAGACAATTTAAAATGGACCACACACACTGAGCAACTTAACAAGATGAACACAGTATGCTATAAACATACAATCACTATACGCTCACTGCAGCTCACATTTATAATGAAAAAACAGATTAAGGATAATGGGAGGAACCAATTTAAAATCCTCATACTATATAACAAATTTAAAATATTATCTCTACTATGCATTTTTGTTTTTGAAATTTTATTATTTACAAAATTAAACCTGAACAATGGAAGTGACTATTATATTTTTAAAAATGTAATTCATAACCACAGCACAAGACAGAGAACATGTATTCAGTACAGAGAAGTAACACACATAAAAACAGTGTGATAAACCTAATAGGTACAAAATATTTCAATAAATTGCCTCTACAAAAAAAAAAAAAAAAAAAAAAAAAAAAAAAAAAAAAAAAAAATCATATGCAAAATGTCAGCATTTAAAAAGGCAGTATTGGCACACTTGCTTCTTCACTGTTCTACATAGATTGTTTACTTTCATTTTGTGGTTAAGAACTCTGGGAAACAATAGAAACATAAGTAACAGTGCTAATATCAAATCAATTGTTTATGTTACATTTTTTACAAAAATCATATATGGCACGTTTATAGAATAATTACATTAGAGAGAGGGAGAGAAATGTGAAGAAGGAGAGAATGTGGGAAGAAGAGTGATGGCACAGGTAGAGAATGTGAGCATGAGTGGAGAAAATAATAAGAATGAAGTACCTACTAAAGAAGGGAGGGAGAGTAGAATGACAGTGCAAGACATTGAGTTTGAACGGAGAGATAGAAGAACTATTGGAATCTGCTTACCCGACACAAAAAGTTGTCAGATGTAAATACATTAAACTCAAGTTTCGCGGCTAATTCAGGGCTAAATTTGGCACGTGTTTGGAGAGTTTCTTTTGTTATGTTGACGTTACTTCCGGGCTGAGTTGACAACTCGGTGGACACGCCAGTCAACGATTTGAGATTATAACAGCTGTTACGGCTTTTAATAATTTTATTTTAAAATGTTGGATTTGTTTACAATTTTTAGTAAAGGTGGAATTGTTTTATGGTGCTTCCAGAGCACCACACAAATATTTACTCCATCTGTCAATGCCTTGATTCGAAGTGTAATATTGCAAGTAAGTCGTATTAATGTGTTGTATTTAATTAAGGTTATGGTAATTCTTTTACGTAACACGAAATAGGTATTTACCGAAGTATCATTTGATATATGAATATTTTGAAAGAATTAGATAATCTACGTCGAAATGGTTCTTGTTAGTGTTTTAAAGCTGCTTATTCAATTAAATAATCAATGCGTAGTAGAATGAACCATCGCTTTTATATCCACAACATAAATATCTAAATGCTTTAATTGTAACATAGTGCCTTGTTTAAAGTACAATTATACTTTATAGGCTTTTAAACTAAACCTTATATTGATATGGGTATGACCGTGAATATCCGATTTAAATATTTCGAAGTGAAATACCACTTTTTATGTCACAGTTACAGCTTCTGTGATTAAATTTCGGAAGTACTTCTCTATTGTGTGGGAGATGCAGGGAGTGAAATTAACTCTTAAGTTCTGTTTCAGGAACGAACTGGTAATAATTCTTTTGATCATGACGCATTGACACTTAAATATAAATTAGACAATGAGTTTGAGTTGGTGTTTGTTGTGGCATATCAGAAGATCTTGCAGCTCTCGTATGTCGACAAGTTCCTCAACGACATTCACTTGGAGTTTAGAGACAAGTACAAGACGGATTTGCAGCAAGGCCTACATTTTCAAGTAAGTTTTCAATCTTAAGAAGTCATAGTGAACATAGATCAGTGATTTGGAACACTCGTGAAGTAACATGCATTTATAATATTTCATGCAATTCAACTTGGGTATACAATGGGAGTTGAATATTGACACCATATCTAATGTGGAAAACATGAAATGTGGTACTAAGTTTTGGAATACTAAATGACTAAACGCTATTTTTTCATTTGAGCAGAAATGTTTATTTTTCCTGTAACATGTATGTGAACATAGATGAAATAATGATTGGTTAAAATTAGTTTGTGTTTAAGTTCATGCCAGGTAATGTTGCTGCAGAAAGGTCCAAAGCACATAATATCAGGCAGGCAAAGGTATTGTGACAAAATAACATCTGGTTGTGCTAAACTCACTTTTAAGGTGTTAGCACAGTGCTAACTTATATTAATATGGTGCTTAAAGATTTTGGTAGCACTAATGTTTTCTTAAACCTCTGTTGCATGGTTACTGCTGTATAACTTATCAAGCTCACTGACCGACCGAGCGAGTGGGATGGCTCAGGCGGTTTCATATGTGGCCTGCATTCTGGAGGTCCAGGTTTCATTCCCATGACCATCCTATCTGACCCATGAGTTTTTTCGGAGGTTTTCCTGCGTCTGCTGGGTAGATTAATTACATCCCTCCATTTCATCTGCATTATCATTTCATATCATCTCTGATCTGCTAGTCTCTTTCTTCTGAAGAAAGGATTCTGTAATGTTGACTTTTGGCATGCAGGTTACATGGTTTTTGAAGTGTAATCTCCTTCAGATGGGTATTGAGCAGATGTCCTATGTATTGGCGGTAAGCCCAAAGTCCTAGGTCTTGATTTATTAGCTTAGAGATACTCATTCTTGATATTTGAAGCTGCTGTGCCATTATTTTTTGTTTCTTAATTGATTTGTTATATGTTCCCAAACCTTCTTGATTGCATCTGGGGTTTGAACGGAGTGCAGCTGGCCAGATCTTCCTTTATAAATCTTTTAATGGTCCGGTAAACAAATCTGGGTGAGATTCCAAGTGGTTTTAACAAATTGAAAGTTGCCTTTGAAGTGTTCTTGCACTTGACAGAAACCATTCCGTGATGAGATTGAGAGCAATACTGAAAGGCAAATGGGTAAGCATTTTAAGGAAGGATGCAGACACAACATCAAATGTCTGAACTGCTGTGCAGTTGATTCAGGGAAATGTTAATAATAGAACTTATGATAAGAATAGGTAGATGGAGTCAACATCTCCTGGTTTCTGTCCAGTCGCTCTAACCCATTGAGCTACCATGGCCAACGTGCCGTCATGACATTAAATTCTCCCGACCAAGGCATTGAATTTTTCATGTTTAACCAGGAGATCTGTGGTTCAAATCCTGGCCATGGCATTGAATTTTTCATGTTGACTCTATCAAAACCTTAGCCTATATATGACTAGTGTGAAGAAATGATTAATTTCCATCAATTAACTAAAATAATGGGTAGTTTGACAACATCCTTACAACTTTCACTAAACACATCTATAAAAATGAGGTACTGCTCTCATGCTCTGGAACCATGGAATGGATAATTCAGATTGTTTTTTTTTTTTCCTTCTGTTTATTGCATAGGGCTTTGAAGACTTTAGAACCAATTTTGACAGCATACTGGCTGTGGCAGAACAATGGGGTAAACAACAAGCACGCATTCCAAAACAAATGAGGACATTTGAGGAGTCACAAAAGTCAAAGAAAACAGTTGCCTCCATGATAGAGCGTAAGGGCGAGGAGAAGGAGAATAAGAAGAACAATCGTAAGTACAAGTATTGACAAACAAAAACAGAACATTATACCACACATGCTATGATGTGATGTACATATTTTGTAAGTAATATACAGACTTGCGTATCATAAAACTGTTACCAAAGTGTTACTAGTAAATCCTTTTATGGAAGTGTTGAAAACAGTGTTGTTGTATAAATTAAGTTAATTAGGAGTCGATTAATAACACAAAACAACACTCACTTTTAAATTTTCCCGGAACCGGTTTCTGAGGTCTTCCCTCTATCTTCAGCCGGACATCGACATCGTCGATGTCCGGCTGAAGATAGAGGGAAGACCTCAGAAACCGGTTCCGGGAAAATTTAAAAGTGAGTGTTGTTTTGTGTTATTAATCGACTCCTAATTAACTTAATGTTACTAGTAATTTTAGATTTTTGGATGAATAACGGAATACTCTAAGGAGAGAAAAAAAACTTACCTGTTATATGGACTCGCATCACGTTCTGTATTATTCTATATTATGGGGGATTTTGTGAGAGTGATACTCTTATTTCATTTCTATGAAACAATAATTAATGCAGATTGACTTGTTTTATTGTTTTCATTCAGTCAGAAGTTCCCTTGAAAGCAAACACTCAAATGTTGCATGTTATGCGCTGGCTTGTACATAACACTAATGCTGCTTTTTGCTGCTACTAATGGCTTTATTATTGCAGGTAAAGGGAAGAAAAAGGTGGATGACATTGTAATTGGTGATGGGATCACAGCTAAGAATAGTAAGTACAATCAAAGACCCAGCAACAGTTTAGCACACTGAAAATTGTTATAAAGTTAAACAAGCAAAATTCTTAGTTATCTGTTTATCTTGTTTAACATTGCTCAAACAGTGACAGTATTTTCATCAGTAACAATGGTTACTGGATGTCCTTTATAAAATTTATCACCAAGAAAATCCAATCTCTTTTAAATTAGTGTACCAATAATAAATGGTTGCCTTAGATGGAGCTGCTTTGCCAAATGTATTTTGTAAGTTAATCTTTGTATTGTTTAGGACTTAATGATGATTTAAAATAAATAATAATAAAAAAAGCAAGCCTAGAAATGTTCTCCAGTCAAATTAATTGTTGGGTGAACACCAAACTTTAAATGATAATATTAAGTCACACAGCCTACATATTTGCAAAACATTAGAAAGTAGCTGCCTAGAAACATGGCCTTCTGGAAATAATCAGTGTTACTCTTGGTTATGTTAATGCAATGCTCTCCCGCAGCACTCTAATGGTGCAATTCCAAAATAACACCCCAGCTTTGTGCTAACATAACACCAGTTGCAACTGTCCATGCCTGGGAACAGTGGTAATGTGACAAGGGCCATAGAACCTTGTCTTGAAGTTCAGTGAGTTTCCCATATGGCATAGTTTACTCACCCTCTGGGCTATTTATAAACCTGGATTACTGTTCAGGTGATAAACTACTTCTGAAGCTCACCTGTGTATTGCAACTCGCATTAATGTAATTTTTTACTCTTAAAATTATATAGGTATTTATAAATGTTCTTTGTTCATTTTCTGAATTACTTAATGTGGTATGACTGAGACAAACAGCAATGTTTATGTGAGGACCCATTCTAAACCTTCCAGACAGTAGATAACATTAGTACATTATGAACACTACTATTGTATACTTAGAGAAGTTTCTGAGTACTGTTGATTAACAAGATGCTCAATCAATCTGCAAATACATATCCAGAAGCCATCATATATGTTTGTTTTGTGAACAACCCAACTTTCATACAGCTTAGAGATGTCATGAATGAATACGAGGATGATCTGAAAAGTTTCCGACCTAATAAAGATACAAGGAATTTTTACAGAAATTTTTATTTTTATTTTTCAACATAGTCTCCTTGTAACTCTACACACTTCTCCCAGCGATGCTCCTATCTCTGTAACCCGTCCAAATAGTACTCAACATTTTTCTCCGCAAAATAATTGTTGATGAAGGTGATTGCCTCTTCATTTGATGAAAATCTCTGTCCGAGTGCAATTTTCACATGAGGGAACAAAAAGAGGTCACTTGGGGCTCGATCTGGTGAGTCAAGCAGTTCAAACCGTAATTCGTGGATTTTCGCTGTTGCAGCCGCTGAGATGTGAGATGGTGTATTGTCTTGGTAAAACAGGAGTTTCTTTTCCTGCAAATGTGGCCATTTTTCCACAAGTTCTTCTTCAGCTTGTCAAGTAATGATGCGTACTATGGTCCTGTAATGGTTTTTCCTTTTTGAAGATAATCAATTAAGATAACTCCATACTATCCCAAAAAACAGTTGCCATCACTTTCCCAGCCAAAAAAAGTTTTTGCTTTTTTTAGAGCTAGTTCCCCCTTTGCAGTCCACTGTTTGGATTGTATTTTTATTTCAGGCATATAATGGTGTATCCAAATTTCATCTGTAGTAATTAATCGGCGCCAAAACTCGGATTTATTGCACCTAAACTGCACCAGCAGAGCGTTGAAAATGTTCATTCAAACACGTTTTTGTTTAACGTGAGCAAACGCAGCACCCAATGTGCGGATAGTTTTCTCATGTCTAAATGTTGATTTAATATGTGACAAACACCTTTTCATGTTCATAGCCTCTGCTATCTCACTTTAATTCGGCGGTCGTCTAGCACCATTTGGTGAACTTTGGCAATGTTTTCGTCAGTAGTTGCAGTTTTTGGACGTCCCGAAAGTTCGTCTCCCAAGCTCTTATGGTCACGTTTAAATTCAGCTGCCCAAAATTTCACTGTTGCAAATGATGGTGCAGAGTTCCCATACACAGAATCAAACTCATCTTTGATTTGCGTAGGCGTATTGCCTTTCAAAAACAAATATTTAATGACAGCTCAATACTCAATTTTGTCCATCTTCATAAAAACACTCGCATCAATTGATTCAAACAACTGTTACATAACAACTGAGTGTCCAAAATGGTTTCTGAGGTCAGAAACTTCAGACCACCCTCGTATTTTGTAATGTTTGCATTGTACATAGTAGGTGTTGCATTCCACCCTAAGATTTGATACTGAGATTTCTAGAAATACACATGTAAGATAGTCCTTGAGAATTAAATTATAAGCTGTTAATTTAACTAAACACAGATCAATTGGTATTGCAGCTGAAAGGGTTTGTTATTGTATTTGAAGTGAGAAATACCAGTGAGGTGCTACAAGTAGCCAATGGAGAACTGGATGAGGATATGCTACAACAGAACAGGCTGCGTCTTGCGCAGAGGTTGGCAGCAGCACAGACCAAGAAAAGTCCAAAACCTAAGTAAGTCTATGTTAACATTTTCTTTTGTCTAACATCAAGCCTGAAGCACAACGATTTCATTAACTGCTGAGCTTAGACTCATGCATACACACTCAAAGTTTTACAAATTTTTTAATTGGTATACTCATATTATTGATGCATTTTGTTCATGAAATACGAACAAGTTGAGTTAGTAGTTGCCAACTACATGATGATTGTGAAGTAAGGTGAACTCTTTTGTTAAGTAATTATGTGCTAATCCTCAAAAGCAAAGCAAACACAAGGACAAGAGAGAACTTTGTTTGTGCAGCAGTATGACATTGACTGGAAACTTGAAATTTATGTTTCAGGAAGAGTCCTAAACCACCAAAGGAAGGCAAGAAGCCAAGAGTGTGGGAGTTAGAAGGCAGTACTAAAGATATGGCGAACCTGGAACGGACCAAGGACAAACCATCAGATGTTGATAGAATTGAGCTAACGCCAGACACCAAAGTAAGGGGCCATTACCACCAAGACACATGATATAGTTATGAATACTGTTTTTGTTATTGACTACTGTGGCACTAGGCCAACAACCAATCAAGAGCCCTGTGGTGTTGTCATATTGCATTCCTTGTAAGTGGGATGTGAATCAATCTCTAATGATACTATTTGCACTAAGACAAATTCAAATTTTGTAAAAAGTGATCTATGAGGAAGGTAGGAAGTAATGTATTAAATATAACCGTAGAAATGCCATATTTGTCGGACCCAAATGACCTCGTTGTCGACGGGCCCTAAAACACCACTAATCCAATCTAAGCCATATTTATATCTCTCATAGTTTTCCTAATACAAATAAAGTACCAGTATATTATAACAGTGCAGCACTATGTAAGTACTGTAATGATCGTATCGGTTGGCATATATGCATGTATGTATATTTGTAATTATTGGAAACTTAAATGTAACATTTGATATAATGTGATAAAGGAATTACTTTAAATAATCCAAGATGTTTGTTAAATTTGAGTGAGAACAAATAATACACTTGCTGCTGGCTGTAGAATGCTGCATTGGCAGAATGTGAGTTGACACAGTATGTTTCTTTATGAATGGTTCGTAATCTCTATTTACTCTAGAGAGTTCAAAGCAGCATTTTTCAGTTCTTGTTTAAAAACCAGGGAAAAGTGTATCATTGGATCAACTTGCTATTGAAACGAGACACCTTCCCCCTTACCACTGTTAGTGCAATTCAGTCGAGTTAATGTGGGCTCAGATTAAGTTGCAAACAGAAACAGTACTTTTAAACTGACTGATGTTGAACAACTTATTCACAAAGAAATTGACAAGGTAACACAAGACTGGTAAAACTGTGTGAGACAAGACAACTTTTGGAGAGAAATAGTGCATGACAAGATTTTGGAGTCTGTCTTCATAAATTTGCAATACTTGGACACTTAGACAGTAACAATGACAATGACCTACTTGGCGTAAGTGACATTCATAGCTATATGTATGCGCCACTGGCAGTTCCGTTGGATTAGAAAAATAGGCAGTTCATAAACTATAATTATAATTTTAGCTTTTAAAATATGTGCATAATATGCAAATATTCATCTTGCAATTAAGATTTCATCAACTGTATTATTGTTATAAAATTTTGGATTCCCTTAAGTTTAGCGCCAAGGAGACTGTATTGCCTAGGATAGTGATAGTGAGAGAGAGGGAAATATGAAAAGAGTGAGAGTAACAAGGTGGCAATGCTGAGCACACTAACACATTTAAATCGTCATGGTCTAGAACTCTTTCCATTTGAAAAATGTAACAAATAAAATATAAAATATAATTATTAGAGAAAGTCATGTGAGTGCTGTACATCAGAATGTTTATTTAAAGTTTACATTTTGTTTATGCTCAGTTTTAATTGTGAATGGTGCATGGTGATGTATGTTGCTTGCAGATGATTGGCTCCATGAAGGGAAGCATTCGTGATCTTGAAGTGGACAGTGCTTCGGAAGATGAGAATGAAGAAGAAGAAGAAGAAGAGATGGATGTTCCCAAAACAACAGCACAGAGAAACACAACGTCTTCTAAGTCATCATCTGGTGGAGGTGTCTTCTCCATGTTCAGGTACATATTCATTCCCCATCCCAAACAGAAACAAAAGGTCATTTTAATGCCAAACTTGGTGTATCAAGTTCAGCATTTTTCAAATAAGCAGCACAGGTACCTCACCCCAAACTACTCTTTGTGTGGAACATTTTTCATTATTACTAGTTTTTTAACTAATGACTGATCAAAATATCATATATTTGAGATATTTCCATGGAAACTAAAATACTAAAATCACTGTAAAACGAGTATTTATCACACTAAACATAATTTTTTTTTTTTAAACAAGATTTTACTGTAAAACAAATTTGACAATCAGTTGGCAGTCTTTCAGAATTTAGTGTATGATCCTTATTTTCCCATATACATTAAATCTATGGATCCATTTAAATGCATTAATAATAATTTAACCTCTGGATTTATTTCATAATTGAATGATCAAAATGTTTACATTTGATATTACTATGGTTTTTTTTACACTGGTTTCCAAATGACATTTGGTCTTTGGAATGTGAACCTTGTCATTAATTTTACCAGTTTTTATTAGAGAGAGCTTTGTATCCATTTGATGTCACATCTGCTTCCCAACAGTGAAGAGTCTAATGTGCATGATATGGGTCTGATTTGCATACTCAGGAAAGAGGACCAAGTGTTTTTCTCATTGTGCATTATTGTGAACCAGTGTTCATGTAATATATGACTTACAGGGGACTTGTGGGCAGCAAGAACCTGACACGTGATGGAATGCAGCCAGTCCTTGAGAAGCTGAAGGACCACCTCATTACAAAGAACGTAGCAGCTGATATAGCTCACAAGTTGTGTGATTCTGTGGCCACCCAACTGGAAGGCAAGGTCAGTAGTTCCAATTACAGGTTAACCTCATTTTCACAGATATACACTAAACTTTATCCACTAATATTTAGCTCATTATTTAAGTTAGGTTATGGTTTCCTTGCAGCACAGAGTAGTTGGGTTAGATGAGGCAACTTTCTTGACGACAGTTTGATATTAGTTAAATTTAAATCTGGTCAAATATCCATTTTTGACGAGCACTCAGGATGCCCTGCAGATGTGGTTACTGAGGAAGTAATCGAAAAAGTCCATAGTATGATTTCACTGACCATTGAATGAAAGTTCGCAAAATGGCAGAGGCCATAGGTGTATCAACAGGAATAGCAATGCATATTTTGCATAATAAGTTGGAGATGAGGACACTGTCAAACCGATTAGTGCACCATTTGCTCAAGAACAAACAGTTGCAGTTTTCAACTTTGAAGCTGTGTTTGGCAAAATCCGAAGGACTTTTTGCACTGAATTGTTACTACCAGTGAGACCTGCATTCATCATTATGCTCCAGAAACCAAGCAACAATAAAAACAATGAGTTGCTTTTGGAGAATCTGCTCCAAAGAAGGCAAAGACAGTCTCATTGACCTGAAAAGTGATGGCGATGATTTTTTGGGATGCAAAGGGCATGATACTCATTGACTTCTTGGAAAAAGAAAAAACAATTACTGGGGCATACTACAATAAGTTATTGGACAAGAAGTTGAAGGAGACATGACCTCATATGGTGAAGAAAGTTCTGATTCCCCACAATAACCCCAGCAAATTCATCTGGAGTTGTCATCACCAAACTGCATGAATTACTGCCACACCCCCATATTCTCCTGTCCCAAAACATGAAGAAATGACTACAGGAACAAAATTTAGATCAAATGAGATCATGAAGACAGAGTCATATTTTGCAAGGCTTGATAATTCTTATTTTTTGGAGGAGTTTAAAAAAAATGGCAGGGGCATTGGGAGAAATGTGTATTTTTAAAAGGGGACTATGTTGAGAAATAAGTAATTTTGTTTGAAAAAACTGGCATCATTAAGACTGGTACTTATTGAACCGTTTCCTACATGAGAATTGAAAAGAGCACAGAGCCTGTTACACCTTGACCTGTAGGATCTTTTGTGTAATCCATATTTCCTATGTTGTAGGTATTCAAGTTTCTTGTTAGCTCCAGTTGGGGCACACAAAGGTATCTTGTCCTTCCTAGGATACTACAATCTAATAGTAAATTGTAAATGTATAGCTACTGGATGAGAAGTTTGAACAAGTATTGTTAGCACAACAGTTGCTGCAGGCACATTTGATTCCAGACAGAAGTAATGTTTTGCCCAGGTGCCTGTGAAAGGTATATCAGGTTCAAACCTAGCCCAAACTGATGCTTTTTAAATGACAGACCTATGTCAGTAGATTTACTGACATGTAAAAGAACTCCTGCAGTGCTGATATCTTGACAATTGACATTAACAAACAAAATACTCACCTATTTGTGAAAGGGATATGAAAGCTGATTTAGGAATTAGAGCAAGAGTGGTTATATAGTAAAATATTTTAGCATAAATAGGTTAAATGTTTTATTACACAAGCTGTAAACATTTGTAAAAAAATATTTTGAGTCCTTTCACATATAAAATTGCTATTAGAGTATCATAGCTTCTGTAAAACACAGTGGACTGATTAAGTTAATTGGGAGTCGATTAATAACACAAAACAACACTCACTTTTAAATTTTCCCGGAACCGGTTTCTGAGGCCTTCCCTCTATCTTCAGCCGGACATCGACTAGTTCTCATTGGTGTAGCTGGCAATATTTTGTCTTCGGTCTCCTCTGGTGGCGGTTCGAGGAACTTGCTGAACAAATCTTTCTGGGGGATGTCGAAATTGAATACTTTGTTCCTATTTTTTTAAATAAAGATTTGTTCCCATGTGGACAGTTCTTCTTTTCCTGTTGTATGTTTTAGTAATTTTGGTTCTGGATTTATGTTGTGGTTTTTTTCCCAAAAATGCGTGGCAACTGCTGATTTTTCTAATTGTTTGTATTTTATGTTCCTAAAGTGTTCCTTTGCTCTTGTTTCTAAATTTCTTTTGGTTTTTCCAATATAAATTTGACTACAGTCACAGCATTCAATTTGATATATACCAGATTTTTTGTTAGATGGAATGGCATCTTTGATGTTTGAGCAAATTAGGTTTTTTAAGGAGTAGTGGTTCACTGGAGCTAGTTGAATGTTTTGTTTTTTGAAGACTTTTTTGAATTTATCAAAGGCCCATGGATGGTAAGTGAATTTTTTGAAGATCATTTTAGTTTCTGTAGCTGAGAGGGTTGTGGTTTCCTTTAGTAGTTTCTTCTTTTTTGCTAAGTTCACTTTTTTGTCTACTAGTGATTTGGGAAAGTCATTTTTCTGTGCTATTTCAATAATTTTGTTGTATTCTATTTTGTATTCTTCTGCTGTGAGAGGGATGTTGACCAGTCTGTGTGCTAAACTATTAAAGATTGCCTGTTTGTGGGATCTTGGATTGTAGCCATTAGCTTTTATGTAGTTGTCTGTCTGTGTTGGTTTTCTGTAAATGCCAAAGTTTATTCTATTTTTATTTCTGATTATTTTTAGATCTAAAAATGGTAAATACTCGTCTTTTTCAACTTCTACAGTGAACTTGATGCTTTTTTCTTGAATATTTAAAAGTTTTAGTGCATCACTGATGTGTTTTTTTGGCACTATGGCAAATATGTCATCTACATATCTTTGCCAGAGTTTGAACATCCATGGGAAACCTTTAGTGATCCTTATTTCTAGTGCACTCATGTACAGATCGGCCAGGAAGGGTGATAAGGGGTTGCCCATTGCTAAACCAGAAGTTTGATGGAAATATTTTGTTTGAAACTGGAAGAAATTCTGTTCTATGCATAATTTGGTAAGTTCGATGTAATCTGAAATTTCAAGTGATGACATTCCAAGTGATTTGAGCCATTTTTCTATCAATGTTGGGAGTTGTTTAACTGGTATGCTGGGAAACAGTGATTTAACGTCAAATGAGACTAGTGTGTCTTCTTCATTTAGTTCAGTATCCTTAATGTGTTCTATAAGTTCATAGGTGTTTTTGATGCTTAGGCTATCGAATTTTGGAAATGAGTTGAATTTGTTTGTTAGCCATTTTGCAAGTTTGTATGTTGGTGAATTTATACTGCTAACTATAGGTCTCATTGTTATGGATGGTTTGTGTATTTTGGGTAAGCCATAAAGTCTAGGTAAGGTTGGGTTATCTGGTTTAACTGCATATTTGTTTGATATTATACTTGATTTTGCTATTGTTTTTTCAAATGATTTTATGCAAGCTGTTAATGGATTTTTGTTAATGGTTTCATATTCACTGTTAGTTAGCATTTCTTCCATTTTTTCAAGGTAATCAGATTTATCCATTATGACTATTTTGTTACCTTTGTCTGCCTTGATAGAGGGAAGGCCTCAGAAACCGGTTCCGGGAAAATTTAAAAGTGAGTGTTGTTTTGTGTTATTAATCGACTCCCAATTAACTTAATTTATACAACAACACTGTTTTCAACACTTCCATGAAAGGATTTACAGTGGACTGAGTTGTACTCTGTTCGGTAGGTGCTAGGGACATTTGACAGTGTTGCCAGCACTGTAAAATCAACTCTGACCGAGGCTCTGGTGCAGATCCTGTCTCCAACACGACGTGTTGACATCCTGCGAGATGCTATGGAAGCCAAGAAACAGGGACGACCTTACGTCATGGCATTTTGTGGCGTGAATGGTGTTGGCAAGTCTACCAACTTAGCCAAGGTAAGGACAAAGAATGTGCTTGTGTTTAATCAGTCAGTAATAAAGTAGAATTCTGAGCAACAAATTTGTATAAGAATTTAACTAATTTTACTCTTTCTGCTTATAGTGTCATAGGAAGTATTGTATTGCATCCTAAAGTTTTATATCGAGATTTCACCACAGGTACACCACTGCCACAAAAAAAGGAAAACTAAATATAAAAATGAAATTGATTAATTATCAAACTAGGATAATATAATTTTGAGTTTAATTAATGCACCATATTCCATTTATTATCAGCATTTACCTAGAATGTGGTTTGTTAAGAATTTTCCACAAGTTCCTAAGTAAACCTGTTTAAGGTAAATACTAGCAATAACTGGAGCATTAGTTTGACTTACAGACAGTGAAACTGTAATATGAAGCAGAAATGTGTGTAATAATTTACAGAGATAAACAAATATTTAGCAAATATGAAAAATCTAGCGCAGGAAAGAAAATTAAATGAAAAGTAATGACCATTAAAAGGGGCCACGGCCCAGCATAGGGGTAGCCCAAGATGTATTTGTTGTACTATTCAATCATATATCATAGTTTTGACTCAAAATTATATTAATTTTATGCTTCACTGTATCACAGTCTTAACACATTCGCATCATACTTAAATACCCTACTAGTTGCTGAGGAATCAGATTTAAACATTTCATTGGTGTTGCAAGCATGATAATATTAAAATAATCATATAAAATCAACCGCTAAAGATACATGTGCAACTGTCATCTAAATCAAAACCCCTAAAACATTGTCAATATTTTAAATTTGTTATTTTGAATTTATTGAAAAAAGAATTCATTGGAAGTTAAAAAAAATTATAGTAGAAAGGGAACGAGATTAAACAAAAACAATTGAAGGTTAAAATAGTGATTGAAAAGGTGGAAGCAAAGAAAAATAATATTGTTAATTTGTTTAATGATAGTAATATTAGTTTAAATCTTTAAGAAATGTTGTGTGAATGTTAAGTTATTTAAAGAAAAAATTATATAGATTACCAAATATGCTCATGAAAAGTGTGCAGTTAAAGACAACGTAAACCAATGAGAAATTATTCAATTGACATAGCAATGGCCAATTCAATAATTTCTAACCAACCAGAGTTAAATTCATTCTACGTTTAGTCGCTGTAGAGTAAAGAAGCAAATTGTGATTGTAGTTTAACCATGTCGAGTAAAAAAGCATAATTGTGACTCTGTCAAATCATCATTGAGAAGTAAAACATTGTAAAAAGGAATAGTGACGCTTCTGAAATATTATATTAATTTTGTGTTATGACCTATTTATGTTCACTTCTGAAAGAATTAAAATATTAAATTGTAATATTTGAAAAGAAGTTAAACAATTCTTCAATTTATTTAGTAAATTACCTTCATTATGCCCTGTCCAGTACTACGCCTGAGGTAAGACATTTTCATGTGGCGACTGTAGCTGCCACGGGTAACAATGAGAGGACATTGTGACCCAGAACATCAGAGCCAGCCCTGAGGACAGGACACTACAGCTTCCTATCCTTGATCTTCTCGCACATGTACCTACCAATTTCCTAAACAACTGACCTCCCCATGGGTTAAATCTGTTTTTAGACTGACAGGTACTTGTCTGGCCATTTGCACTCAACTAACAGTAAAATCTTTCATTATGTGATCGCTGCTCTCACCACCCATATCACTATGAAATACTGCTTGGGGTTCTTCAGAATTTAAAATCATTTAGTTCATTATCACTGCTATTGTAAACACTCCACATCATTATGTGCAATAGTGCACATGTGCGAATTGAGCTGATCATATGATTTAAATGCCACAAAGCATCATGCGAGTGCAGCTCATCACATGATGCAATAAGAACGTTAAATTTGATATTTAAGCTTAGCTCTTCAAAAGATTCATAATATAGATCGTGTTAAAACATAATTTGTCAGGTATTTTCTATTCTGCTATTAACAATTTTACAGATATTCTTTGTTATTGATTTCAATTTTCAAGTACTTATACTTGTTTCAAGTGATAATTTGATATTTGTTTTTTCTCATGGTGTGCAAAAAGAGTGAAATTACATAGCAGCACACCTCTTAAAAATGTGATAGTCAGGTTAGTCCACTGTGTACTGCTATAGCATTACTCAGGCGTACGTACAATCATACAGTCATTCCCCAGCTGCAATGTAGCCTATGGTAACTTTTGTCACTTTTTGAGTGGCAATGATCCTATACCTTAGACCACAGATGGGATCGATCGCCATGGCCTCTCATTACAGCCGTGGCAGAGTATATTCCTGTAGCTATATGAAATGTGTAGTAAAAATTGATGGAAATTAATGTAATAGTTATTAATTTTTAGATGAGTCGTATTTATTACACATCTGCTTCACTTTCGTACCTATTTTGAGGACATGTTTCGCAAATCATCGTTTGCATCTATGGCTCTTATGCGACTAAAGCTTGATCCAGTGGTGTGGGTAATTCTGGAGTTGTTGCTGCTATCTGTTGATTTAGTGATGAACTTAAATGTGGGATTCTCTTCTGGCGGGATTTCAAAGTTCATTAGTTGGTTTTTATGTTTTTCTATGTATATCCTCTCCCATATGACGAGTTCACTATGTTTTTGTACGTATTTTAGTAATTCTGTGCTATCTTCAATTTCATGATTCTCAGACCAGAAATGAGCTGCTATTGCAGACTTATCAATATTTTTGTATCTTAAGTGCCTGGAGTGTTCTTTCTTTCTAGTGCCTATGTTTCTTTTTGTCCTCCCTATGTAAATTTTTTCACAGTCTTTACACTTAATCTTGTAAATGCCTGACTTTTCCTCTGGTTTTATCTTATCAGTATTATTACTGTGAAGTAGGTTTTTAATGTTGTAATTGTTTTTTGGTGCCAATGTTATATTGTATTTCTTGAATATTTTTTGGAACTTTTTTGTGGCCCAGGGGTGGTAAGTAAATATAGCAAATTTCTTGTTTTATTGGTGTGAGAGCTGTGATCTGTTTTAATCTCTTTTGAAGTTTGAATGATTTTAGTTTTTTATCTACAAGGTTTTTTCCATATCCATTTTTAATTGCAGTTTTTAAGATTTGATGGTATTCGTTTTGATATTCTTGCTGGCTGAGAGGTAGATTTACTAATCTGTGTGTCAGACTGTTGATGGTTGCATGTTAGTGTGGAATTGGGTTGAAACTATTTGCTTTGATGTAATTATCTGTGTGTGTTGCTTTTCTATGGATGCCAAATTCTAGTTTTTCATTGCTTTTTTTGATTTTAAGGTCTAAAAAAGGTAGAGTACAGTCCTCTTCAGTTTCTACTGTGAATTGTATGCTGGGTTCTTGCAGGTTGAGTAGTTTCAAAGCATCATCTATTTGTTTATAGGGCACTATTGCAAAGATGTCGTCTACATATCTGTACCATGTTTTAAACATATGAGGGAAGGCTTTAGTTATATGTGTTTCGAAAAAGCTCATGTATAGATTGGCCAAAAATGGTGATAGTGGGCTTCCCATAGCTAGTCCTGAAATTTGTTTATAATATTTTCCATCGAAGACAAAATAATTTTGATGTATACATATTTCAGTCATTGCCAAATATTCTTCTATTGCATTGGCATCTAGGTTTATAGAATTTAGCCATTTTTTCAGTTGAATCAAAAGTTTGTCTAATGGAATGCTAGGGAAGGGGGAGCGGACATCAAAGGATACTAAAGTGTCATGAGGTTTTAGTTTAAGATTTTGAATTTTTTCTACCAGGTCTAAAGAGTTTTTTATGCTCAGAGTATGGAATTGTGGAAAGGACTGAAATTTTTTGGATAGCCATTTTGCCAGAAGGTAAGTAGGAGTGTTTATATTATTTACAATGGGTCTCATGGGTATGTTGGGTTTGTGTATTTTAGGCAAACCATATAGTCTTGCAAGGGTAGGTTTGTCCGGTTTGATAGTTTTTTGTTCTGTAGTTGTTAAAATTTTACTATTAATGATGGTTTTTTGTACATCTTTTATGCATCGGTTGAGTGGATTAGAATCTATTTCCTGGAATTCTTTTTGTTGTAGTAACTCTAACATTTTTTCTTTGTATGTAGCTGTATCTAAGATTACTATTTTGTTCCCTTTATCAGCCCTTGAGAAGATTACATCCTTTTTCCTTAAAGATTTAATTATCTGAATTTGTTTCAAATGTTTTCCTGGCTTTGTATTTATTAAGTTTTCCAATATAGGAGCTGATTTTTTCCTAATTATATTTTTGTCCATGGTTTCCAAGCCTTCTACTGCTAATTCTATATCTGCAATGAATTCATCCGGGTTGCTGGAGTATGTTATACATCTTTTTAGGCCTTGGTTAAGCACATCTATTTCTTCATTGTTAAAATTTTGCTTTGAGAGATTAATTACATTGTCTAGGGATGTGTTCTTTGCTGAAATTTTGTTATGTTTTGGTTGCCAATGATTATGATTATAAGTGACGAGTGTCAATAAACCAACCACAAATAATTTTTATATTAATTTTGACGTCACTGTTACTAAATTCCTCCAAACACACATTAGATTATGATTATGTTTTAGTTTCTTCTTTTGACGATAAACTTTCTCTTTGACTTTATAATTTATATGTTCAAATGATTTGGTTTCTAAATGGTCCCATGCTGTGTTTCCTAGTAATTTTACAAGTTTCAAATGTAGGTTGTACAATGAGAGGTCTATATTAGTTAGTTTTCTGTAGTGATTTGCTTATGAGAACTCCTAGTGGTTTACCGGGAAACATACAAATCATTGGAATAATTTAATGTCATGTTGACAAGTTGGCCATTGTAGCTCAATGGTTAAGAGTAACCAAACGGAGACTGGGAGATCTGTGCTTCAAATCCTGGCTATGGCATTGAATTTTTCACTCTGACTCTCTGTGTAATGAATGTTATATGTCAACAAAAGGTAGTTAGAAGAAGAAGATTTTGTAAGAATGAGTAGAGAAACTCATTTTTGTGTAATATTAAGAATGCAGAGAGTGGGTGAGAGGTGAAATTGTATTGTTACAGATATGTTTCTGGTTGATAGAGAACAACCTGCGTGTGTTGATAGCTGCATGCGACACTTTCCGTGCAGGAGCAGTGGAACAACTTCGTACTCATACACGTCACCTTAATGCTCTACATCCAGCAGAGAAACATGGCGGTCAGCAGATGGTGCAACTCTATGAAAAGGGATATGGTATGTAGCTCCATGTTACTGACAATTGACAGTGCCATTAAATAACAAGTAAAAACATAGTAGAAATTAATGAAGGCTTACATAACTTTAATGAAAGATTTAAATTAAAACAAAAAGATCTTGTCAATGTATTTTGTAACATTCCCATGATTGGCTAATGGACACCTTTGAATAATGTCTGGGTTCTGACCTGGTAAGAAGGTGAGGGAGTTTCTCAAGTGTAAAATTTGTTATCATGACTTCCTTCAGAAGGGAAGTAAAGCAAAGCTGATAATGCTGTGTCATATAAGGTGCGTTCAAAAAGAAACGAGCCAGAGACATAATTACAGAAACCAGTACTTGTATGTTAGAAGTATTGGCCGTGGCTGTTGAGACACTTGTCCCACTGTGACCCAAGGTGGTGAATGGCTCTGTCATAAAAGTCCTGGGGCTGCAATGTGAGCTAGTTCCGCATGTACAGCTGGATGTCGTCATCCGAGGTGAATCGTTTGCCCCTCAGAGCCTTTTTAAGGGGACCAAAAATGGCATAATTACAGGGAGAGAGGTCTGGAGTGTATGGAGGGTGGCCGAGAACCTCCCATTTGAATTTCTGCAGGACTGCTGCAACTGTGCTGGCTGTATGAGACTTTGATTTGATCACTTGGCGAAGGTTGGTCAAGGATTGCGAGTAACGCTGGGCATTCACTGTTTTTCCGTGCTGCAGGAAGTGTATCAGAAGGAGGCCATCGTGGTCAAAAATGAATGTCAGCATAACCTTCCCTGCACTTGTGTAGATGGCGTTGGCTTTTTTTGGAGGTGGTGGTGACCCTGGATGCTTCCACTGGAGACTTTGTCGTTTTGATTCTGGTTCGAAGTGATGACACCATGACTCATCTCATGCCAGGAACTCATTCCCTTCCCTAGCATAGCGCTGCAGATGACCAAGACAGTGGGCCATTTGACATGCTTCCTGTTGAAGACTGGGGCACCCATTGGGCACACACTTTGTGCAAGAGCAGTCATTCCTTCATGATGGTGTGAACATTTCTAATGTTCAATCCGACCTTGGCAGCTGTAGCTTTCACTGTCACTCAGCTGTCCTGGGTAATGAGTGCATCAACCAGCTGGACGATGTCATCGGTAATACAGTGTGGTGCTCCAGACTGTGCATCATCAGCTAACAACACCCATCCTTCCCTGAAGCGCTTGTGCCACGCCTTGACCCTTGCAAGGGACATGCAGTGTTTGCCATACATTTGTGACTTTCGTTGATGAATGTCCATTCCCCCTACTCCTTCCGCTGACAGAAAACAAACAATGCCTCCATTTCACTGTTTGCAATGTGACTGGCAGCATTGGACGATTGATGCATGCTGCTGCTAGCTTTGTATAGTCATGTGACATGCAGGCATGCCCTCTAGCAACGGGCTGTGAACTTCCTCATTCTGATCGGAACAACACTTCGTTACACATGCCATGATATTATTACCATCCTGTCACCAGTTTGTACATACCAGACTCCGGCTTGTTTCTTTTTGAATGCCCCTTATATAAAATCTTTATTAAAACCATTAAGGCAGTATTAATAATTATTTGTTATCTATTAAATTCCTGCTTATTTAGGGGTATGTTTATTAACCTATAAATCTATTGTTTTAAAAACAGCAAATTTATGTGAAAAAGGGTTGAAAAGTTTACTTTTTATGTAATTATCAGTATGAGTTGATTTTCTGTAAATTGTGAACTTTAATTTATTCCTATGAGTAAGGACTATGATACAATGAAGCACAAAATTAATATAATCAATTTAATTTTTTTGTATCATCATCTTTAGATCCAGAAAAGGAAGACCACCATTATTTTCAATTTCTAACGTGAACTTTATAGCTTTATCCTGCCAATTTAGAAGTTTTAAAGCATCATCTATGTGTCTATCAGGAACTATAGCAAAATTGTCATCTATATCAAGTTGTAAGAGTTAAAGAGAATGCTTTAGTGACTTGCATTTAAAAATGATCAGTAAGAAAAGGTGAAAGAGCATACCCACAGCTACTCCAAGTTTGTTGAAAAAATGTACCACTAAAATTAAAAAAGTTTTGATCCAAACAAGGTTAGTAAATTTAACAAAATCTTCTTTTAATTCCTTATCCAAATCTATAGAACTCAATCATTTTTTCAAATACATCAAGGAATACAGTAAAACCTCATTAACCCGGATGTCTGGATAACCTAGATCAGTTTTGAAAACAAAATTATGTTGTTTAGTGTAGTAAATGAAAACTTAGGCATGATTGGAGGAATTTAGTAACAGTGATGTAAAAATTAATTGAAAAAGCTATTTGTAGTCGATTTTTAACACTTTCTCATTTACATTTTTATTTTATCGAGTTTTGGAAGCTGTTGTATCCATTATGAACCTCAAAAGTCTATTGTCTGTTGTCTCCTCTCTGGTGGTGGAACTATGAACTTAAAGTATAAACTTGAAAGAAGCGTAGGGACAATGAAGCACAAATTAGTACAAAAGTGAATCGAGAAGATATTGACACATTGCTTCACTCACACTGTTTATTCACAGGACATGTTTCAAGAGCTCTTGCTCCTATCCTCAGCTGATACTCGATTAGTGTAAGTTGTAGTGGTTTCCTCTTTCTCCGTATTGTCAATAGATGGCGTGATGTACTTGTCAAAGATGTCCGGTGGTGGAGTTTCAAAATTCATGACTCTATGATGATTTTTGTTAATGAAGGTTTTTTCCCATACGAAAAGGTCTATGGGGTGATTAACATATTTTATTAGAGATGTTTCCAAGTTGATGTCATGTCTAGTATTCAAAAAATGAAAAGCCACTGCTGATTTTTCTGTTTCACCATTTTTAATGTTTCTTATATGTTCTTTAGTTCTGATGTTAATATTTCTTTTTGTTTTTCCTATATAAATTTTAGGGCAAGTTTCACATTTGATCTCATAGATTCCTGGTTTTTCTTTGGTAGTGATTGAATTTTTGGGAGGGCCTTTTAACAAATTTCTGATATTAAACCTATTTTGAGGTGCAAGAGTTATGTTGTGTTTTGAGAAGATTTTTTGGAATTTGTTATAGGCTGATGGGTGGAAGGTGAATTTTTTAAAAAGTTTTTTCTCTTTTTCTCCTGTAGGTTCTAGGGTGGTGGTTTCTTTTATTTTCTTAGCTTTGTTGAGTCTGTTAACTGTTTTGTCTACTAAATTTGGGTTGAAACCGTTGGATATAGCTACTTTTTTTATGTGTAGGTATTCTTCTTGATAATCTTCTCTGTTTAGTGGAAAGTTGATCATCCAAAAGATTAAACTGTTGAAAATGGCATGTTGGTGTTGAAACTGTTGTTCTTAATGTAATTATCTGTGTGTGTCGGTTTCCTGTAGATACCAAAAGTGAGTTTGTTGTTCATTTTTTTGATCTTGATGTCCAAAAAGGGGAGCACACCATCCCCTTCTGTTTCCAATGTAAATTTTATAGCTGGATTTTGTATATTCAAAAGTCTAAGACCATCTTGTATGAGTTTTTTAGGTACTATTGCAAAAATGTCGTCAACATAGCGATACCACACTTTGAAATAATTTGGAAAAGTTTTTGTGATATGTGTTTCAAAAGCACTCATAAATAAATCTGCCAAGAAGGGAGACAATGGGTTGCCCATAGCTGTCCATTAAAGCTGAAATCAAAATTATCAATTTAATCAAAATTTTTTAAGCTTTAATGGACAGATCTATAAACAAAAAACGGGCCTAGCCTAAAGAACATATAAGAAACATTAAAAATGGTGAAACAGAAAAATCAGCAGTGGCTTTTCATTTTTTGAATACTAGACATGACATCAACTTGGAAACATCTCTAATAAAATATGTTAATCACCCCATAGACCTTTTCGTATGGGAAAAAATCTTCATTAACAAAAATCGTCATAGAGTCATGAATTTTGAAACTCCACCACCGGACATCTTTGACAAGTACATCACGTCATCTATTGACAATACGGAGAAAGAGGAAACCACTACAACTTACACTAATCGAGTATCAGCTGATGATAGGAGCAAGAGCTCTTGAAACATGTCCTGTGAATAAACAGTGTGAGTGAAGCAATGAGTCAATATCTTCTGGATTCACCTTTGTACTAACTATGAACTTGTTTATCAAATTATCTACTGGTGGGATTACAAAGTTTATTACTTGGTCCTTATTTTTCCATATTAATATATGCACTTTTTACACTTTCACTTTCTCTACCATGACCATTGCATGGCTAACATTACACTGGAGTGTGTGTTTTGAGGTCTCCTGTGTTTATTCACATACTGACGAGCTGTTTAAAACATTTGACTATCACTTAAAGTCTACTGTATTCCCTGTAACTACAATAAGATAAGGTTTTTATTGAAGTAGATAGAGCAATAAGTGCAGAGAATGTCATGCGAGTGAAACACGTGAGATTTTTTTAATCCAGTTGTTGTACCTTTCCAATGAAGCTACAAGTTTATCAAGTGTGTTGTGTAATGTTGTAGGTAAGGATGCAGCAGGAATTGCTATGGAAGCCATTAGCTTTGCTAGAGATCTGAAGATTGATGTGGTGCTTGTGGACACTGCTGGACGTATGCAGGACAATGAACCTTTAATGCGAGCACTTGCAAAGGTATAGTTGAATTCTCTTCAAACAGAATACTGGGATGACAAACTTGCTTTTTACTACTTTCCACCCCAGACATAACAAAACATTAATTTCTTTGGCATTATATTGTAATTTTTTTGCTGTAACTAACTGAAAATTACAATCTAAATCTATGAGGTTTGTCTAGAAAGTTCTGATTGCATCCAGAGATGCAATGGCTATATATATGAGAACTTCGCATAGCACAGTGGCATGTGCAACAATGTGACAAGACAGCAATAGTAGCTCTGTATAAACAGTCGTCAAGTTAACTGCATTTAAATTGTCGTCTGCCAACTGTGGATTGCATGCAGTTATCAAATTTCTTCATGCCGAGAAACATCTCTAACAGAGATTGTATCAAATTATGTACTGTACGAGTTGTGTTCAAAAAGAAACTGAACCTTTGCTTTATCAGCTTTATAGCTTATTGTACAACATTTTATGCTCTGACCCTTACTACCCTTTCATTTTTGGAATACTTCCTGAAATACATTTTATGGGATGGCGCGCAGGTCTCTTGTTGCATTATCCTGAATTTCCTCTGTGTTTGGAAGCGACTTCCTTTCAACATATTTTTCAGTTTGGGGCTAGGTGTGGAGGATATGGTGGATGGGGCACAACGAGAATGTGGTGCTTTACTAGATAGCTGCAGACCATGAAGTAACCAGTGGATCTCTGTCACTATTGTAATAAATATTTCTTATTGTTAATTTTTTTTTGTTTTGTTTTATTGGGCATCAGAATTTGTAAACAAATAACGTTTGTGTGTGTTGCAGTTGATTAAAGTGAACCAGCCGGATCTGGTGCTGTTTGTTGGCGAGGCGCTGGTAGGGAACGAAGCTGTAGATCAGCTTGTCAAGTTCAACCAGGCTTTGGCAGATTACTCTTCTTCAGTCAATCCTCATCTCATTGATGGCATTGTGCTCACAAAATTTGATACAATTGATGATAAGGTAAGTAAAACATGTGTTACATTTACATGACTCTTTCTAACCATTCTTTAACTAACTATTTTTACTTCTAAGTGTCAATCTATTTGTAGTTTGAGAAGGTAAATTGGAATTAACACTATGAAGTAATATAATAATTAAAATTATACTATGAGACACTGTACTTTACATATAACTTGACAGAGTGTTGAGGCATATCAACCTTTAGGTGACCAGTGCTGCCATCGGCCCTTATCTGGTTGATTAGAGGAGTGAAATATTAGTAAGTTGACGTACAGTAAGTTATGAAACACAAATAGAGCGATTGGAAGCTGCATGTGTCTATATGATATGTTTTCTCGCGCCTGTCGATGTATGACACATTGCTGTCCAGAAGATATGATTACGTCTGAACAGACTATACATACACTGGACTCACCGTGTATGTGCAATAAGCTGACCTATACATGTGTGTTGCGAAATTTTGTCGATACACTTTCTCGCTTTGCCATGTAGTACCACACTCAGTCGATAATGTGATAAAAATAGTTCATAGTTCCATCACCAGAGAGAAGAGAGCAGATAACAACAGATGATACTCAGACCTTTGAGGTTGAAAATGGATTCAACAGTTTCCGAAACTAGTACCTCAATAGTATAAAAAGTAAGTGACAAAATATTAAAAACTGACTACAAATGTTTTTTTTTCAATTACATTGTCTTCTTGTTTGGATGAAGTTATGTCACTGTATGTACTGTATCTATACCACAACCTTCCACAGTTCAATTCCTGGAGTTTTCAAAAATGTGCAGTTGCCCTATATTCTGGATTAGAGAGTTATTTAAAACATTGTATGAGTTAAATACAATTTTTCTGCCCTATAAATTGCTTCATAAGTGATTGGAGGAATTTAGTAACGGTGAAATCAAAATTAATTGTAAAAACTATTTGTAGTCGGTTTATTGACACTTTGTCACTTAAATTTTTATATTATTGAGTGACTAGTTTCAGAAGCCATTCCCTCCATTTTCAGCCTGTCTCCAACTAGTGTTTGTTGTCGTCTGCTCTCCTCTCTCTGGCGGTGGAACTATGAACTTCTTTGTCAAATTATCTACTGATGGGACAACTTTGGAGAACATATTCATATGGAAAAATAAGGACCGAGTAATGAACTTTGAAATGAGTCAATTGTCAATTTCGTGATAATGCCTTTAAATGGAGGCGAAATGCCTGGGGGAAGTGCAGCCAAGGTGCATATGAATAAGTTGATGGTTCTATAAAAGAAATGCATCAGAATTATTAGTAATTTAAAATTTGGGGATTCTTGTAGGAATGCTAACAATTTATTCTTTATATGTATATAGGACTGTACTGTATATAAGTGTAATAAGCAAATTGTATTTAAGGATGTAAATGCTATAGGAACAATTTTGTATAATACATTACCTATAGAAATCAAAGCTAAGAAAATCTAACTTTAAAAATAACTTAAAGAATTATTTGGTTAAAAAATGTCTGTATTCTCTGGATGAATTGTAAATATGTTGTACTGTTTGTAAATGTAAATATTGAAATTTGACAATGTCTGAAACTTGTATACAGGTCTATAGACAGTAAAGTATATTATTATAAGAAAATTTGTGGTAGGTGAAGTACAGAGTGTCTCAGTCAATTCATTGTATAATTTTAATATTAAATTACATTGTTAATTCCAATTTAAAATTTTCGAATTAACAGCTGTAAATACTCATTAATTCGCTTTGTGATTCTTTGATTTCTGAGTCAGATGCGTCACTTTCATTGCTGGTATCCTCTGATGTGTTAATCATAATTTCATCAATTGCATTTTCTATTACATCATTGTTTCTCCAATATTGCATTTCTAGCTCTTGAACCTTCTTGCATTATCCTTCCCAATCTGTTGCGGATGCAGAAGAGAATGCTTCTATTGCAAGTTTCTGAAGATTTGTGGCTGACATATCACCAGTAACGTTGCATCAACTGAAAACATTCTTTATTTTTGCCCATGCCAGTTCAATTGCATTTGGATCAGAGTTAAACAGAGGTAGACGAATAATAGTGTGTCTCTTCTCGAGAGCCATAACATCCACAACATACCTCTTGCTCTTAGATTTGCTATAAACTGGTTAACAAATAATTAACCTCAAAATGAAACAGGACATGTGTGAAAGCTTAGCATATTAGCCACTAGATGTTAGTGTATAGCACATTTCATGTTTCAAAGTTGTCATCTGTGTTTACAGAATTAGGCAAAACCTACCAAATGAGGACTCGGACCTGAGTACTCAAGAAAATGTGTGTGTATAGTACATGTGAATGTCTGCGCTATATGGGCTAATTTGAATGTAATGTCAGTCATCATATAACGACCAAAACATTTGACTATCACTTAGTCTACTGTATTCCCTCGTAACTACAATAAGATAATGTTTATCTTGAAGTAGATAGAGCAATAAGTGTTTGTACCAGAGTAGAGAGTCATGTATACATGGCATAATGACCAAAACATTTGACTATCACTTACAGTCATCCCTTGTAACTACAATAAGATAATGTTTATCTTGAAGTAGATAGAGCAATAAGTAAATCCTTTCATGGAAGTGTTGAAAACAGTGTTGTTGTAAAAATTAAATTAATTGGGAGTCGATTAATGACACAAAACAACACTCACTTTTAAATTTTCCCGGAACCGGTTTCTGAGGCCTTCCCTATATCTTCAGTCGGACATCAGAAACCGGTTCCGGGAAAATTTAGAAGTGAGTGTTGTTTTGTGTCATTAATCGACTCCCAATTAATTTAATTTAAGAGCAATAAGTGTTTGTACCAGAGTAGAGAACGTCATGAATACATGACATAACAACCAAAACATTTGACTATCACTTAAAGTCTACTGTATTCTCTTGTAACTACAATAAGATAATGTTTATCTTGAAGTAGATAGAGCAATAAGTCGAGATTTAACTGTATTGGAACACCACAGTGAAGCGAAAAATTATTAAATTTTAGATGAGTCGTATTTTCTTACACATCTGCTTCACTTTCGTACCTATTTTGAGGACTGTTTCGCAAATCTTCATTTGCATCTACGGCTCTTATGCGACTGAAGCTAGATCCAGTGGTGTGGGTAATTCTGGGGTTGTTGCTGCCATCTGTTGATTTAGTGATGAACTGAAATGTGGGATTCTCTTCTAGCGGGATTTCAAAGTTCATTGGTTGGTTTTTATGTTTTTCTATGTATATCCTCTCCCATATGACGAGTTCACTATGTTTTTGTACGTATTTTAGTAATTCTGTGCTATCTTCAATTTCATGATTTTCAGACCAGAAATGAGCTGCTATTGCGGACTTATCAATATTTTTGTATCTTAAGGCCTGAAGTGTTCTTTCTTTCTAGTGCCTATGTTTCTTTTTGTCCTCCCTATGTAAATTTTTTCACAGTCTTTACACTTAATCTTGTAAATGCCTGACTTTTCCTCTGGTTTTATCTTATCAGTATTATTACTGTGAAGTAGGTTTTTAATGTTGTAATTGTTTTTTGGTGCCAATGTTATATTGTATTTCTTGAATATTTTTTGGAACTTTTTTGTGGCCCAGGGGTGGTAAGTAAATTTAGCAAATCTAATTTCTTGTTTTATTGGTGTGAGAGCTGTGATCTGTTTTAATCTCTTTTGAAGTTTGAATGATTTTAGTTTCTTATCTACAAGGTTTTTTCCATATCCAATTTTAATTGCAGTTTTTAAGATTTGATGGTATTCGTTTTGATATTCTTGCTGGCTGAGAGGTAGATTTACTAATCTCTGTGTGAGTTTTTTATACTCGGAGTATGGAATTGTGGAAAGGACTGAAATTTTTTGGATAGCCATTTTGCCAGAAGGTAAGTAGGAGTGTTTATATTATTTACAATGGGTCTCATGGGTATGTTGGGTTTGTGTATTTTAGGCAAACCATATATTCTTGCAAGGGTAGGGTTGTCCGGTTTGATAGTTTTTTGTTCTGTAGTTGTTAAAATTTTACTATTAATGATGGTTTTTTGTACATCTTTTATGCATCGGTTGAGTGGATTAGAATCTATTTCCTGGAATTCTTTTTGTTGTAGTAACTCTAACATTTTTTCTTTGTATGTAGCTGTATCTAAGATTACTATTTACCTTCTGGCAAAATGGCTATCCAAAAAATTTCAGTCCTTTCCACAATTCCATACTCTGAGTATAAAAAACTCTTTAGACCTGGTAGAAAAAATTCAAAATCTTAAACTAAAACCTCATGACACTTTAGTATCCTTTGATGTCCGCTCCCTCTTCCCTAGCATTCCATTAGACAAACTTTTGATTCAACTGAAAAAATGGCTAAATTCTATAAACCTGGATGCCAATGCAATAGAAGAATATTTGGCAATGACTGAATTATGTATACATCAAAATTATTTTGTCTTCGATGGAAAATATTATAAACAAATTTCAGGACTAGCTATGGGAAGCCCACTATCACCATTTTTGGCCAATCTATACATGAGCTTTTTCGAAACACATATTACTAAAGCCTTCCCTCATATGTTTAAAACATGGTACAGATACGTAGACGACATCTTTGCAATAGTGCCCTACAAACTAATAGATGATGCTTTGAAACTACTCATCCTGCAAGAACCCAGCATACAATTCACAGTAGAAACTGAAGAGGACTGTACTCTACCTTTTTTAGACCTTAAAATCAAAAAAAGCAATGAAAAACTAGAATTTGGCATTCATAGAAAAGCAACACACACAGATAATTACATCAAAGCAAATAGTTTCAACCCAATTCCACACAAACATGCAACCATCAACAGTCTGACACACAAATTAGTAAATCTACCTCTCAGCCAGCAAGAATATCAAAACGAATACCATCAAATCTTAAAAACTGCAATTAAAAATGGATATGGAAAAAACCTTGTAGATAAAATACTAAAATTATTCAAACTTCAAAAGAGATTAAAACAGATCACAGCTCTCACACCAATAAAACAAGAAATTAGATTTGCTAAATTTACTTACCACCCCTGGGCCACAAAAAAGTTCCAAAAAATATTCAAGAAATACAATATAACATTGGCACCAAAAAACAATTACAACATTAAAAACCTACTTCACAGTAATAATACTGATAAGATAAAACCAGAGGAAAAGTCAGGCATTTACAAGATTAAGTGTAAAGACTGTGAAAAAATTTACATAGGGAGGACAAAAAGAAACATAGGCACTAGAAAGAAAGAACACTTCAGGCACTTAAGATACAAAAATATTGATAAGTCCGCAATAGCAGCTCATTTCTGGTCTGAAAATCATGAAATTGAAGATAGCACAGAATTACTAAAATACGTACAAAAACATAGTGAACTCGTCATATGGGAGAGGATATACATAGAAAAACATAAAAACCAACTAATGAACTTTGAAATCCTGCTAGAAGAGAATCCCACATTTCAGTTCATCACTAAATCAACAGATGGCAGCAACAACCCCAGAATTACCCACACCGCTGGATCTAGCTTCAGTCGCACAAGAGCCGTAGATGCAAATGAAGATTTGCGAAACATGTCCTCAAAATAGGTACGAAAGTGAAGCAGATGTGTAAAAAATACGACTCATCTAAAATTTAATAGAGCAATAAGTGTTTGTACAAGAGTAGAAAAAGTCATGTATACATGGCATAGTGACCAAAACATTTGACTATCACTTAAAGTCTACTGTATTCCCTTGTACCTACAATAAGATAATGTTTATCTTGAAGTAGATAGAGCAATAAGTATAAAATTATTTGTGGTTGGTTTATTGACACTCGTCACTTACTTTTTCATATATTTATGAGAGACTAGTTTCAAAGGCCCTGGCCTCCATTTTCAATCTCTGATTGAAAATGGAGGCCAGGGCCTTTGAAACTAGTCTCTCATAAATATATGAAAAAGTAAGTGACGAGTGTCAATAAACCAACCACAAATAATTTTATATTAATTTTGACGTCACTGTTACTAAATTCCTCCAAACACACATAGAGCAATAAGTGTTTGTACAAGAGTAGAGAAAGTCATGTATACATCACATAACGACCAAAACATCTGACTATCACTTAAAGTCTACTGTATTCCCTTGTAACTACAATAAGATAACGTTTATCTCGAAGAAAAGAGAGTAATGTAGTTTTTATCTTGCATATCTCTAAGTTACTGTTTTACTTGTGTTAAAGGTTTGTTATTCTGTTTGCAGGTTGGCGCAGCTATCTCAATGACGTACATCACAGGGCAGCCCATTGTTTTCGTGGGTACAGGACAGACGTACACGGATCTGAAATCCCTGAATGCCAAGGCCGTAGTTCATGCCTTGATGAAATAGAAAACTCTCTTGTTATTGTTATTAGGGTTGTTATCGAGAATTCCATCCATTATTCTTTTGTTTTTGTTTTTTATTTTTAATCTGAAAGGAATTGTTTGAAGATCTGGATATAATCATGGACAGCAGTAACACTGGTGATGGTTTTATCTTGTATTTAAACTAAATTACACCGAGTATACATATACACACACATATATATTTACTTCTAGAAATTGTAATAAATATTCCTCAACTATTGTTGCATTTATTATTTTTGCCACCTACTTGCTGTTGTCAAATATTCCTTATATCTACCTGATGTAAATAGTTTCATTGCAAGTACAAAAGAGATACAGTGAAGTACCCTCACTTTATCCTGGAACATGTTTCCTCCATTATGAACTGATTTTGGGTGAGGCTGTTGGGAATATTGACATTAATACGAAAGTGAAGCAGATGTGTAATAAATACGACTCATCTAAAAATTAATAATTAAAGACAGTGTTCTTTCTTGCCTGTCATTAATCAACCCAGGTTTTACTCTTAATTGATAGTCAAATTGAGTCTAGAAATTTCTGTTGTTTGCATGAAAACAATCTTTACTTAGTGCATAAATGATAAAATTTTGTAAAATTGAAAATAAGGAATGTCTCAGAAATACAAAATGTTCATTTGGATGGAGGGCCCTGCACTGCTTGCACTGAAGTGATACATATTCCCTGATTGTTAGCTTGGGATCTATCCATGTTCTTACAGAACAGAGTTCTAGAAAGCTTGTACATGAATCAGGAATAGTGAGTTAATGGGTGTCAGATAATTACTATGTGATCAAACTGAGCGAGATGGTTCAGATGGTTTTGTCTGTGGTTTGGGAGGTCACCTGGCAAAAGCTGGGTAAGTTAATTACATCCTCCATTTCACATTATCTCTCATTTGGTGGTCTCTTTCAGGGTAGAAGTGCCGGGGGGTGTCTTGGCGTTGCATGGCAGAATGATATGCTCTTGGTAAACGTTTCCTCCTCTGGCAGGACAGTCTCTGGTCTGGCCTAGTAGGTCCTTTCATGACCATGGTGGGTGGAATGCTAGTTGTACTGGTCTGCCGGAGAGTTTCCAACTGCTCAGTTGTATGGCCCCTGCCCTCTGCACTGTCATAGCTCCTTGAGATGGCTCTCCTCTGTCTCATCTCATCCATCCTTCCGAGGATGTCCCACTTGGAAATAAGCACAATAGATCAAGTTTGGACCTTTGCCGAATCCCCTCCGTAGCGTAGTCCAGTCCAGTCTCTCACCTCATCCTTCCTCCCGAGGATGTCCCACTTGGGGCATCTACTGGTGGGATTTCAAGGTTCATTACTTGGTCCTTATGTTTCCATATGAATATGTTCTCCCATGTTGTCAGCTTATTTTGGTTTATCACTCCTTTTAGTAACTTTGGATTTGGATCAATGTCATGATTTTCATTCCAGAAATGAAATGCTACTGCTGACTTATCTTCTTGTTTCAATCTGATGTTTTTAAAAATATGGACCACGTAATGAATTTTGAAATCCCACCAGTAGATAATTTGAATAAAAGGCTGATAGTTCCACCGCCAGAGAGAGGAGAGCAGACAACAGAAGTGGTGGTGGTGGCGGCGGCGGTGTTCATCCGTTAAGTCAATACAATGACATTGGGTACGTCAATACAAATATTTAGAACAATACAAATAATATAAGTATAAAAAATAAGTTGCATCAAGTGTAATTAATTAGATCTAAGCATGGACTCATATATATATATATATATATATATATATATATATATATATATATATATATATTTGCATGGCTCTACAACTACACAGCATTTAAAATGCATCACAAATACGAGGGCTATCCAGAAAGTAGATTACGTTTTCGTCTGTTTCCGCTAGGGGCGGGGCTAGCGCGGCCATCTTGGGGTCAGAGCGTTGCGCAGCTCAGTCGGCATCTAGCCGTGCTAGTGAGAGGTTCGTGCTGTGCTCCGTTCAGATACTGTGACGGTTTGAAATGTCTGCGTTAATTGAAAATCCCGCAAGCTGCGTGCAGTAATAAAGTTTCTGACTGCAAAAAACTGTAAACCGATAGAAATCTATCGGCAGCTTTGTGAAGTGTATGGGGACAACATTATCACTGAAGGTGGAGTGCGTCAGTGGGTCATCAGATTTAAAAATGGCCGAACCAATGTTCACGACAAAGATCGAAGTGGGAGACCCAGCATAGTGACTGCCGAACTTGTCGAAAAAGTCGATGCTAAAGTCCGTGAAAATCGAAGGTTCACAATAACGGAACTTTCTTTGAGTTTTCCACAAATTTCGCGAAGTTTGTTGCACGAAATCATCAGCGAAAAGCTTGGTTACCACAAGTTTTGTGCAAGATGGATTCCAAAAATCTTGACAGAGGACCACAAAAATCAGCGAATGGCTGCAGTGTTGAAGTTTTTGGACGTTTACCATAAGGATGGTGACTCTTTACTCGATCGCATCGTTACTGGTGACGAAACATGGGTGAAACACGTGAACTGTGAAACGAAATTGCAATCAATGCAGTGGGGCACACAAGTTCTCCCCAAAAACCCAAGAAATGCATGCAAACAATGTCGGCAAGGAAGATGATGGCGACTGTTTTTTGGGACAGAAAAGGTGTGATTTTGGTGGACTTCCTGGAAAGAGGCACTACAATAAACTCTCAAAGGTATTGCCAAACTCTCCAAAAACTCAGAAGAGCCATTCAAAACAAGCGCAGAGGAATGTTGAGCTCTAAGATCTTGTTGATTCACGACAACGCCCGGCCCCACACGGCAAATGTCACTCGTGAAGTTCTTGAAGCTTTTAAGTGGGAGTTGTTTCCTCATCCGCCGTACAGTCCCGACCTAGCACCGAGCGACTTCCACCTATTCCCAGCAATGAAGAAGTGGCTGGCTATGCAGCGTTTTGATGACGACGCACAGCTGCAAGAAGAGGTAACGAAGTGGTTGAAGGCGCAGGCGGCCAAATTTTTCGACGAAGGAATTTCCAAGCTCGTACATCGCTACGATAAATGCCTTAATTTGAATGGTGACTATGTCGAAAAGTAGTATTTGAGTGTGGCTTTCATCTGTATATAATAACATTTGTTTCCTATACTTTGTTTACTTTTTATTCCAAAACGTAATCTACTTTCTGGATAGCCCTCGTATATACAATTATATGGCCAGCTACAGTGTATCTAGAAATTCACTTATATCATAATATGAATCGCTTAGTAAAATTTGTTTCAATGATAGCTTGAAACACCACAGGGATTTTATGTTTTTCAGATTGGCTGGTAGTTTATTATACAGAGTGACTGCTGAATATGTAACTCCTTTGGAATAAAGTGTAGTTCTATGTGTTATTGTTCTTAAGTCGGTTTTACCTCTGGTGTTATGATGTATGCTAGTTGGAGAGAGGTTGGTATGGAGGCAAAGGCTTCCGAAACTAGTCCCTCAATAATATAAAACCGTAAGTGACAAAGAGTCAATCAACCGACTACAAATGGTTTTTCTGATTAATTTTGACATCACTGTTACTATATCCCTTCAGTCACGCATAATTTGCATATTCACTTTGCCACTTTGCTTCTGAATTTGTAATTATTTTGCAGAAATAACATTTTGTGATTTTGTACAAAATATGTAATTTATTGCAAGGTAAATAAACTTAATTGCAACTTAAAATACAAAAAAAAAGTAGTTAGAATGTAAAATAATTGATTTTATCAGAATTTGTGAAATTTTCCAGTTCATCTTTGTTTAGAAATTTTTTTCCTAATTAAGAGGACTTGAGAGGCTATTTCCAGAAATTTGAAAATACACAATAGTAAGAATCAAGCGAGTTAATTAAAAAAAACAATTTTGTGGAACATGTTTGTCGCTGTCCTGTTCATAATGGAAATTTTAAAAGGGGTTTGTAATTAATAAGCTCAAAATTCCTAAAAAATTCAGATGCAGGTGATGTAGTGCAACTACGACTAGTTTTATGAATTAATAAGTTCCGTATTCAGCAACACTGTTATAGATAGAATCAACATGAAAAATTCAATGCCATGGCCGGGATTTGAACCACGGATCTCCTGGTTTCTGACCAGTCGCTCTTAACCTTTGAGCTACCATGGTCAATGTGCCGTCCTGACATTAAATTCTCCATTTGACTCATATATTTCCCTGGTAGACCATAAGGGGCTCTCGCATCCAAGATACACCGTTTGTGGCGACTTACTATCCTAAGTAGTTAAGTCCCAGGCTTCATCATTTAACTCTTATTATTTTAGTTAATTGATGGAAATTAATCATTTCTCTACACTAGCCGTATATAGGCTAAGGTTTTTGATAGAGTCAACATGAAACATTCAATGCCTTAGCCTATATATGGCTAGTGTGCAGAAATGATTAATTTCCATCAATTAACTAAAACACTGTTATAATTTCCAGTATTTGTCATGTAGTGTTTTAACTCAAATTATTAAAACCATTTTTGGGTAAATAGGTTGGAGTGAAAGGATTTTCAGGAAGTACTCAACTTAAACATGAAAACTGAAGCTACTGTAAGTAAAACCACTCTAAAATGCTATTGCATTTAAATAAAGCTATAGATTTAATGGTTATTATCAATTTATACTTTAACCTTGTATGTATGTGTCAGTTGAGAAGTAGAGGAACTTTGAGGGACAATCTGATAGCTGGTATGATTGTACAATGACAAGAGTAACAGAAAACCTGTCTAGATGTTGCGATATCTCACATTTAATGGTTATTATCAATTTATACTGTCGCGGTGCTGGGCATAAACGTGTCGGCACAAATTGATAATAGACGGCGGATAATGTTTCAGGAGCTTGCATAAACAATTAACGATAGCGCTGATAAACAAGACATGGATAATGTCATTAATCGACTCCCAATAAATTTAATTTATACAACACTGTTTTCAACACTTCCATGAAAGGATTTAAGAGATGGATAGCTTATCACAGAAGTGAAAGACTTGCCAGCACCTATATAGTTACATTCTAGAACATTCGTGTTTTATCTAGTGACATTTTAGGGTAAAGTCAAGAACAATCTAGAATGATCGATTAGGTGTATAAAAGAAGCCATGGCTAGTGATGAGTCAGTCAGTTGTGAAGTAGTAGTTGTGAAATGAGAGATAGCCAGCTGTGTTGTTGTAACGAGAGCTAAAGATGTAATCTGCTGTCACTGTTTGTTATTGTCAACCGCCTTGTAAGACTGTGTATATGTGATTTAATGTTCTTACGTGAGAATTGAACAGTGTATTGCTACGGAAATAAAGGAGATTTTTAATTTCTGCAACTCTGCCTTTTAATTCTACGAACCCACAAAGTTACAATACTTTAACCTTGCATGTATGTGTCAGTAGAGAAGTAGAGGAACTTTGAGGGACAATCTGATAGCTGGTATGATTGTACAATGACAAGAGAAACAGAAAACCTGTCTAGATGTTGAGATATCTCACATTTAATGCTATGAGAGAAAATATTAATTTTATAAAATAGGCACTGAATAATGAATTTTGAAATAAGTTCAGTTGATTCTGTTCAAAACATTTTAGTTCCTGTAGATGGCAATGTCAGTAAATGTAACTACATAAATAGGGAACAAAATAAAATTTTTAATTTAAAAATAAAAGATAATGGAAGTTAGTTACAAAATGTTTATTATTACACTGCAATATACAAAAATGGTTGAGCTACTAGCTATCTTCATTGTCATTATCTTGAGTATTCCATAACTTGACTGTGGCCCCAGCAGCTGAGAGGATACACTGTTGTGTTGGGTGTGAAGACAATGATGTTACAACTTGACTAGAAGCATGACTCAGCTTGAGTACAACGCTAGCATCTACTAAGTCCCACACCCAAATGTTACCACATGTTGATCCGGACATTACATAACTATCTCGTACATCTACACAACTGTCTATGCAGTAGTCTCCCACCTGGTGTCCCACGTATCTGTAATAAGCCACTTCATGTACATGGTTGTATTACGTATATAAATGAGTGGGTCACTATATCTTTACACGCTAATGTTAACTTACAGTTTGATTTTTAAAAGAAGTTACGTAAAGGTCATCTGTTTCTCCACGATGGTGCTGCAACGTTACTCATCAGATTCCCTTCCTTTATCCTCTCAACACTCGAAACATAAACAAGGGTTTAAGTTATCTCACCTCTAAAACATGCACAGTTATCTGTATTAGCCTACTTTAAAAACAGAAATAAGTTATTCACACATTCACTGAGTTGTAGGGTCTTCACATGTCAGTTCTTTTAAATAATTTGTGTACTAAGTAACTAATATTCTATACTTACTCTTATTGTTGCTATGCATCGTAAGTTGACATTCCCATACTAGTGCAGTAAGTATTTGTCCATCGAAGCACATAGGCGATGCACGTTCTAAAATCTTACATTTATCTTCAATTATATTTATTAATATTTCAGCTTATATCTTAACTACTAAAATCCAGATTGATATAAATACACATAGTGCAAAAAATAATGTGCAACACACATGTGGTAAGGACATAATGGAATCACGGGAATTGAAAAAACTCAGTGCAAGCGGCTCGTTTTTTCAAACCTTTCCTCGTTCCGTATACATTAATATCGCAATATACTATTATTAACGACTTTGTTAATTGACATTGTCACATCAACGCTGCCGATATGCTAGAATTTTGACCCACAGGAATTCTTTTACGTGCAAGCATACCTACTGACATGGAACTGTCGCTTTTGGATAAAAGGAATAAACCATTCATTGATAAGGAGCAAACTCTTGTCTTCCTGTTGGAAGAATTCCCTAAAAGAACAGACAAATTCTCTAGCTTGGCTATGCAATGTAACAACCCGACCTTAAGCTGATCTTTGTCTTGGGCCATGATTCCTCGGTCCACCTCTAATCTTACCATCACTACGTCTTGCTTCCTGTTAGAAGAATTCTCTAAGAGAACAGACAAATTCTCTAGCTTGGCTATGCAATGTAGCAACCCGACTGTAAGCTGATCTTTGTCTTGGGCCATGATTCCTCGGTCTACCTCTTATCCTACCGCCACTACGTCTTGCTTCCTGTTGGAAGAATTCTCAAAGAGAACAGACAAATTCTCTAGCTTGGCTATGCAATGAAACAACCACCGTAAGCTGATCTTTGCCTTGGGTCATGATTCCTCGGTCCACCTCTAATCCTAACACCACTACGTCTTGCTTCCTGTTGGAAGAATTCTCTAAGAGAACACACAAATTCTCTAGCTTGGCTATGCAATGTAACAACCCGACCTTAAGCTGATCTTTGTCTTGGGCCATGATTCCTCGGTCCACCTCTAATCCTACTGTCACTAGTCTTGCTTCCTGTTGGAAGAATTCTCTAAGAGAACAGACAAATTCTCTAGCTTGGCTATGCAATGTAGCAACCCGACTGTAAGCTGATCTTTGTCTTGGGCCATGATTCCTCGGTCGAACTCTTATCCTACCGCCACTACGTCTTGCTTCCTGTTGGAAGAATTCTCAAAGAGAACAGACAAATTCTCTAGCTTGGCTATGCAATGAAACAACCCGACCGTAAGCTGATCTTTGCCTTGGGTCATGATTCCTCGGTCCACCTCTAATCCTACCACCACTAAGTCTTGCTTCCTGTTGGAAGAATTCTCTAAGAGAACAGACAAATTCTCTAGCTTGGCTATGCAATGTAACAACCCGACCTTAAGCTGATCTTTGTCTTGGGCCATGATTCCTCGGTCCACCTCTAATCCTACCGTCACTAGTCTTGCTTCCTGTTGGAAGAATTCTCTAAGAGAACAGACAAATTCTCTAGCTTGGCTATGCAATGTAGCAACCCGACCCTAAGCTGATCTTTGTCTTGGGCCATGATTCCTCGGTCTACCTCTTATCCTACCGCCACTACATCTTGCTTCCATAAAAACGTATTTTAATTGTGTTTTAACAAAGTAGACTAACAATAAACAGTGCAACTGAATACTCAGGCAAACTCTATTTCCTGCATACAACTAGCGATAATTGAGCTGAGGAGTATGTGATTCACCAGTGTATCCAATCTGGCAACCTTTGTTTATGTTATCATAGAAAGGACCTTCCCTTCTTACTTTTTACATCCCTTGCTTGATGACCTTTACGTATCTTCTTTTAAAAATCAGACTGTAGCAGCTGTAAACGAACAGTTTAAACCAACAATATAATATCTGGGAAATGATTAATAGCACAAAAGATTATTTTGCATAAACTGTATACAAAGTGGTTCAATATGTACCTATGTTTCAAAATATATGGTGTTACTGTGTTACTGTCATTTATTACACATTGCCTAAAGAAATTTGATGCCGTTTCTAGGTTAGTTTGGATTTTACAGACATTTCAATAAATTGTTCAACATGTTTATGCATGTTATTACATTTACCTAGGTCAAATGGTGAGTCTCTCAGGGACAAGGGATGCATAAATAAGGAGAAAAGTAAAATTAGCATGGGGTAAATTCTGGAGCCTGAAATTCATTCTTCAAAACAAACAAGATCATGAACATCAGCCTACAAGATAAAGTGAAGAATGAAGTGTTGCTTAGAAGATGTAGCCACCAGAGTGAAGAGGATGAAGTGGCAATGGGCAGGACATGTGGCGAGAATGCATCAAGACAGATGGACATACATCATAACAGAATGGGACATGCGAGAAGCAGAGGACGTCTGAGGCTATGGTGGTCCCAAGATGTGAAGTGGATTAGAACGGCAAAACACAGACATCAATGGAAGCAAGTGGCAGCAGCTCTAAAGTGAAAGTGTCAGTAAAAATAAACAAAACATTGCAGTGAGGTCTACCCGAAAGTCCGAAGTCTCTGGCCTCTGTCAACCCGGGAGCGATGGAAAACTCCGGGGGTCTTTCCTTGGGGTAATACCTGAGTCTAAAAAGTGCCCCCCCCCCCCTATGGAGAGTAAAAATAAACAGTCATTTCTAGATATAACAATACAGTATTAATTAAGGATAGACAAAGAACTGGTATCTTTTAGGGATTTGCTCACCCTATAAGAAACGGCCGAGCTGACCCAACCAGTTGGTGGGAGGCCCTTGCTCTTAAGGGATGTTATGGCCTATTTATTTAAAAAACTGTCGCTTTCTGAACCACCCTCATACTATAATAACATCTCTTGCAGTTTACAGTTATACAAAAGTCATTCAGAGGACATTCCCAGAAAATTGAAGATATACAGTTCATTTGTTATGAAAATATCTTAAACACATGATATTTAATTAAAATTGTTAGAGCCACTTTTTGAGAAAATAAAAGAATTAATGAAAATGGTAGTTTAATGTGGCAGGATTTTGTTAAATACCTTTGTGGTGACATTGAACTTTTTTTTTAGATACAGACTTTTTTTTTGGGGGGGGGGGGATTTGAGGAACCTCAAAACTTGTATTTAAACTACACAAATAAAAATATTTAGTAAATATTTATAGTTAAGTCAGTATAAATATTTTTGGTGAAAAGCAATAATTCTCTATTATTGAAAAGAGGTAAAGAAACTAAAAGTATTGGGCACAGAGCACCTGAAAACTGTATTTGAGAATATGATGCTTACTCTCCCAGAAGTTCACCGCTGTTCTTATCCAGAAGTCTCACAACATTGTCACTACAGCTCACCAGAGTGCACTGCCCGTCACGTGTCAGACCAATGCAGGTCACAGCATCTATGATCAAATCAACACATTCATAAAGAGCACTATGGAGTGTAATATGAGAAAATGTATGTTTTCAACTTACCTCCCATAAAGTCGGAATATAGTTTGTTGTTTCTGATGTCATAACATCGAACTTTGCAGTCTGCAGAACCTGACACTATCTCGTGGTCAGTCACACATATAGATGTAATACTGTCTTTAGCATCTCGCAATACCTGAACATAACAAAACACAAAATCTTGCTATTTCTTGTTAAAATACATAATTTATATATGTCAAATAAATGTGTTAGGCATTGGTAAGAAGTATGCAACAATGCCTGTAGTAACCCCACTGTTGTAACTCTATGAAGTGAAAAGCTGTAAGATATCATGCCCTCACATTACTATCATTACAAATAAAGGGTATGAGTTTTCTTTTATGGCAGCATTTGTTTTTTCTGCACTCCTCCAGTCCTCAAGTCCTCTCTTGTACTAGTAAAAATAACTTGACTATCAATATCTTCTAATCTTGTCTACTTATTTCCAAAAGCCTCTATAACAACACTCCCCAATCCCCCAAATATGTCCCATGCCTATTGGTTCCATCAATTCCCTTACTTTTTGTGTCCAAGATCTTTCCTATTTGCTTCTCATTTGCATAAGAAAGCATTCCTTAATACGAGAGCTGTTCAATAAAGAATTATCATAATTTTTTTAGTCATAATTTTTCGCACTAAAATTCAATGTTATTATATTCTGTTAACTTAATGGGAAACAAACACACCGCAGTAGTTTGATTGTTGGTACTCCTGGTTCCCGCCTGTGAGAACCAGACAAGTTCAGACATGTTCAGTATCGCCTACCGCTGCAATGGAGGTAACACGCGAGGAACAATATGTGGCTTTGAAATTCTGCTTTCGTCTCAACAAATCTTCAGTTGAGGCCTATACAATGTTACAGGAGGCCTATGGAGAGTCTGTTCTTCCCTACAGCACAGCTCGAAGGTGGTTTAAAATGTTTAAAGAGGGGAGACAATTTCAAAGGAAGGTGGAACCGGTGCTCCAGTTACTGCTCTTATGGAAGAAAACATCAACACTGCTGCTGCCATTGTGAGAGAGGATCGACGAATTACCTTAAGATCACTTTCTGAAATACTGAACATTTCATTGGTTACCAAGCACACGTTGGTGACAGAAACATTACACATGAGACGTGTTTGTGCGCGATGGGTTCCAAGACTGTTGATTCCCGAACAAAAGGACATTCGCATGCAGGTCTGCATGCATTTAAAGTTGATGGTAGAGGAAGATCTGTAGTTTCTTTCAAATGTAATCACTGCTGATGAATCTTGGTTACATCATTTTGATCCTGAGAGCAAACAGCAAAGCTGAGTGTGGAAATCTCCTTCATCACCAACCCCCAAAAAAGCAAAAGTGGTTGCTTCTGCTGGGAAAGTCATTCTTTGATATTCATGGAATGGTTTATCAGCATTTTGTACCTGCACACATATCAGTAACTGGACAATACTACAGGGATGTCCTGAAAACATTGCAAGTCCATATCAGGCGCAAAAGAGCACATTTCCGTGAAGCAGGCTGGATGCTGCACCACAATAATGCGCGGCTGCACATTGCCAATGTTGTGGCTGAATATCTTGCAAAAATCAACGTGAAGTGCATCCCTCACCCTCCCTATAGTCCGGATTTAGCCCCATGTGACTTTTTTCTATTCCCTAACTTGAAGAAACGCCTTCGTGGGAGGCATTATCCATCATCAGAAGCAGTAATGAAGGCTGTGGGGTGATTTTGAAGGATCTCTCAAAAAATGGTTTCCAGCATGTCTTTGAAGACTGGCAGAAACGCTGGGACAAGTGCATCGCATACAGGGGAGAATCAAAATTATGAGGATGAGTAAAGGTACGTTGTCAAAAAAAAGTTGTGATCATTCTTTATTGAACAGCCCTCGTAATATTGTTTTCCTCCAAGTTAGCAACCCTGTACAAATATTTCATTACCCTTAAGACAATTTTGACTTTAGTTGAGTGTCTTCCCTAACTCAAGTTGTACTGTACTGTTATGTGATGCTACTGGCAGGCTTAGAATATATTTACAGAAGGATCTGTTAAAACATCCACCTCTGTCCATGCTTCATCTATTCCCCATATCTCTGCCCCATGTAGTGTTTTGGTTTCTACCATCGCAGTCTAGATCCTTTCAAGCCACTTGACATTAATGTCAGGCAATTTCCTTAAACATGCGCTTGCAACTCTCATGGCCATTTTACTTTTTGCTAATACCAGCTTTTTCTGTTCAGTCCACCCACCATCACAACTCAGCCTTATCCCCAAGTAATCATATCTCTTAATGACATCTATTTCTCTTCCATTTATTTTGCATTTCTCATTTTCTTGTAATCTATATCCTTTCTTAAATACCATAATCTTCGTTACAGAAAATAATAAAATGCAACTTTTATGTGGAATGAGCCACAAGAACGTTGTCAGAGTTAAGTTACCTGTATGGGCTGCATGTTCCTGCTTCGTACGTCCCAGCACATGACAGTGTTGTCTTGAGAACCAGAAACTGCAACTGAAGATTCCTCATTGAAACGTACACAGCTAACACGTGCAGCATGAACCCTCAGTCTGCGCAGACACTGTCCTGTGCTCACATCCCATAGGATTACTGTCCTGTCTGCTCCACATGACACAATCTGACTGCAGAGCAAGATCTCATGTTACTCAACTTGCACTGTAAACCCTAATGAGAATATCGTTACACTGTTGTAGTTACCAGACCTGCTGTCACATGACCCACAAGCATCCAACACTTCATCCCCATGGCCAGCGTAAGTCTTGAGGAGGAGATGTCGATATGGATTCCACAATTTGATTTTCCTATCAGCTCCACATGTTAGACAATATGAACCATCAACTGCAACAATAAGTGTTTTATTAGCCATTAAAAACAATAGAATGTATTTCCCGGGCTTGTGGGTCGTGGTCCAGAGGATGAAAATTCTCCTTACGTTTCGCTCATATCTCCGACGAGTAATCTTCAGAAGATTCTAGCTAGGTACTTGCTGGAATCTAGGTACTAGCTAGAATCCTCTGAAGATGCTCGTCGGAGATATGAGCGAAACGTCAGGAGAATTTTCATCCTCTGGACCACAGCCCACAAGCCCGGGAAATACATTCTATTGGATTAACGCCAGCCGTGAAAGCCTAAGCATGTACATTAAAAACAAGTTTGAAAACAGAACCAATATAAATGTTACACTTTTTGCAGATGATACAAATATTTTTATCAAAGGGGTGAATAAGGAAGGGGCAGATGTACATATTGAAAATAATCTAAAATATATTAAAAAATGGTTTAGTGCCAATATGTTAATATTGAGTAAGGAGAAAACAGCAGCCCTAAGCTTCTATAATAAAATGAGTGGAAGTCAATTGTATCCAAAATTAATGCTGGGACAAGACCAAATACATTACGTACAAACTATCAAATTTCTGGGACTAATACTAGATGAAAATTTAAATTGGGAAACTCACATAGAGGCATTGACGAAAAAGCTTAGTAAAATGTATTAAATTTTAGATGAGTCATCTAAAATTTAATAATTTTTCGCTTCACTGTGGTGTTCCAATACAGTTAAATCTCGATATTTAGTAAAATGTGTTTCTTAATGAGGGCGATTACAGGCATGTCAAGCTTGAAAGTTCGGAGAATAGTGTACTTTTCATATATACACAGTTTGTTGGCATATGGTATAATTTTTTGGGGAAATTCTAAAGACAGTATAAAAGTATTCAGATACCAAAAGAAAATAATTAGAATCATAGCAGATGTCTCAAGCACAACTAGTTGTAAGCCATACTTCAGTAAATTAGGTATCTTACCACTGCCAAGTATATACATATATGAAACTCTTGTACATATGAAAGCAAGCCTAAGTTTATTCAAAACAAATTCTGAAATTCATATACACAACACTAGAACAAAGAATAATTTATTTGTGAAGTCACACAAAACAAAGATGTATGAAAATAGTTTCACATATGCTGGCTTACATCTTTACAATAAGCTACCTGAATCTATAAAAAAGATTGAATCACATCAATTTAAGAAATTGTTATTAAACTTCCTTAGAGCCAATAGCTTCTACAGCGTGGATGAATTTTTAAATTTGTAAATATTTAGTTAGCTACCTTAATTATAAATATTGTACTTAGTTTTTAATTTGACGTGTCCTATAACATGTACATGTTTTAATGGATGAATCAATAAATCAAATCAAATCAATTGTAACTTCGGAATTATTTAGAAGTAAAAATACTGTATATAAAACAAGACATGTCTGTCATACTATTATATGCTATTTCAAAACAGTGTCTATTTTTAGCTAATTAACACTACAAAATTACAGCCCAATTGATCACTAATTGTTTCAAGCCTAAGTTTGTATCGGTAAAAACCAGTTAGAGAGGTTATGTTAAAAGAAATGTCATATATAAGCAAAATACACTTACCATTAAATCTTACGGCTCGAATTGCCCCCTGTTTGCATTCTAAAGTAGTTAAGCATTTCAAACTGATTCCTTTATTGTCTTTTGACATTTCATATTCCTAACCTTACCAAGCCTAATGGTTGGAAAATTATTTATAAAGTAGGGAAATTTTAACGGAATCTGTTCTACAGCATGGAGGAATACGGCTGCAGTTTGTCAACTGTCCGCTGTAAAGTACACACCATATTTGATTTGTGTCCAAAACAATAACCTGTAAAATGCTGCACAGAGGGAAAAAATTGTTAAATATCATGGTATGCAATATTAAACTTCAGGAAGGTTTCCACCTATGTTTTAAGCTCTCCAAAGACACGTTTTTTGTCAATTTTATTACTGAAATGTGTATTTTATCCATGTCAATTAGAATACAGGTAAACTGTGGATTCGGTTAGGTTTTCTAAATAAATAAAGACTTTTTGGCAATATAACGTTGTATACATTGCACTTCTTGTACAATGGGTGTGACAATTGACCTATGCTCGGGGACATCATACATACATCACCAAAACCTAGTACTTAACTGTACTACGCACCCGCTATGGGGTTATAATGTCATGAATAAATTTTGTCACGCGAAATAGTATAAGCGCCTGTACAGCGCTTAATTCTAAATTAGCTAATTACATTTATGTAACAATCTGATTCTTACCTATCCTGTGGATTATTATTATTTAAAGATGCTTTTAAGTATTTTTTAAACATTTTGTGCTCCTTTGTATTTCACAACAGTTATAAGCAATTTTTAAGCTCGTACATATTATGTAGAGTGATGTAATTTTAGAGGTTATGTTGATCTGTGCAAATCCCTTATTGGTAATTGTGTTCAGAATAACCTGCAATGGAAATATGCAACATCCAGTAAGAGATAACATGAATTGGAAATATTGGTTTGCGTCTAGCCAAATTTGTAATATTTCGTAAAGAATTACCTCAAAAGTTAATTGATTCAGTCTTCATAACTGGCAAGTCAGTCTGGGTAACAGTTGTTTAGTTGCTGTTCCACGCAACTCAAGGTCATGGGTTCAAACCTGGCCCAGACTGATCGTTTTTAATTATACTTGTCAGTAGATTTACTGGCATTTAAAAGAAATCCCACAGAATGAAATTCCAGCACACTGGCAATGCTGATATTATCCTGGCAATTGAAAGCATAATTAATAAACAAAATAGTTATTTAAGTAGACTTCCATGACCTTTGTTCATTGCTTCTTTTCTTGGCTTCCAATGTGGGCTGCTTCCTGTTGGCTTTTAGAACCCACACTGGAAGAAAAGAAGTAAAATAGTTATTTATTATCAGAAGTAGCAAATGTAATGTATTTCCTTAAACGTAGGCGTAGAAGTTTTTCTTTCATAATTATAAATTCATACACATGCAGCCACCAAGAATGGTTATGTTCAGTAAGACAAGTGAAGGTGGTGTTTGTGTTACAGAAAGGAGCTGCACGTCTGCTACATGTAAGCACGTCAACATCTCAGCCCTTAGTACCCATTGTCATAGAGCAGACTGGCCGAGGTGAACGTGCCTATGATATATATTCACGACTGCTTAAGGAGAGAATCATCTGCGTCATGGGGCCTGTGAGTAGAATTCATGAACCACTTGAATTGTGACTACCACTCCAAATTGATTTGCTTCCCTTATTTTATAAATACCCTTTGAATTGCAGTTGTGAACTAAATTGTATTTGAAGTATTTATTGAGTGCCTGTAATTTATCACAATTACGTTTTGTTGTTTCTCTACAATATATATATATATATATATATATATATATATATCCTACAAATGCAAAAGTTCAGTTTATTGTTACTTCATAAAATTTCTTAAAAGATAAGTGAAGTTTGTGACAAATAATGATATTCTATACAGTATTTGTTGCTTCGCTGTTGTTAGCTTCTGTTTTTTATATCCTGAATTTTCTGGGAATGTCCACAGAAATGCTCTTCATTATAAATGACTTTTGTATAACTGATAAACTGTAAGAGAGACAAAATATTACTTCACAAAAAATGTATGTATGTGCTCACTTTCTTCTCGGGCAGCCAGCCAGGTGAAAAGACAATTAGATATCAACATTTTGGGAGTGTGCATCGCTCCCATCACCAGGATATTTATAAAATGTTATAACCACAAATGTATAACTGGATATAGCACAACTATAAACAAAGACAAAACACCATCAAAATTTGCATTATTGAACAAAAGACTGTTTTCAGTAAATTAAATGCAAGGTCAGGAGATGGTGTGAGTATAGAAAATTGTGTCAAAGAAACGTACCTACTTAACTTGATTATCAAGCTGTATTGATCTTTGCTTCTTAATTTGACAGATTCCCATTTTTAAGGCCGATTTCCAAGAGGAGCTGAACTGAAATCCAGCATCACGATTAAGTGTGCTCCTTTCAAGGAAATCGCCAAAGCCTCCTTAATTCTCCGCTCCAAGTAACTGTTGCATTTTGCCAAGATGGTCGTCTCCTGAAAATGTATGTATGTATTCCAACACTCCCCATATGGCAACTATGGCCTTTCACGTAACCTTGCCTCACCACGTAACGACTGGACCCATTTCTCAGATGGAGGCACTCATAGGGTGGTGTCCATTACTTCCAATAATAGGATGATAGTGAAGATGACAGTGAGCAAGAGGACCTACAGTTTATACCGTGGACTCCAAACCACATTGGGTATAGAGGACACTTCACATGAGCTAGACAGAGATGAAGGTGCGGATAGGGCTGACTTAAAATAGACAGCCCAGCCTGGAATTGAACTCAGACCCTCAGCAGAGTCACAAACAAGACCACTGCGCTGTCCCAGCACCCTCACAAAAAATTGTTAAAATACAATTTATGTCAAGCACATTTTTTTAATCTGTGTAGATAACCATTTCCAAAATATTTCTTGTTATTAGTTAGAATTTTCTAATACTTATACTTTTCTCAAATAAGAAGCTGTTTTAGTTAATTGATGGAAATTAATCATTTATTAACACTAGCCGTATATAGCCTAAGGTTTTTGATAAAGTCAACATGAAAAATTCAGTGCCATGGCCGGGACTTGAACCACGGATCTCCTGGTTTCCATCCAGTCGCTCTAACCCATTGAGCTACCATGGGTAACATGCCGTCCTGGTAGCTCAATGGGTTAGAGCGACTGGACGGAAACCAGGAGATCCGTGGTTCAAATCCGGGCCATTACATTGAATTTTTCATGTTGACTCTATCTCTCAAGAAGCTGTTATTCATTTTTTTATCTCTTGATAATGCAAAAGGAGTATAATTACAAAATGCACACATAACTGCTAGTTGCTAAAATATTTGACTATCACTTAAGCCTACTGTACTCTTTTATTCCTGTTGTCTCATGTCTGCTGGATGTTGCAGATATCAGATGAGTTATCGTCGCTTGTGGTGGCACAACTGCTATTCCTGCAGTCAGAGAGCAACAAAAAGCCAGTACACATGTACATCAACAGGTCAGTGCATACACTTAACTTATTTATTGCTAATTGCAGTATGTACATCAGGCTCTTAGTAAAGTGATAGTCATATTGTTAGAGAGTATGTCACTCTGTGACCACGACAAAAAGCAAATGCTTCCTATAGAACAGGAAAGTCATCAATGCCACAAAAATGTTTTATTTGACTTTACATTTGTTATGTAGTAAGATTCTGTCTATAAGTCATTCAGTATGGAGAACACTTCCAAGGACGTTGAGCAGGATGGCTCAGGTGGATTTGTCTGTGGCCCAGATTCGGGAGGCCTGGGTTTGATTCCTGTTTGATTCCGACCTACCTGACCCATTGGTTTTTTGGGGGTTTTTCCTGGGTCGCCAGACGAATGCTGGGTGTGATCAAAACAAAAATAGTAACATTCACAAACATAACACCAGAACAATAGATAATTATTTTAGAAACAGACTTATTGGTATCCTAAATAATAAATGCATAGAAAATAGCATCAAAGATTTGTATAACCACTTACTGGCTGAAATCAAACAGATAACAAATGGGAAAACAAAACTAGATGCTGTCAAAACTTATTTATTACAGAAAGTATTTTACTCCGTGGAAGAATATAAACAGATTAGGTAGAATATGCTATTTACACTTATCAACTTTGTAAACATGTATTTAAATATTATTGTATTAATTTTATGTATATACAAATTGACAATCCATGTAAAAAGCTTTACAGTTGGAGATAAACATCAATCAATCAATCACATCTGATGAATTTCCTGTCCCTCAATTTCATCTCTCATCTGGCAGTCTACTTCAGGGTGGAAGTGTCGGTGAAAGTGTCAGCATTGCATGACAGGAAGATATGCTCCTCTGTTAGGACGGTCTCAGCTGACTTGGTGGACTGTTTCAGGACCATGGTGGGCCTGCTGAGAAGCTACCTACTGGTAAATGCTCTCCTCCGTTAGGACGGTCTCAGCTGCCCGGGTGGTCTGTTTCAGGACCATGATGGGTCTGCTGGGGAGCTACCAACTGGTAAATGCTTGCTCCTCTCTTAGGGTTCTTTCAACTGACCTGGTGGACTGTTTAAGAACCATGGTGGGCCTACTGGGGAGCTACCAACTGGTAAATGCTTGCTCCTCTGTTAGGACGGTCTCAGGCTGACCTGGTGGAATGTTTCAGGCCCATGCTCGGCCTGCTGGGGAGCTACCAACCGGTAAATGCTTGCTCCTCTGTTAGGACGGTCTCAGGCTGACCTGGTGGATTGTTTCAGGCCCATGGTCGGCCTGCTGGGGAGCTACCAACCGGTAAATGCTTGCTCCTCTGTTAGGACGGTCTCAGTTGACCTGGCGGACTGTTTCAGGACCATGATGGGCCTGCTGGGTAGCTACCAATTGGTAAATGCTTGCTCCTCTGTTAGGATGGTCTCAGGCTGACCTGGTGGACTGTTTCAGGACCATGGTGGGCTTGCTGGGGAGCTACCAACTGGTAAATGCTTGCTCCTCTGTTAGGACGGTCTCAGGCTGACCTGGTGGACTGTTTCAGGCCCATGGTCGGCCTGCTGGGGAGCTACCAACCGGTAAATGCTTGCTCCTCTGTTAGCACGGTCTCAGCTGACCTGGCGGACTGTTTCAGGACCATGATGGGCCTGCTGGGTAGCTACCAACTGGTAAATGCTTGCTCCTGTGTTAGGATGGTCTCAGGCTGACCTGGTGGACTGTTTCAGGACCGTGGTGGGCCTGCTGGGGAGCTACCAACTGCTTGCTCCTCTGTAAGGATGGTCTCAGGCTGACCTGGTGGACTGTTTCAGGACCATGATGGGCCTGCTGGGGAGCTACCAACTGGTAAATGCTTGCTCCTCTGTTAGGACGGTCTCAGGCTGACCTGGTGTACTATTTCAGGACCATGGTGGCACTGCTGAGAAGCTACCTACTGGTAAATGCTTGCTCCTCTGTTAGGACGGTCTCAGCTGCCCGGGTGGACTGTTTCAGGACCATGATGGGTCTGCTGGGGAGCTACGAACTGGTAAATGCTTGCTCCTCTGTTAGGATGGTCTCAGGCTGACCTGGTGTACTATTTCAGGACCATGATGGGCCTGCCAGGCAGCTACCAACTGGTAAATGCTTGCTCCTCTGTTAGGATGGTCTCAGGCTGAACTGGTGGAATGTTTCAGGACCATGATGGGTCTGCTGGGGAGCTACCAACTGGTAAATGCCTGCTCCTCTGTTAGGACGGTCTCAGCTGACTTGGTGGACTGTTTCACGACCATGGTGGCCCTGCTGAGAAGCTACCTACTGGTAAATGCTCTCCTCTGTTAGGACAGTCTATGCCCGGGTGGACTGTTTCAGGACCATGATGGGTCTGCTGGGGAGTTACCAACTGGTAAATGCCTGCTCCTCTGTTAGGACGGTCTCAGCTGACTTGGTGGACTGTTTCAGGACCATGATGGGCCTGCCAGGCAGCTACCAACTGGTAAATGCTTGCTCCTCTGTTAGGATGGTCTCAGGCTGAACTGGTGGAATGTTTCAGGACCATGATGGGTCTGCTGGGGAGCTACCAACTGGTAAATGCCTGCTCCTCTGTTAGGACGGTCTCAGCTGACTTGATGGACTGTTTCAGGACCATGGTGGCCCTGCTGAGAAGCTACCTACTGGTAAATGCTCTCCTCTGTTAGGACAGTCACAGCTGCCCGGGTGGACTGTTTCAGGACCATGATGGGCCTGCTGGGGAGTTACCTACTGGTAAATGCTCTCCTCTGTTAGGACGGTCTCAGGCTGACCTGGTGGACTATTTCAGGACCATGGTGGGCCTACCTGGGAGCTACCAACTGGTAAATGCTTGCTCCTCTTTTAGGATGGTCTCAGGCTGACCTGGTGGACTATTTCAGGACCATGGTGGGCCTACCTGGGAGCTACCAACTGGTAAATGCTTGCTCCTCTGTTAGGACGGTCTCAGGCTGACCTGGTGGACTATTTCAGGACCATGGTGGGCCTACCTGGGAGCTACCAACTGGTAAATGCTTGCTCCTCTTTTAGGATGGTCTCAGGCTGACCTGGTGGACTATTTCAGGACCATGGTGGGCCTACCTGGGAGCTACCAACTGGTAAATGCTTGCTACTCTGTTAGGACGGTCTCAGGCTGTCCTGGTGGACTATTTCAGGACCATGGTGGGCCTACCTGGGAGCTACCAACTGGTAAATGCTTGCTCCTCTGTTAGGACGGTCTCAGGCTGACCTGGTGGACTATTTCAGGACCATGGTGGGCCTACCTGGGAGCTACCAACTGGTAAATGCTTGCTCCTCTTTTAGTTTGGTCTCAGGCTGACCTGGTGGACTATTTCGGGACCATGGTGGGCCTACCTGGGAGCTACCAACTGGTAAATGCTTGCTCCTCTGTTAGGATGGTCTCAGGCTGACCTGGTGGACTGTTTCAGGTCCATGTTGTGCCTGCTAAGGAGCTACCAACTGGTAAATGCTTGCTCCTCTGTTAGGACGGCCTCAGTTGACCTGATGGACTGTTTCAGGACCATGATAAACCTGATGAGGAGCTACTAACTGGTAAATGCTTGTTCCTCTGTTAGGACGGTCTCAGGCTGCCTGGTGGACTGTTTCAGAACTATGATGGTCTGCTGGGGAGCTACCAACTGGAAGATGCTTGCTCCTCTGTTAGGACTGTCTCAGGCTGACCAGGTGGAATGTTTCAGGACCATGGTGGGCCTGCTAGGGAGCTACCAACTGGTAAATGTTTGCTCCTCTGTTAGGACGGTTTCAGCTGACCGAGTGGACTGTTTCAGGACCATGATGGGTATGCTGGGGAGCTACCAACTGGTAAGTGCTTGCTCCTCTATTAGGGTGGTCTCAGGCACACCTGGTGGACTGTTTCAGGACATGCAGGGCCTGCTAGGGAGCTACCAACTGGTAAATGCTTGCTCCTCTCTTAGAGTTCTTTCAACTGACCTGGTGGACTGTTTCAGGACATGCTGGGCCGGCTAGGGAGCAACCAACTGGTAAATGCTTGCTCCTCTCTTAGAGTTCTTTCAACTGACCTGGTGTACTGTTTCAGGACCATGGTGGGCCTGCTGGGGAGCTACCAACTGATAAATGCTTGCTCCTCTGTTAGGACGGTCTCAGGCTGACCTGGTGACTGTTTCAGGACCGTGGTCGGCCTGCTGGGGAGCTACCAACTGATAAATGCTTGCTCCTCTGTTAGGACGGTCTCAGGCTGACCTGGTGACTGTTTCAGGACCATGGTGGGCCTGCTGGGGAGCTACCAACTGATAAATGCTTGCTCCTCTGTTAGGACGGTCTCAGGCTGACCTGGTGACTGTTTTAGGACCGTGGTCGGCATGCTGGGGAGCTACCAACTGATAAATGCTTGCTCCTCTGTTAGGACGGTCTCAGGCTGACCTGGTGACTGTTTCAGGACCGTGGTGGGCCTGAGGAGGAGCTACCAACTGGTAAATGTTTGCTTCTCTGTTAGGACTGTCTCAGGCTGACATGGTGGACTGTTTCAGGACCATGGTGGGCCTGCTGGGGAGCTACAAACTGTAAATGCTTGCTCCTCTGTTAGGACTGTCTCAGGCTGACATGGTGGACTGTTTCAGGACCATGATGGGCCTGCTGGGGAGCTACAAACTGTAAATGCTTGCTCCTCTGTAAGGGTGGTCTCAGCTGACGGAGTGGACTGTTTCAGGACCATGATGGGTCTGCTGGGGAGCTACCAACTGGTAAATACTTGCTTCTCTTTTAGGATGGTCTCAGGCTGACCTGGTGGACTGTTGCAATACCATGATGGGCCTGCCTGAGCAGCTACCATGTGGTAAATGCTTGTTCCTCGTTTAGGATGGTCTCAGCTGCCCTGGTGGACTGTTTCAGGACCATGATGGGTCTGCTGAGGAGCTACCAACTGAAAAATGTTCTCCTCTGTTAGGACGGTCTCAGCTGCCCTGGTGGACTGTTTCAGGACCATGATGGGTCTGCTGGGGAGCTACCAACTGAAAAATGTTCTCCTCTGTTAGGACGGTCTCAGCTGCCCTAGTGGACTGTTTCAGGACCATGATGGGTCTGCTGGGGAGCAACTGGTAAATGCTCTACTCTGTTAGGACCATCTCAGCTGCCTTGGTGGACTGTTTCAGGACCATGATGGGTCTGCTGGGGAGCTACCAACTGAAAAATTTTCTCAGCTGCCCTGGTTAACTGTTTCAGGACCATGATGGGCCTGCCAGGCAGCTACCAACTGGTAAATGCTTGCTCCTCTGTTAGGATGGTCTCAGGCTGACCTGGTGGACTGTTTCAGGACTATGATGGGTCTGCTGAGGAGCTACCAACTGGTAAATGCTTGCTCCTCTGTTAGGATGATCTCAGGCTGACCTGCTGGACTGTTTCAGGTCCATGATGGGCCTGCTGAGGAGCTACCAACTGGTAAATGCTTTCTCCTCTGTTTGTACGGCCTCAGTTGACCTGATGGACTGTTTCAGGAACATGATAGGCCTGATGAGGAGCTACCAACTGGTAAATGCTTGCTCCTGTGTTAGGATGGTCTCAGGCTGACCTGGTGGACTGTTTCAGGACCATGATGGGTCTGCTGGGGAGCTACCAACTGTTAAATGCTTGATCCTCTGTTAGGAGTGTCTCAGGCTGACCTGGTGGACTGTTTCAGGATCATGATGGGTCTGCTGGGGAGCTACCAACCGGTAAATGCTTGCTCCTCTGTTAGGATGGTCTCAGGCTGCCCTGGTGGACTGTTTCAGGACCATGATGGGTCTGCTGGGGAGCTACCAACTGTTAAATGCTTGATCCTCTGTTAGGATGGTCTCAGGCTGACCTGGTGGACTGTTTCAGGACCATGATGGGTCTGCTGAGGAGCTACCAACTGGTAAATGCTTGCTCCTCTGTTAGGATGGTCTCAGGCTGACCTGGTGGACTGTTTCAGGACCATGATGGGTCTGCTGGGGAGCTACCAACTGTTAAATGCTTGATCCTCTGTTAGGATGGTCTCAGGCTGACCTGGTGGACTGTTTCAGGACCATGATGGGTCTGCTGGGGAGCTACCAACTGGTAAATGCTTGCTCCTCTGTAAGGATGGTCTCAGGCTGCCCTGGTGGACTGTTTCAGGACCATGATGGGTCTGCTGGGGAGCTACCAACTGGAAGATGCTTGCTCCTCTGTTAGGACGGCCTCAGGCTGACCAGGTGGCCTGTTTCAGGACCATGATGGGCCTTCTAGGGAGCTACCAACTATTAAATGCTTGCTCCTCTGTTAGGATGGTCTCAGGCTGACCTGGTGGACTGTTTCAGGACCATGATGGGTCTGCTGGGGAGCTACCAACTGTTAAATGCTTGATCCTCTGTTAGGATGGTCTCAGGCTGACCTGGTGGACTGTTGCAGGACCATGGTGGGCCTCCTGAGGAGCTACCAGCTGGTAAATGCTTGCTTATCTGTTAGGGTGGTCTCAGGCACACCTGGTGGACTGTTCCAGGACAATTTGGGACTGCTAGGGAGCTACCAACTGGTAAATGCTTGCTCCTCTCTTAGGGTTCTTTCAACTGACCTGGTGGACTGTTTCAGGACCATGGTGGGCCTGCTGGGGAGCTACCAACTGGTAAATGCTTGCTCCTCTGTTAGGACGGTCTCAGGCTGACCTGGTGGATTGTTTCAGGCCCATGGTCGGCCTGCTGGGGAGCTACCAACCGGTAAATGCTTGCTCCTCTGTTAGGACGGTCTCAGTTGACCTGGCGGACTGTTTCAGGACCATGATGGGCCTGCTGGGTAGCTACCAACCGGTAAATGCTTGCTCCTCTGTTAGGACGGTCTCAGTTGACCTGGCGGACTGTTTCAGCACCATGATGGGTCTGCTAGGGAGCTACCAACTGGTAAATGCTTGCTCCTCTGTTAGGAAGGTCTCAGCTGACCAGGCAGACTGTTTCAGGACCATGATGGGCCTGCTGGGTAGCTACCCACTGGTAAATGCTTGCTCCTGTGTTAGGATGGTCTCAGGCTGACCTGGTGGACTGTTTCAGTACCGTGGTGGGCCTGCTGGGGAGTTACCAACTGCTTGCTCCTCTGTAAGGGTGGTCTCAGCTGACCTGGTGGACTGTTTCAGGACCGTGGTGGGCCTGCTGAGGAGCTACCAACTGGAAATGCTTGCTACTCTGTTAGGACGGTCTCAGGCTGACATGGTGGACTGTTTTAGGATCAACGTGGGCCTGCTGGGGAGCTACCAACTGGTAAATGCTTGCTCCTCTGTTAGGATGGTCTCAGGTTGACCTGGTAGACTATTTCAGGACCATGGTGGGGCTGCTGGGGAGCTACCAACTGGTACATGCTTGCTGCTCTGTAAGGACGTTCTGAGGTTGACCTGGTGGACTGTTTCAGAACCATGATGGGTCTGCTGAGGAGTTACCAACTGGTAAATGCTTGTTCGTTTGTAAGGGTGGTCTCAGCTGATCTGTTTCAGGACCATGATGGGCCTGCTGAGGAGCTACCAGCTGGTAAATGCTTGCTTATCTGTTAGGGTGGTCTCAGGCACACCTGGTGGACTGTTCCAGGACAATTTGGGCCTGCTAGGGAGCTACCAACTGGTAAATGCTTGCTCCTCTCTTAGGGTTCTTTCAACTGACCTGGTGGACTGTTTCAGGACCATGGTGGGCCTGCTGGGGAGCTACCAACTGGTAAATGCTTGCTCCTCTGTTAGGACGGTCTCAGGCTGACCTGGTGGATTGTTTCAGGCCCATGGTCGGCCTGCTGGGGAGCTACCAACCGGTAAATGCTTGCTCCTCTGTTAGGACGGTCTCAGTTGACCTGGCGGACTGTTTCAGGACCATGATGGGCCTGCTGGGTAGCTACCAACCGGTAAATGCTTGCTCCTCTGTTAGGACGGTCTCAGTTGACCTGGCGGACTGTTTCAGGACCATGATGGGTCTGCTAGGGAGCTACCAACTGGTAAATGCTTGCTCCTCTGTTAGGAAGGTCTCAGCTGACCTGGCAGACTGTTTCAGGACCATGATGGGCCTGCTGGGTAGCTACCCACTGGTAAATGCTTGCTCCTGTGTTAGGATGGTCTCAGGCTGACCTGGTGGACTGTTTCAGTACCGTGGTGGGCCTGCTGGGGAGCTACCAACTGCTTGCTCCTCTGTAAGGGTGGTCTCAGCTGACCTGGTGGACTGTTTCAGGACCGTGGTGGGCCTGCTGAGGAGCTACCAACTGGAAATGCTTGCTACTCTGTTAGGACGGTCTCAGGCTGACATGGTGGACTGTTTTAGGATCAACGTGGGCCTGCTGGGGAGCTACCAACTGGTAAATGCTTGCTCCTCTGTTAGGATGGTCTCAGGTTGACCTGGTAGACTATTTCAGGACCATGGTGGGGCTGCTGGGGAGCTACCAACTGGTACATGCTTGCTGCTCTGTAAGGACGTTCTGAGGTTGACCTGGTGGACTGTTTCAGAACCATGATGGGTCTGCTGAGGAGTTACCAACTGGTAAATGCTTGTTCGTTTGTAAGGGTGGTCTCAGCTGATCTGTTTCAGGACCATGATGGACCTGCTGAGGAGCTACCAACTGGTAAATACTTGCTCCTCTGTTAGGACGGTCTCAGGTTGACCTGGGGGACTATTTCAGGACCATGATGGGCCTGCTGAGGAGCTACCAACTGGTAAATGCTTGCTCCTCTGTTAGGATGGTCTCAGGTTGACCTGGTGGACTGTTTCAGGACCATGGTGGGCCTGCTGCGGAGCTAACAACTGGTAAATGCTTGCTCCTCTGTTAGGATGTTCTCAGGTTGACCTGGTGGACTGTTTCAGGACCATGGTGGGGCTGCTGAGGAGCTACCAACTGGTAAATGCTTGCTCCTCTGTTAGGATGTTCTCAGGTTGACCTGGTGGACTGTTTCAGGACCATGGTGGGCCTGCTGAGGAGCTACCAACTTGTAAATGCTTGCTCCTCTGTTAGGATGGTCTCAGGTTGACCTGGTGGACTGTTTCAGGACCATGGTGGAGCTGCTGGGGAGCTACCAACTGGTACATGCTTGCTGCTCTGTAAGGACGGTCTGAGGTTGACCTGGTGGACTGTTTCAGAACCATGATGGGTCTTCTGAGGAGTTACCAACTAGTAAATGCTTGTTCGTTTGTAAGGGTGGTCTCAGCTGATCTGTTTCAGGACCATGATGGGCCTGCTGGGGAGCTACCAACTGGTAAATGCTTGCTCCTCTGTAAGGACGGTCTCAGGTTGACCTGGTGGACTGTTGCAGGACCATGATGGGTCTGCTGAAGGGCTACCAACTGGTAAGTGCTTGCTTCTCTGATAGGATGGTCTCAGGCTGACCTGGTGGACTGTTTCAGGACCATGATGGGCCTGCTGAGGAGCTACCAACTGGGAAATGCTTGCTTCTCTTTTAGGATGGTCTCAGGCTGACCTGGTGGACTGTTTCAGGACCATGACGGATGTGCTGAGGAGCTCCCAACTGGTAAATGCTTGCTTCTCTGTTAGGATGGTCTCAGGCTGACACGGTGGACTGTTTCAGGACCATGACGGATCTGCTGAGGAGCTCCCAACTGGTAAATGCTTGCTTCTCTGTTAGGATGGTCTCAGGCTGACCTGGTGGACTGTTTCAGGACCATGACGGATCTGCTGAGGAGCTACCAACTGGTAAATGCTTGCTTCTCTGTTAGGACGGTCTCAGGTTGACCTGGTGGACTGTTTCAGGACCATGATGGGTCTGCTGAGGAGCTACCAACTGGTAAATGCTTGCTTCTTTGTTAGGATGGTCTCATGCTGACCTGGTGGACTGTTTCACAACCATGATGGGCCTGCTGGGGAGCTACCAACTGGTAAATGCTTGCTTCTCTGTTAGGACGGTCTCAGGTTGACCTGGTGGACTGTTTCAGGACCATGATGGGTCTGCTGTGGAGCTACCAACTGGTAAATGCTTGCTTCTCTGTTAGGATGGTCTCAGCTGCCCTGGTGGAGTGTTTCAGGACCATGATGGGCCTGCTGGGTAGCTACCAACTGGTAAATGCTTGCTCCTGTGTTAGGATGGTCTCAGGCTGACCTGGTGGACTGTTTCAGGACCGTGGTGGGCCTGCTGGGGAGCTACCAACTGCTTGCTCCTCTGTAAGGATGGTCTCAGGCTGACCTGGTGGACTGTTTCAGGACCATGATGGGCCTGCTGGGGAGCTACCAACTGGTAAATGCTTGCTCCTCTGTTAGGACGGTCTCAGGCTGACCTGGTGTACTATTTCAGGACCATGGTGGCACTGCTGAGAAGCTACCTACTGGTAAATGCTTGCTCCTCTGTTAGAACGGTCTCAGCTGCCCGGGTGGACTGTTTCAGGACCATGATGGGTCTGATGGGGAGCTACGAACTGGTAAATGCTTGCTCCTCTGTTAGGATGGTCTCAGGCTGACCTGGTGTACTATTTCAGGACCATGATGGGCCTGCCAGGCAGCTACCAACTGGTAAATGCTTGCTCCTCTGTTAGGATGGTCTCAGGCTGAACTGGTGGAATGTTTCAGGACCATGATGGGTCTGCTGGGGAGCTACCAACTGGTAAATGCCTGCTCCTCTGTTAGGACGGTCTCAGCTGACTTGGTGGACTGTTTCAGGACCATGGTGGCCCTGCTGAGAAGCTACCTACTGGTAAATGCTCTCCTCTGTTAGGACAGTCTCAGCTGCCCGGTTGGACTGTTTCAGGACCATGATGGGTCTGCTGGGGAGTTACCAACTGGTAAATGCCTGCTCCTCTGTTAGGACGGTCTCAGCTGACTTGGTGGACTGTTTCAGGACCATGATGGGCCTGCCAGGCAGCTACCAACTGGTAAATGCTTGCTCCTCTGTTAGGATGGTCTCAGGCTGAACTGGTGGAATGTTTCAGGACCATGATGGGTCTGCTGGGGAGCTACCAACTGGTAAATGCCTGCTCCTCTGTTAGGACGGTCTCTGCTGACTTGGTGGACTGTTTCAGGACCATGGTGGCCCTGCTCAGAAGCTACCTACTGGTAAATGCTCTCCTCTGTTAGGACAGTCTCAGCTGCCCGGGTGGACTGTTTCAGGACCATGATGGGCCTGCTGGGGAGTTACCTACTGGTAAATGCTCTCCTCTGTTAGGACGGTCTCAGGCTGACCTGGTGGACTATTTCAGGACCATGGTGGGCCTACCTGGGAGCTACCAACTGGTAAATGCTTGCTCCTCTTTTAGGATGGTCTCAGGCTGACCTGGTGGACTATTTCAGGACCATGGTGGGCCTACCTGGGAGCTACCAACTGATAAATGCTTGCTCCTCTGTTAGGACGGTCTCAGGCTGACCTGGTGGACTATTTCAGGACCATGGTGGGCCTACCTGGGAGCTACCAACTGGTAAATGCTTGCTCCTCTTTTAGGATGGTCTCAGGCTGACCTGGTGGACTATTTCAGGACCATGGTGGGCCTACCTGGGAGCTACCAACTGGTAAATGCTTGCTCCTCTGTTAGGACGGTCTCAGGCTGTCCTGGTGGACTATTTCAGGACCATGGTGGGCCTACCTGGGAGCTACCAACTGGTAAATGCTTGCTCCTCTGTTAGGACGGTCTCAGGCTGACCTGGTGGACTATTTCAGGACCATGGTGGGCCTACCTGGGAGCTACCAACTGGTAAATGCTTGCTCCTCTTTTAGTTTGCTCTCAGGCTGACCTGGTGGACTATTTCAGGACCATGGTGGGCCTACCTGGGAGCTACCAACTGCTAAATGCTTGCTCCTCTGTTAGGATGGTCTCAGGCTGACCTGGTTACTTGTTTCAGGTCCATGTTGTGCCTGCTATGGAGCTACCAACTGGTAAATGCTTGCTCCTCTGTTAGGACGGCCTCAGTTGACCTGATGGACTGTTTCAGGACCATGATAAACCTGATGAGGAGCTACTAACTGGTAAATGCTTGTTCCTCTGTTAGGACGGTCTCAGGCTGCCTGGTGGACTGTTTCAGAACTATGATGGTCTGCTGGGGAGCTACCAACTGGAAGATGCTTGCTCCTCTGTTAGGACGGTCTCAGGCTGACCAGGTGGAATGTTTCAGGACCATGGTGGGCCTGCTAGGGAGCTACCAACTGGTAAATGTTTGCTCCTCTGTTAGGACGGTTTCAGCTGACCTAGTGGACTGTTTCAGGACCATGATGGGTATGCTGGGGAGCTACCAACTGGTAAGTGCTTGCTCCTCTATTAGGGTGGTCTCAGGCACACCTGGTGGACTGTTTCAGGACATGCAGGGCCTGATAGGGAGCTACCAACTGGTAAATGCTTGCTCCTCTCTTAGAGTTCTTTCAACTGACCTGGTGGACTGTTTCAGGACATGCTGGGCCTGCTAGGGAGCTACCAACTGGTAAATGCTTGCTCCTCTCTTAGAGTTCTTTCAACTGACCTGGTGTACTGTTTCAGGACCATGGTGGGCCTGCTGGGGAGCCACCAACTGATAAATGCTTGCTCCTCTGTTAGGACGGTCTCAGGCTGACCTGGTGACTGTTTCAGGACCGTGGTCGGCCTGCTGGGGAGGTACCAACTGATAAATGCTTCCTCCTGTGTTAGGACGGTCTCAGGCTGACCTGGTGACTGTTTCAGGACCATGGTGGGCCTGCTGGGGAGCTACCAACTGATAAATGCTTGCTCCTCTGTTAGGACGGTCTCAGGCTGACCTAGTGACTGTTTCAGGACCGTGGTCGGCATGCTGGGGAGCTACCAACTGATAAATGCTTGCTCCTCTGTTAGGACGGTCTCAGGCTGACCTGGTGACTGTTTCAGGACCGTGGTGGGCCTGAGGAGGAGCTACCAACTGGTAAATGTTTGCTTCTCTGTTAGGACTGTCTCAGGCTGACATGGTGGACTGTTTCAGGACCATGTTGGGCCTGCTGGGGAGCTACAAACTGTAAATGCTTGCTCCTCTGTTAGGACTGTCTCAGGCTGACATGGTGGACTGTTTCAGGACCATGATGGGCCTGCTGGGGAGCTACAAACTGTAAATGCTTGCTCCTCTGTAAGGGTGGTCTCAGCTGACGGAGTGGACTGTTTCAGGACCATGATGGGTCCGCTGGGGAGCTACCAACTGGTAAATGCTTGCTTCTCTTTTAGGATGGTCTCAGGCTGACCTGGTGGACTGTTGCAATACCATGATGGGCCTGCCCGAGGAGCTACCATGTGGTAAATGCTTGTTCCTCGTTTAGGATGGTCTCAGCTGACCTGGTGGACTGTTTCTGGACCATGATGGGTCTGCTGAGGAGCTACCAACTGAAAAATGTTCTCCTCTGTTAGGACGGTCTCAGCTGCCCTGGTGGACTGTTTCAGGACCATGATGGGTCTGCTGGGGAGCTACCAACTGAAAAATGTTCTCCTCTGTTAGGACGGTCTCAGCTGCCCTAGTGGACTGTTTCAGGACCATGATGGGTCTGCTGGGGAGCTACCAACTGGTAAATGCTCTACTCTGTTAGGACCATCTCAGCTGCCTTGGTGGACTGTTTCAGGACCATGATGGGTCTGCTGGGGGAGCTACCAACTGAAAAATTTTCTCAGCTGCCCTGGTTAACTGTTTCAGGACCATGATGGGCCTGCCAGGCAGCTACCAACTGGTAAATGCTTGCTCCTCTGTTAGGATGGTCTCAGGCTGACCTGGTGGACTGTTTCAGGACTATGATGGGTCTGCTGAGGAGCTACCAACTGGTAAATGCTTGCTCCTCTGTTAGGATGATCTCAGGCTGACCCGGTGGACTGTTTCAGGTCCATGATGGGCCTGCTGAGGAGCTACCAACTGGTAAATGCTTTCTCCTCTGTTTGTACGGCCTCAGTTGACCTGATGGACTGTTTCAGGAACATGATAGGCCTGATGAGGAGCTTCCAACTGGTAAATGCTTGCTCCTCTGTTAGGATGGTCTCAGGCTGACCTGGTGGACTGTTTCAGGACCATGATGGGTCTGCTGGGGAGCTACCAACTGTTAAATGCTTGATCCTCTGTTAGGATGGTCTCAGGCTGACCTGGTGGACTGTTTCAGGATCATGATGGGTCTGCTGGGGAGCTACCAACCGGTAAATGCTTGCTCCTCTGTTAGGATGGTCTCAGGCTGCCCTGGTGGACTGTTTCAGGACCATGATGGGTCTGCTGGGGAGCTACCAACTGTTAAATGCTTGATCCTCTGTTAGGATGGTCTCAGGCTGACCTGGTGGACTGTTTCAGGACCATGATGGGTCTGCTGAGGAGCTACCAACTGGTAAATGCTTGCTCCTCTGTTAGGATGGTCTCAGGCTGACCTGGTGGACTGTTTCAGGACCATGATGGGTCTGCTGGGGAGCTACCAACTGTTAAATGCTTGATCCTCTGTTAGGATGGTCTCAGGCTGACCTGGTGGACTGTTTCAGGACCATGATGGGTCTGCTGGGGAGCTACCAACCGGTAAATGCTTGCTCCTCTGTTAGGATGGTCTCAGGCTGCCCTGGTGGACTGTTTCAGGACCATGATGGGTCTGCTGGGGAGCTACCAACTGTTAAATGCTTGATCCTCTGTTAGGATGGTCTCAGGCTGACCAGGTGGCCTGTTTCAGGACCATGATGGGCCTTCTAGGGAGCTACCAACTATTAAATGCTTGCTCCTCTGTTAGGATGGTTTCAGGCTGACCTGGTGGACTGTTTCAGGACCATGATGGGTCTGCTGGGGAGCTACCAACTGGAAGATGCTTGCTCCTCTGTTAGGACGGTCTCAGGCTGACCAGGTGGCCTGTTTCAGGACCATGATGGGCCTTCTAGGGAGCTACCAACTATTAAATGCTTGCTCCTCTGTTAGGATGGTCTCAGGCTGACCTGGTGGACTGTTTCAGGACCATGATGGGTCTGCTGGGGAGCTACCAACTGTTAAATGCTTGATCCTCTGTTAGGATGGTCTCAGGCTGACCTGGTGGACTGTTGCAGGACCATGGTGGGCCTCCTGAGGAGCTACCAACTGGTAAATGCTTGCTTATCTGTTAGGGTGGTCTCAGGCACACCTGGTGGACTGTTCCAGGACAATTTGGGCCTGCTAGGGAGCTACCAACTGGTAAATGCTTGCTCCTCTCTTAGGGTTCTTTCAACTGACCTGGTGGACTGTTTCAGGACCATGGTGGGCCTGCGGGGTAGCTACCAACTGGTAAATGCTTGCTCCTCTGTTAGGACGGTCTCAGGCTGACCTGGTGGATTGTTTCAGGCCCATGGTCGGCCTGCTGGGGAGCTACCAACCGGTAAATGCTTGCTCCTCTGTTAGGACGGTCTCAGTTGACCTGGCGGACTGTTTCAGGACCATGATGGGCCTGCTGGGTAGCTACCAACTGGTAAATGCTTGCTCCTCTGTTAGGACGGTCTCAGCTGACCTGGCAGACTGTTTCAGGACCATGATGGGCCTGCTGGGTAGCTACCCACTGGTAAATGCTTGCTCCTGTGTTAGGATGGTCTCAGGCTGACCTGGTGGACTGTTTCAGTACCGTGGTGGGCCTGCTGGGGAGCTACCAACTGCTTGCTCCTCTGTAAGGGTGGTCTCAGCTGACCTGGTGGACTGTTTCAGGACCGTGGTGGGCCTGCTGAGGAGCTACCAACTGGAAGTGCTTGCTACTCTGTTAGGACGGTCTCAGGCTGACATGGTGGACTGTTTTAGGATCAACGTGGGCCTGCTGGGGAGCTACCAACTGGTAAATGCTTGCTCCTCGTTTAGGATGGTCTCAGGTTGACCTGGTAGACTATTTCAGGACCATGGTGGGGCTGCTGGGGAGCTACCAACTGGTACATGCTTGCTGCTCTGTAAGGACGGTCTGAGGTTGACCTGGTGGACTGTTTCAGAACCATGATGGGTCTGCTGAGGAGTTACCAACTGGTAAATGCTTGTTCGTTTGTAAGGGTGGTCTCAGCTGATCTGTTTCAGGACCATGATGGGCCTGCTGAGGAGCTACCAACTGGTAAATACTTGCTCCTCTGTTAGGACGGTCTCAGGTTGACCTGGGGGACTATTTCAGGACCATGATGGGCCTGCTGAGGAGCTACCAACTGGTAAATGCTTGCTCCTCTGTTAGGATGGTCTCAGGTTGACCTGGTGGACTGTTTCAGGACCATGGTGGGCCTGCTGCGGAGCTACCAACTGGTAAATGCTTGCTCCTCTGTTAGGATGTTCTCAGGTTGACCTGGTGGACTGTTTCAGGACCATGGTGGGCCTGCTGCGGAGCTACCAACTGGTAAATGCTTGCTCCTCTGTTAGGATGTTCTCAGGTTGACCTGGTGGACTGTTTCAGGACCATGGTGGGCCTGCTGAGGAGCTACCAACTGGTAAATGCTTGCTCCTCTGTTAGGATGGTCTCAGGTTGACCTGGTGGACTGTTTCAGGACCATGGTGGGGCTGCTGGGGAGCTACCAACTGGTACATGCTTGCTGCTCTGTAAGGACGGTCTGAGGTTGACCTGGTGGACTGTTTCAGAACCATGATGGGTCTTCTGAGGAGTTACCAACTAGTAAATGCTTGTTCGTTTGTAAGGGTGGTCTCAGCTGATCTGTTTCAGGACCATGATGGGCCTGCTGGGGAGCTACCAACTGGTAAATGCTTGCTCCTCTGTAAGGACGGTCTCAGGTTGACCTGGTGGACTGTTGCAGGACCATGATGGGTCTGCTGAAGGGCTACCAACTGGTAAATGCTTGCTTCTCTGTTAGGATGGTCTCAGGCTTACCTGGTGGACTGTTTCAGGACCATTATGGGCCTGCTGAGGAGCTACCAACTGGTAAATGCTTGCTTCTCTGTTAGGATGGTCTCAGGCTGACCTGGTGGACTGTTTCAGGACCATGACGTATGTGCTGAGGAGCTCCCAACTGGTAAATGCTTGCTTCTCTGTAAGGATGGTCTCTGGCTGACCCGGTGGACTGTTTCAGGACCATGACGGATCTGCTGAGGAGCTACCAACTGGTAAATGCTTGCTTCTCTGTTAGGACGGTCTCAGGTTGACCTGGTGGACTGTTTCAGGACCATGATGGGTCTGCTGAGGAGCTACCAACTGGTAAATGCTTGCTTCTTTGTTAGGATGGTCTCATGCTGACCTGGTGGACTGTTTCACAACCATGATGGGCCTGCTGGGGAGCTACCAACTGGTAAATGCTTGCTTCTCTGTTAGGACGGTCTCAGGTTGACCTGGTGGACTGTTTCAGGACCATGATGGGTCTGCTGTGGAGCTACCAACTGGTAAATGCTTGCTTCTCTGTTAGGATGGTCTCAGCTGCCCTGGTGGAGTGTTTCAGGACCATGGTGGGTTCTCTGGGGAACTACCAACTGGTAAATGCTTGCTCCTGTGTTAGGATGGTCTCAGGCTGACCTGGTAGACTGTTTCAGGAGCATGATGGGCCTGCTGAGGAGCTACCAACTTGTAAATTGTAGGGACTCCTTGGGAAGGCTGCCCTCTCTTTCTTCTCGCCTAATCCTTTTTCTTTGGGATTCCCCACTTGGGGACATAGGTACAGCAGAACAAGTTTGAACTTCCGTATCAAGTCTCCTTTGTAGCATAATCCAGTCCAATCCACTATAATATTTTAACTAAAATTGATAGTCATTTTTAATAAAATCAAGAACGAAAGAGTGTTTCCATATAAATTGTAGTTGGCAGGAAGGGAATCTTGTTGAAAATGTTTATGTTGCTTCCTTTGTGGCTGCTGGTGTTATATTAAGTTTGCTATTTGCCAAGAGAGAGAGAGAGTGTTGGGGATTTGCGGGACCACAAAACATGTATTTTAGTGAAATAGATGTAAAGTAAAATTGTGCAAACTGAGTACAGGTGCTGATGACAAACAAAAGAACATGCATATATGTATTTCACAAGCACATTGCATAAAATACTGAAACATTCAAATGATAAGAAGAAAATATTTTGTAAATGTCTAAGGCTACAAACCACATATTGTATATTGTGTAAGGTTTTGTGTGTCTCGCATAGTTTTCCAGTCACATAACATTCAGAGAGGCTACAAACTGGAAATTGAACTTACATGAGTTTTTCATAGAGTCAACATGAAAAATTCAATGCGATGCCCAGGATTTGAACCACAGATCTCCTGGTTTCCATCCAGTCACTCTAACCCATTGAGCTACCATGGCCAATATGGTTCAAATCCCGGCCATGGCATTGAAATTTTTATGTTGACTCTATCAAAAACCTTAGCCTATATACGGCTAGTGTGGAGAAATGATTAATTTCAATCAATTAACTAAAATAAGAAGAGTTAAATGATGAAGCCTGGGACTCACGTACTTGATATTGATAGTTGATTGATCCAGTTTATCAGATGTACATTGATTTTGGACACGTCATTTGTATGCTAGTACCAAATTCTTACATATATAATTTACAATTCATCTAGGCTGTATATACATTTATTTAACAAATATTGTTTTAATTTACTTTTAAATTTTGGTTTTGAGCTATTCGTCAAAATTTTTATCTCACTAGGTAGTTTATTATACAGTTTGATCCCTCTGATATTAATGTCCTTTTCAGTGACACACCTGTTAATATTATACATGTGATAGTTATCACCATTTCTTGTACTATATTCGTGAATTTGGTTGTTTCGTACTAATGTAAGTCTATCGGTTATGAATAATATAGTTCTGTATATATACAGAGAATAGACTGTAAACATATTTTCAGTTTTAAATGTTTCTCTGCATGATTCCCTTCCTTTTAGGCTATAAATCAGTCTAATACATTTCTTCTGTAGAATTAGTAACATGTCCATGTGACATTTTGCAGCTGTACCCCATATTTTGATCCCGTAGTTAAAGTAAGGATATATACATCCAAAATAAATCATCTGCAGAAGCCTAGTAAGTCACCACAAACGGTGTATCTTGAATATGAAAGCCCTAGTAATCTACCGGGGAAATATACGAGTCAATGGAGAATTTAATGTCAGGACAGCACGTTGGCCATGGTAGCTCAAAGGTTAAGAGCGACTGGATGGGGTTCAAATCCCGGCCATGGCATTGAATTTTTCATGTCGACTCTATCAACATCCTTAGCCTATATATGGCTAGTGTGAAGAAATGATTAATTTCCATCAATTAACTTAAATTACATGAGTTTTGTTTATCATATGAACTTTTGAAGCAAATGCTGTTTTAATCAAAATTTTTACTAATTTTGGGATCATAGAAAGTTCAAGTTTTTCCAAATAAACGTTTTCATGGGACATATGGAAAGTGAACATTTTTGTTTTCCATAAATTGAAAGTTCCCCACCCCACTTGCTTTGATTGCTGTTTTCAGCTATATTGAGCATGAAAGCTCAAGGCCCAGGGCTGATGTGTAAATTTAACAAATCTAATTTCTTGTTTCATTGGTGAAAGGGCTGTGATCTGTTTTAATCTTTTTTGAAGTTTGAATGATTTTATTTTTTTATCTACAAGGCTTTTTCCATATCCATTTTTAAGATTTGATGGTATTCTTTGTGATAGTCTTGCTGGCTGAGGGGTAGATTAATCTGTGTGTGAGACTGTTGATGTTTGAAACTCTTTGCTTTGATGTAATTATCTGTGTGTTGCTTTTCTGTGCATACCAAATTCCAGTTTTTCATTGTTTTTTTTTTTTTTTTTTTTTTTTTTGAGATTTTAAGGTCCAAGAAAAATAGAGTACAGTCCTCTCCAGTTTCTAAATTGTATGTTGGGTTCTGAGCATCATCTATCTGTTTGTAGTGTACTATTTACAAATATGTCGTCTACATATCTCTACCATAAAGATGTCTATAGGTACATAAGTGAAGCTTATGTGTAAGAAATATGACTCATCTATAATTTAATTATGTTTCGTTTCACTATGGTGTTCAATAAAGTAAAATTTTGATAGGCTTAAGGTTGTTTTACATAATGATGTACTCTTTAACTCTGTACACAGTCTGTTTAATAAAATTCATTAGAATCCCAAGTTTGCTGAGAAGCATTCATACATTCCATGACAAGCCATGCTATGAATTTTTATTCCCAAAAAGTTTATTGCCCTCCGAAGCTTGGGAATAGGCTGTCACGATGTTGGGTTTAGACTATGGCATTCCCTCCTGCTCCCCCTTCATCTCTTAAATGCTGTTTCTTTTTTTGTACTTTAGGTAATGCTTTATTGTCACATACGCTTACAGATAGTGAGTAAAAACTCAGTAAACAGGTGACTCGTCAACAGTAGAAAATTTAAAATAATAATAATAATAATAATAATAATAATAATAATAATAATAATAATAATAATAATAATAATAATAATAATGATAATGATAATGATAATGATAATGATAATGATAATGATAATGATAATGATAATGATAATGATAATGATAATGATAATGATAATGATAATGATAATAATAATAATAATAATAATAATAATAATAATAATAATAATAATAATAATAATAATAATAATAATAATAATAATAATAATAATAATAATAATAATAATAATAATAATAATAATAATAATAATAATAATAATAATAATAATAATAATTACACAAAATAACAATAACACTAATAATATAAATACTAATAATACAAATAATATAATTACTAATAATATCAATACAACTATATACAAATATTGTTATAATTATGACATGCCCTTGGAATAATATTGTCAGAATAATTGTCTAATGTTTAAATACTTCCTTTACAAGTAAGAAGTAGCCCCTAAACAATGTTTTGATTGTGTTGCAGTCCTGGAGGAAGTGTGACAGCCGGTCTGGGGATATACGACACAATGCAATACATTCTGCCACCTATCGCAACTTGGTGTGTAGGTCAGGCATGTAGCATGGCGAGTCTGCTGTTGGCTTCTGGAGCCCCAGGAATGAGACATTCTCTACCCAATGCTCGCATTATGATACATCAGCCGTCTGGTGGAGTTCAGGTAGCTAGCTTACGAAACAAAACTATTTAACTACCTCAGTATTGAAGTTGGTGTCACTGTCTTTGTTATTTATGTACAGGGGCAAGCCACAGATATACAGATACAAGCAGAGGAGATCATAAAACTGAAGAAACAGATCAATGGACTGTATGTTAAACACACAGGCCTGCCACTTGAGACTATAGGTAAGTGACCTGCTCCATTCATACATACTGTATCAATATTTTATAGAAAATACAGGTTCTGGGCTATAATTAAAAGTTACATTAACTCCACAGTTTCATTTTCTTAGAAACATCTTTGACAATTTAGATTAAAGCAGGTTTGTTAAAGATTAAAATGGGGGTTAATTTTCTGTGGTTGTCTTCATTGTAAATGAATGGTGAAATAGACAAAAACTTAATACATGAAAAGGATTAAATTCTATTGACAGCCGCCAGTCTAGTATTGGATTGAATGACCTTGCTCTGTGGTAGCCTTATGAACAGCATGCACTGTCAGCTTGAAACTGTATCATTCCTAGCAAATATGCAATTTATGGTAAAAACTATTTGTAGTCGGTTTATTGCCATTACGTCACTTACATTTTTATATTTTCAAGGGGCTAGTTTCCAACTAGAATCTGTTGTCTGCTCTCCTCTCTCTGGCAGTCAAAGTATGAACTTCTTTGTCAAATTATCTACTGATGCGATTTCATAGTTCTGATTTTTCCATATTGAGATATTCTCCCATGTTGTCAGTTTATTTTGGTGTATCACTCCTTTTAGTAATTTTGATTGGCCAAACAGGGTAAGTATGAAGCTCTTGAACAAATTAACTTTATCTTTCCTATCAAGAGATATCATTACAGGATCAGATTTAAGGAACATTTTAGAAATACAAAACCGAAACAGAATGCTAAATCATAACTTTTGGTCTTGTAGTCCACAATACTAACCAAAATTCAAGATGTCCCGAGTTCGAATCTCGATCAGGGTGAGTTACCCGGATAAGGTTTTTTCCAGGGTTTTCTCTTAACCTTCAAGACAAATGTCGGGTAACTCTAAGCTCCATGGACCCTGGACTCATTTGAGCATCATTTCACCTATTTCATTCACCGTCCGATATGACCTAACGGAGGACGTAAAATTACAAAAAGTCAAACTTTTAAAACCAGCAAAAATCCTTGGCAAAATATTTACATATTAAGAATACTAATTAAAAATCAACTAATAAACTTTGGAATAGCAGCATCTGATGACGTCTTAGACCAGCAATATGGGAACCTATAAAATCATTTGGTTAACCAGCTAAGAATGTCTCTTTGAAATTAGTTCTGCTTTATTGTTAAGTAAATGGAGCAAATGTTTTAGCATTTTATTTTTCATTATTTATTATTAATTTTTCACGGAATAAAAAGAACATTATCTGACATGCTATTGTTACAGAAACAAATATGGAGCGAGACAAGTTCATGTCTCCTGAAGATGCTAAGGACTTTGGAATCATTGACAAGATCCTGGACCATCCTCCAAAACATGGAGAGGGAGTTGAAGTAAACACTGTACAGCCACAACCAAGTGTTAGTGTTACTTAATTCTATTATATTTTTGTTATATAAAACATTAATAAACTGCTCTGTTATGTTCTTGGTGCAGTCACATGTTGTTCTTTAATTGTGTATACCTTCCTTGTATAGTTTAATGGCCAAATCCCAAGATTCATATATTTTAATAAACTTCACTCATGTCTAAAATTGGAACGTTTCTGGGGCCATCCCAGCCACATCATCAGCTGATTTGCATCTCACCACTCTCGTCACAGTAGGCTGTGTGGGTGAGTGGTAATTACAAGATTAGGCTCAATGGAGTGATGCAGAGTAACCTTACAGGGTATAGACAACTGACATTCATTTTTATTCTCCTTTCAAACACATACATGTTATTGAACATGAATACATCCACAATAATAAACTCATATATATATAACTCATATAAATATATATATATATATGTTGTTGGCCATGAATATTCAAAGAAATGGTAACCGTGTTTACAGTTAATGAGAAATTACCTTGTGTTACACTCGAATGCTTGCTGGCCAATCAGATAATAAGAATACAGAACCATCAAAAGCATGATTTCATCAATGTTGCAAGCAGTACAGATTTCACATGCATATATTAATTTGATTCTTTGTTTGTTAACACTTTATTTGGCAAAGCATTATGCACAGTGATTCTGTTTATTGAATCATTCTATGAGGGTCCTTCAACAAATAACCAAACTAACTAATTTAATTGTATTTAAATAAACCGCCCTGGAGCACCATGGCTGCTAGTGGTGGAAAGATGAATTCTTCCTCTAGCAGTGCCGTGAGTGCCAGTCATGCAGAGTCAATCAGTTGGGAGTTAGAGCCCGATATGTGAGGCCATGTTTACTGCACGCACCATGGAACTGAAATTGCAGCAATGCATATCAATAAAATGTTGTGTTCTGTTAGACAAAACTCCTACAGAAATCTTTGAAATGGTGCAGCAAGCATACAAGAACCAAGCTTTAGGCAAAACACAAGTTTTTGTGAAGTATAAACGTTTCAACGGGTCATGAACACCTTCAAGGTTCTCCGCGCCCTGGAAGACCCGTAACAGCAAAAACGGAAGTCAACATTAACTCAATTGACCCAATTGTGCGAGAAGATCATCGCATAACAATTTTGAAAGTTGCAGACATAATGCATCTGTCTGTTGGAACTGTAGACGACATAATTCACAATGATCTTGGCTATCGAAAAGTTGCAGCAAAATGGGTACCGCACGTGATGAAGGACGAAAAGAAGGCTCACCGCATTATGACGTATCAAGAATTGCTTGGAAGGTTACAATGGGAGCCAGACTTTCTGAATAGGGTCATCACTTGTGACGAGAGTTGGTTCCAACATTATGACCCATTAACAAAACAGGAGAGTTTGCAGTGGAAACATTCATCGAGCCCTAGGCCTAAGAAAGCAAAAGTTTAGAAAAGTGCAGGAAAGGTCATGCATCTCGTATTCTTTGACAAACAGGACATTCTTTATGATCATGTTGTAACTGATCAATGCACAGTAAATGCTGCTTACTATTGTGACGTACTGAAGGGGCCACTGAAAAAAAAAATCGCCAAAAAGCTACCAGATCTCACTAGGAGAGGATGGATCTTGCATCAAGATAATGCCCCTGCTCATCAAGCTTGTGCAACTCAGTTTCCTTGTTACCCTCTCAGCTTTCTGTATTATAAGGTGCGCTCAAAAAGAAATGAGCCAGAGACATAATTACAGAAACCATTACTTGTATGTTAGAAGTATTGGCCCTAGGTTGAGACACTTGTCCTACTGTTACACAAGGTAGTGAATTACTGTCTCATAAAAGTCCAGGGTCTACAATGTCAGCCAGTTCCGCACATACAGCTAGATGTCATCTGAGGTGAATCGTTTGCCCCTCAGAGCCTTTTTAAGGAGACCAAAAATGACGTAATCACAGGGAGAGAGGTCTGGACTTTATGGAGGCTGGCCGAGAACCTCCCATTTGAATTTCTGCAGGATTGCCATGACTGTGTTGGCCGTATGAGGCTTTGCATTGTCGTGCAGCAGAATGACCCGACGGGTGAGATTGCCTGGTCATTTTGATTTGATCGCTTGACGAAGGTTGGTCAAGGATTGCAAGTAATGCTGGGCATTCACTGTTGTCCCGTGCTGCAGGAAGTGTATCAGCAGGGGGCCATCTTGGTCAAAGAAGCACATCAGCATAATCTTTCCTGCGCTTGTGTGGATGGCCTTGGCTTTTTTTGGTTGTGGATGCTTCCACTGGAAACGTCGCTTTGATTCTGGTTTGAAGTGATGACACCTGCCACCATTCATGCCAGGAACTCATTCCGTTCCCTAGCATAGCGCTACAGATGACCAAGACAGTGGGCCATTTGACATGCTTCCTGGTGTGGTTGAAGACTGTGGGGCACCCATTGGGCACACACTTTGTGCAAGAGCAGTCGTTCCTTCATGATGGTGTCAACACTTCCACCCTCAATCCAATCTCGGTGGCTATAGCTTTCATTGTTACTTGGCGGTCCTGGGTAATGAGTGCATCAACCAGCTGGAAGATGTCATTGGTAATGCATTGTGATGCTCCAGACTGTGCATCATCGGCTAATGACACCCATCCTCCACAGAAGCGTCTTGATCCTTGCAAGGGACATGCAGTGTTCACCATACACTTGTAACATTCGTCGATGAATGTCCGTTCCTGCTACTCATTCTGCTGCCATAAATGAACAACACCTCTTTGCTCTTCTTTTGACTGCAATGCGACTGGCAGCGTTGGACGATTGATACATGCTGCTGCTAGCTTTGTATAGTCACGTGATGTGCACTTGTGCCCTCTAGGAACGGGCTGTGAACTTCCACGCTCTGGTCGGAACAACACTTACACACGCCACAATATTACCGCCATGTCAACCAGACTGTGGCTCATTTCTTTCAATGCCCCTTATACCATAAACCGTTGATTAAGGTTTGTATTGCTGCATCACATTCAGAATCCATAGCTGTAAGCAATTCTAATGCTGAGAATATGAGCTGAAAGTCAAGCAATCAATTTATAGACCAGGTGATTTTGGAACACTGGGCAAATAGTAAGGCAAATAAAATATACTGCTGACATTCTGTATGCTGCACAAAGGCATTACATATCTTTTTTTCAATTTTTCAATAAAAGAAGATGGGCATTAACGGGTTAAGATCATAAAAAAATAAAGAAAACTACTTGTTTGTTCTTCACTAAAATAAGCATATAATCAATTCTTCACAGACAGACACCATATTAAATGCATACATATAAATTACATATCTGGTACCTAAAAGTTAACAATGTTACTTGTTTGCGCCATGATCGTCATTTGTTTGTCGGGCGCATGAATATTTCACTTGGCGCCGGTTATGCAGCCAGCTGGTCATGTGACTCGTCAGCGCGCATGAAAATAGTCTTCTTCCGGTTTTAGTGGCAGACATGTTGGAGTCATGTAGAGACATGTGATGTGCTTGGTTGTGTGGCTGCATGCAGAGTTTCTTCCAATGAAAAAACTTTTTTAGTTTATCTCAAATATTAAATGTGTTGTTGTCTTCTTCATGATTATTCACATAAGAAATGTAGTGTGTATAATAAATTTATCTAGTGATATGAATACAGCTCTATCGAGTACAGTCCACAAATTCAGTTTCCTTGATTTCTGCTAAAATCAAGGGGGTCCTCCGAATTAAATTAATCACGACACGAACATTGGTCCTTCACGGGCGGATATTTATTGTGGAACGCAACAGTTTCTTCTGCATGGATGTATATCAGTGGGCCCCAGGATGCCAGGCATCGGGATCTACGCAGCAGATTATCAGCATTTCATTCGCAACGACGCAGTAGCCTGCATCGCAACACATTTCAGGTCAGAACATTCCTTTTCTTTCTTTCTCTCCTTTAAGCAAGTCTCATAACCATTCAATATGGAGCAGGATTTGAAAGCTCTTGTCAAAAGAAGGGGTATAATCAAAAGACCGCTGGATCTAGCTTCAGTCGCACAAGAGCCGTAGATGCAAACGAAGATTTGCGAAACATGTCCTCAAAATAGGTACGAAAGTGAAGCAGATGTGTAAAAAATACGACTCATCTAAAATTTCATAAAAATTTACCTTTGTTCGAAAATTTCTTGATGAATTACCAGAACAGGTCAACATTTTCATATTGAGAGCTAATTTTGATAACTTAAGTGAAATTTGGGACAAATATGAAGCTATTCAGACCCAAATTGAATCTCTTGTGGAAGCGGAAACTGAATTAGATATGCATGCAGAACACGAGGAGGAAACAAGAAACAGTTACCTCAAATTGAAGGCTAGGTTAGCTGAATTAATACAGGATCATGAACAGCAAGAAAATGGTTCTGGACATTCGCAGCACACAGTGCAGTTGCAATCGTCACAAGCAGCTAAAGCTATCAAACTGCCTGTGATACAATTACCTAAATTTGAGGGTGATGTCACTCATTTCAAACATTTCTATGACACATTTACAAGCTTAGTGGTAAACCAAGCTTTAGATGCTATTCAGAAATATTATTACTTACTTTCCTCTCTCAAGGGACAAGCTCATTCACTATACAGAACATACCTGTCACTAGTGAAAATTTTGATGTAGCATGGGAGCTCATATGCTCACGCTATAACAATACAAGATTAATAGCTACAGCTCATATAAAAAATTTATTAGCACTACCAGTAATGCATAAGGAAACAGTAAATGAACTACGTACCTTGCTCAACCATTTTCAAAATAATTTGAATGCCATTGAAGCATTAAAACTTGAAGTGCCTTTGCATGAAATCATTTTAATGCAACTTCTCCTAGAACATGTCTGACACCACACGCAGGGAATGGGAGAGTAAAATAGATTCTCAAAACTTCCCTTCTTTGAAGGATCTTATGCAATTTTTAGAAGCAAGAGCACACTCTTTTGAATTGCTTGCTAACACTGCATGTAACAAGATGGTAGTTAAGCCTAAGACTGATTTGCACTCTGCTAAGCCCAACAGCAGAGACAGTAAACACTCTTACTTATCCACAAGTGATCGTGTATGTCCATTTTGTCAGTGCAATCACATGCTACATAATTGTGATGACTTCAAAAATCTTAATGTGCATAAGCGTTGGACTTTCATTAAATCCAAGCGCCTTTGTGCCAATTGCTTTGCTCCTAATCACATATCAAGTAAATGTAATCGTGCCTCATACTACAATTGTGGCTCATCCATTCACAGCAAGTTGCTTCATGATAGTAACAGAGAAAATGCTTCACGTGTAACTTCATCTAGTCCTGTAAATGATTCTACTAGAACAATTGACGCGCCATCTAGCTACTGTTCTTTTAAATCAAAATCCACACAGCAGGTTTTGCTTGCCACCGCACTAGTGCAAGTGGAAGACAGATATGGCAATCTCATACAATGTAGAGCACTCCTCGACTCTGCCAGTCAATCCAATTTCATAACTGCAGATCTTGCGAAGCGCTTACAGCTTAACAAGGTGACAGCTGATACGCCTATCAATGGTATAAATGGCACCATTTCTACGGCCACTCACCATGTTCAGGTCAATCTAAAATCTATGGTACATGATTTTAAGACTAAAATTGAATGTCTAGTACTTCCTCGTATAACAGGAAAGCTACCTTCCACACATATCAATTTGTGCAACTGGAATATTCCTTCTAGCATTCCATTAGCAGATCCTAGGTTCAACATTCCTGATGAAGTTGAAATCCTAATTGGAAGTTCCTTATTCTTCGAGTTATTGCATGGGAAAACCTTAAAGAAACAAGGACATCCTATACTAGCCAGCACAGCCCTCGGTTGGATAATATCAGGCCCTATTCCAAGGTCATCATACAAGTACAAGGCTAAGTCTTCGCCTCAGCATAATTTCTTCATCAGCACTGATAACCTTGACACACAGTTAAGACGTTTCTGGGATTTGGAAGAATTTCCTCAGCATGTTCTTACTAAGGAGGAAAAGGAGTGTGAAGAATACTATGTAAAAACAACCACTCGTAATGTCGATGGTAGCTTTACAGTTCGTCTACCCGTCAAGGAGGACAAAACTCGCTTAGGTGAATCTAGACAGCAAGCCATCAATCGCTTTATGCACTTAGAACAACGTCTTCAAAACGACATCACACTTAAAGAAGATTACAATCAATTTCTCTCTGAATATGAATCCATGGGGCACATGAAGCAAGTGTCACCACCAAAGGAAGGCGAACCTTGTTACTATCTTCCGCATCATGCAGTTTTCAAACCTTTGTCTACTACTACTCGCACCAGAGTTGTGTTTGATGCATCTGCGCAGTCATCTTCAGGACTATCCTTGAATGATGTGCTGAAGTTGGATCCTACTATTCAGGATGATCTTATCTCCATAATTTTACGCTTTAGAACTTATCGCTATGCATTCTCAGCTGACATTTCTAAAATGTACAGGCGAGTGAAAATGCATCCTGATGATCAAGATCTCCAAAGAATAGTATGGCGAGAAAACAAAGATGAACCTATCAAGGACTACGCTCTTACTACAGTCACATATGGTACCAAACCTGCATCCTTTTTGGCCATAAGGACTTTGCATCAACTAGCTTCAGAGGAAGAGGCTAAATATCCACTAGCTTCTCAAGCTATCCGTGAATCCTTCTACGTAGATGATTGCTTATGTGGTCATAATGATCTACAGCAAGCTTTACATATTCAGAGGCAGCTACTTCAGATGTTAGACAGTGGTGGATTCCCACTTAGGAAATGGTGTTCTAATCATGAAGATATTTTAAAATCCATTCCACCGGAACACAGAGAGACACAACTTCCACTTTCATTGGATAGCAGTGAAAATGTGCATGCTCTTGGTCTCCTCTGGCATCCTGGAACAGATCAATTCCAGATACAAGGCAATCCATCTCTTCAGGATAATCTAAATTCTAGCTACACCAAACGAAGCATACTTTCTGTCATATCATCTATTTTTGATCCTTTAGGCCTAGTGAGTCCTATTGTCATAAATGCCAAGATGTTTCTACAATCTCTTTGGTTGGAAAAACTCGGTTGGGATGAATTGATACCATCTCACCTCATCCAACAATGACAATTTCTGCGAGACATTGTCCATCATTCATGCTATACGTATTCCAAGACACGTCCTAATCACAGGTACATTAAGGGACATACAAATACATGGGTTTTGCGATGCCTCAGAAAAGGCTTATGGTGCATGTATTTATCTTCGTTCTATGAACAGCTGCAATGAGGTGAAAACCAGACTTCTTTGCTCCAAATCCAAGGTTGCACCATTAAAGAAACAAACCATTCCTCGGCTCGAACTTTGTGGTGCTTTACTACTCGCTAAACTTTACAAGGTTGTAGCTAACCTTAAGCTGCAGACTTCACAGAACTATCTATGGACGGACTCTATGATTGTTCTAGCATGGATTAAATCCAACCCACACAAATGGAAGACTTTTGTAGCCAACAGAGTTTCACAAATACAAGAGTTATCAGAAACTGCTGCTTGGCGATATGTAGCTACTCAAAATAATCCAGCAGATCTCATTTCGAGAGGAGTTTCAACTGAACCTCTTGCCTCAAATGACTTGTGGTGGAAAGGTCCTGATTGGATCTCACAACCCTTTGCATCTTGGCCAGAACAACCCAACTATTAGATATTCAAGATGCCACTGAGCAACGCACTACTGCATGCTTGATGGTCACTACAGAAAGTGTTGATATCATTTCTCGTTTTTCAAAATTGTTACGCCTGCAGAGAGTGACAGCATACATGCTGAGATTTGCATTCAACTGTAGAAACAGCAACACGAGACGGCAAGGTCCTCTCTCAGCACTTGAGCTTCAACAGTCATTGCACTGCTGCATTAAACTTGCTCAACAATTAGCTTATATCACAGAGTTAACAGAACTTAATGATAAAGGACACGTTCCTACTAAAAGCTCATTGAAATCTTTGCATCCATTTGTCGACAATGAAGGTTTACTCCGAGTAGGGGGAAGAATTGACAAGGCTGAAATTCCCTTCCAGTCAAGACATCTGCTCATCTTACCTCCTAAGCACCATCTTACCAAGCTAATTATTGAAAGTGAACATGTTAAACTTTTGCATGCTTCCAATCAGCTACTTACCTCTTCTCTTCGACAACGGTATTGGATACTGAGAATAAGAGAAACACTTAAGTCTGTCCTACACAAGTGCTTGCCGTGCTTCAAACTCAAGGCCAAGGGAGCTCAACAATTAATGGGCAATCTACCTACCTACAGAGTGACTCCAGCGAGACCCTTCCTACGAGTTGCAGTTGATTACGCTGGTCCATTCTTCCTACGTTATGGCTCGCCTCGCAGCAAGAGTCAGGTGAAGGCCTACATAGCTATCTTTGTCTGTTTATCCACAAAGGCAATTCACATTGAGTTGGTTTCAGACATGACTTCTGATGCTTTTGTTGCTGCCTTACGAAGGTTTACAGCTAGACGAGGATTGTGTAAAGAGATCCTAAGTGACAATGGCACAAATTTTGTAGGTGCTAACAACAAACTTAGAGAACTTAGACTACTTTTGCAATCTCGCAAGCACCAAGAGATTGTACAAGACTACGCTTCATCTAATGAATGCACATGGCATTTTATACCACCTAGCTCACCCCACTTTGGAGGATTACATGAGGCTGCAGTGAAATCTATGAAATATCATCTTCGTAGAGTAATGGGTACACAAGTACTGACCTATGAACAATTAACCACATTACTAATTCAAATTGAGGCTTGCTCGAACTCCCGTCCATTGCTACGCCTTACTGATGATCCTTTTGATACTTCCTACATTTCTCCAGGTCATTTCCTCATTGGAGAACCATTAACTTCCATACCATCACCTTGTTCTGACAATCTGAATCAGTTACAGAAATGGCAACAGCTCCAAGATCGTCTGCAACATCTGTGGCGGTGGTGGTCAACCAACTATCTACATTCACTCCAGCAGAGGCAAAAGTGGTCCAGTTCCAGTGAAAATCTTAAGGCAGACACCATGGTCCTGCTAATGGAAGACAATTCATCTCCTCTGCATTGGGAACTTGGAATCATCACTGAGACTCATCCTGGTGGTGATGGTTTAGTGCGGGTAGCTACAGTGCGAACTTCTAAGGGTGAATATAGGCGTCCCATTGTGAAACTGTGTCCTCTGCCAGTTCAAGAACAACAGTGATATTTTTCAAAGTGTGCCTATGTTAAATTAAAAAACTGTTCAGTTTTTGGGCCCCCAGTATGTTTGCGCCATGATCGTCATTTGTTTGTCGGGCGCATGAATATTTCACTTGACGCCGGTTATGCGGCCAGCTGGTCATGTGACTCGCCAGCGCGCATGAAAATAGTCTTCTTCCGGTTTTAGTAGCAGACATGTTGGAGCCATGTAGAGACATGTGATGTGCTTGGTCGTGTGGCTGCATGCAGAGTTTGTTCCAATGAAAAAACGTTTTTAGTTTATCTCAAATATTAAATGTGTTGTTGTCTTCTTCATGATTATTCACATAAGAAATGTAGTGTGTGCAATAAATTTATCTAGTGATATGAATACAGCTCTATCGAGTACAGTCCACAAATTCAGTTTCCTTGATTTCTGCTAAAATCAAGGTGGTCCTCCGAATTAAATTAATCACGACACGAACATTACTAATGAACAAGCAAACTTCCAGAAATTTAACTCTATAACCTGTTGTATATTACACAAATATCCCTCTGCAGTTGAAGACCACATACTGCATCAGTGTTGCCAACTTTTTAGTGTAAATATATTGTGTATGCTCAAAATTATTAAGTCTACACAAATGTATTCACTTCCTTTCTTGGAAGTGTTGAAAACAGTGTTGTTATGATAAATTAACTTTAAAGAGAGTCGATTAAAGACACTAGACAACACTTACTTTTAAATTTTTCCGGAACATGTTTCAGAGGCTTTGCCTCTATCATCGGCCGGCTCTCGACTGGTTCTCGTTGGTGTAGCTGACGATACCTTGTCACAGGTCTCCTCTGGTGGCGGCTCAAGGAACTTGCTGAACAAATCCTTCTGGGGGATGTCGAAATTGAATACTTTGTTCCTATTTTTTGAAATGAAGATTTGTTCCCATGTGGATAGTTCTTGTTTTCCTGATGTGTTTCAGTAGTTTTGGTTCTGGATTTATGTTGTGGTTTTTTTCCCAAAAATGTGTGGCAACTGCTGATTTTTCTAATTGTTTATATTTTATGTTTCTAAAGTGTTCCTTTGCTCTTGTTTCTAAATTTCCTTTTGTTTTTCCAATATAAATTTGACTACAGTCATTGCATTCAATTTGATATATACCAGATTTTTTGTTAGATGGAATGGCATCTTTGATGTTTGAGCAAATTAGGTTTTTTAAGGAGAAATGGTTGACTAGTGCTAGTTGAATATTTTGTTTTTTGAAGACTTTTTTGAATTTTTGAAAAGAAGAGGACACACTAGTCTCATTTGATGTTAAATCACTGTTTCCCAGCATACCAGTTAATCAACTCCCACCGTTGATAGAAAAATGGCTCAAATCACATGGAATGGCATCGTCTGAAATTTCAGACTACATTGAACTAACCAAATTATGCATAGAACAAAATTTCTTCCAGTTTCAAACAAAATATTATCACCAAACTTCAGGGTTAGCAATGGGCAACCCACCATCACCCTTCCTGGCCGATCTGTACATGAGTGCATTAGAAATAAGGATCAACAAAGGTTTCCCTTGGATGTTCAAACTCTGGCAACGATATGTAGATGACATCTTTGCAATAGTACCAAAAAACACATCAGTGATGCACTAAAACTTTTAAATATCCAAGAAAAAAGCATCAAATTCACTGTAGAAATAGAAAAAGATGAGCATTTACCATTTTTGGATCTAAAAATAATGAGGAATAAAAACAGACTAAACTTTGGCATTTACAGAAAACCAACACAGACAGACAACTACATAAAAGCTAATGGCTACAACCCAAGATCCCACAAACAGGCAATCTTCAATAGTTTAGCACACAGACTGGTAAACATCCCTCTCACAGCAGAAGAATACAAAACAGAATACAACAAAATAATTGAAATAGCACAAAAAAATAACTTTCCCAAATCATTAGTGGACAAAAAAGTGAGCTTAGCAAAAAAGAAGAAGCTACTAAAGGAAACCACAATTCTCTCATCTACAGAAACTAATATGATTTTCAAAAAATTCACTTACCATCCATGGGCCTATGATAAATTCAAAAAAGTCTTCAAAAAACAAAATATTCAACTAGCACCAGTCAACCATTTCTCCTTAAAAAACCTAATTTGCTCAAACATCAAAGATGCCATTCCATCTAACAAAAAATCTGGTATATATTGTGGCAACCCTGTATGGGTTGTCAGACCTGGCGACTGGCTTAACTTTGTTCGTTGGCTGCGCTGGGGAGGGGGGATGGCATATCCTCTTCCCCCAGACGACCGGCCGCCACCAGCGCGAGAGGATGTGTTTGTAGCAACCCTCCGGAACACAAGCCTCATTGAATGTAAGTTGTCTGGAATTATTAAACCTCTTTTTAAAATGCATTTGTGAGTTTTCCTTCGCTGGACCTTCCACCTTTCACCACCATGCAGGTAAGCTAGTTATCAGTAAAATAACATGTCCACCCTACCGCGTGGTGTAACTAGTGTTTGTTGAGATAGTTTAGCTCTACCGCTACGGATTCCCCCCAAAGCTAATAAATATTAAATCTATTCTAATGTAGGGTGTGACATATTGGTGGAGACGCGGGTAAGATCTCAAAATTTTTTTTTTTTCTCCTTGCTTTAGTCCGGTTTTTATGAAAAAAATTTGAATGTATACGGTGGTGAAAGATGGAGGAAACATGGCCGACCGCGTGGTGTTCAATTAGTTAGAAATTCTAATCTGGTCATCGTCTCGTAATCCTTTAACTTTTGGTCTGTTTTTTATTTGATTTCTTCAATAGTAAACTTATTTCATAATATTGTGCTAAAATTTTTTTTTATAACTACATGGAAATTGATAATGGACACCACGTGGTCACGTGTTGATTTTCAAGGGACGCTGTGTGAGTTTTGGCAGTAAAATTCAAAGTAAATAGTTTCTTTTTGGTGTTTTTGTGAAGGATGCACTTCATTTTTGTGTTCATTCCAGTTGGTAATTCTGCTTATTTTATTCTGGTGTCCAGTGTTACTTAAAAGTAAGTCAAAATGCCTAAGAAAATGCGGCAATCATCCAATGTGCCAGTTACAATGGATTCACATGATGTAATAGCTTCGACTTCTGCTTTAGCTAATCAAAGTGCACATGTACCTAGTAATTTAGAAGTATCCATGGCACCTAATGTTAATCAGACTCAGACAATGCAAGTTTCTCGGCCTTTTATTGATCCACCCTGTTTTGACAGGATAGCACTGATATCTCCTTCAGAATTTTTGAGAAAATTTAACTTAGTTTCTACAGCAAATGGTTGGTCAGATGTACAAAAGTTGAAGTTTTTCCCATGTTACTTGCGAGACACAGCAGCACTGTGGTACCGAACTTTTTGCCATAGACACCCTGAGCATGATTGGCATTTTCTAACTCAACAGTTTTTGGCAGCTTTTCAAATGTCCAATCAAGATGAATTGTTGGAAATTAAACTTAGGCAGAGGGTACAATTAGAAAATGAACCTGTATTAGATTACATTTATGATGTATTATCCTTGTGTGACCAAGTTAACGCTGCAATGACACAAATGGAGCAGGTAAAAAACTTAGTGAAAGGATTGAAACCTCAGTATGTGCAAGCTTTGCTCCCATTAAATCCACAAACAGTTGAGGAGGTTTTACAAATTATTAAAAGCGTTGATAAAGCTAATTTTTATGTGCAACATAGACAACATTTAGTACAAGCACAAACATCAACTTACACTTCTCCACCTGTGTCATCTGCACCTGTTTTATCACGGTTTGAAAGTGTAAATCACTCTGAACCAGTTATTAATGTTGTTTCCACATTGAGTGAACAGGTCACTAAACTTGCTACCCAAATGCAACAACTTCAGTCTCAATTCGCTGCTGCTGCATCTACTGTGCAGCCACCTCCACTTAAGCCTCCAAGATATCATGAAAGGAGACAACAGGCACCTATTGTGTGTTACAATTGCAACAAGCGTGGTCATATGGCACGTAATTGCTGGACTTCACCATCTGCTTCAAAAAACTCGAGAGGCCCAGCCTCCAACGACATAACCTAGAGGTACCCAAAGTAAGTTCACCTGTGTCTAATGTTGTTTCTCTTCCAGGTCAAATTTTGCAAATTTTGGGGTCCATTGGGGAGTCAAAACTTCCAATTTTGTTGGATACAGGAAGTGCAGTTAGCATTGTGAATGCAGCTCATATCAATGACATTTCTAAAATGAAACCTGTCGAGATTTTGCTTAAAACAGCTGGTAACAAGTTATTAGATGCGCCTTATCAAACAAATTTGAAATTTCAAATTAATGACTTTGTTTTTCAGGAAGATGTGTTAGTGGTAAAAGACTTGGCACATAATCTCATTTTGGGTAATGACTTTCTAACTTCACATAAAGTTACCATTGATTATTCTTGTGCAGAAGTTAAGATTCAAACTCATGAGGGAGAAATGGTACACATTCCTTTTGAAACAACATGTGGTGGTCCCTTTACAGATATTGCTGTGATTCCATTGAACGATGAGGTACAGATAGTTAATAAAGTTTCTGTTGTAAAAGATGTTAAATTGCCACCGCTTACTACTTGTTTTGTGGCAGTGCAGCCTTCAGCTGATATTACAAATGAGGTTATGTTCGAGCCTTCTACCAGTATTATGCATAAGAAGAATATTTCTATTCCACCTGTAGTTTGCAAATCTTCAAAGGACTTTGTGATACCAGTACATAATAATTCAGCTGTTCCTCAAACACTTTTTGCTAAAACTGTATTAGCTAATGCTCATGAAGTTGCATTTGTTCAAAGTAACTCAGTTTCACCTAAGGATGTTACTCCATTGAACGCTCCAAAGTTTGAATTTAATGTTAATACCAACTTAACTGAAGCTCAAAAGTCAGATCTTCATAATCTGTTGTTAAAATATGAACATGTTTTTGCCACTTCATTGCAAGATTTAGGCTCAACTAATGTAGCGGAATTTAAAATAGAGGTAAAGGATGAAAAACCTATTAAGCAACGACCCTATAGGGTAGCTCATAAGCAGAAAGAGATTATTTCCCAACAAGTAGAGGAAATGAAAAATGCTGGTATTATTAGAGATTCTCAGTCACCTTGGTCATCACCTGTGGTGTTGGTAAAGAAAAAAGATGGCTCTATGCGGTTTTGTGTAGATTATCGTCAACTGAATAAGGTTACAGTAAACTCAGCCTTTCCCTTGCCTCTTATTGATGACCTCCTTAGTTACCTTGGAGAAGCTAAATGGTTTGCTTCCTTAGATTTGTTGTCAGCATACTTTCAAATTCCTTTAGAGGAGAATAGTAAAAAGTATACCTCATTTGTTACTCATGAAGGGCAGTATGAATTTGAACGTTTGTCTTTTGGGCTTGCTGATGCACCAAGATTTTTCAGTTTTGTTGCTGAGAAATTGTTAGGAGACTTGAAATTTAAGAAAGCTTTAGCATATTTGGACGATATTGTTGTTTTTGCCAAAACTTTTGAACAATTATTAGAAAACTTAGAAGCTGTTTTTCAACGTTTGGAAATGCATAATTTTAAACTGAAACCTGGGAAATGTTTCTTCGCTATGGAAAAGATAAAGTTATTGGGTTTTGAAGTATCTAAAGATGGAATTTCCCCAGATTCTGAGAAAGTTACAGTGATCAAAGAACTACCACGCCCAAAGAATGTTAGAGACGTGAGAAAAGTTTTGGGTTTGTTCAATTTCTACAGGAAATTTATTAAGAATTACTCTTACATTGCCCATCCATTGATTCAGCTGACCAAGAAAAGTCAAAGTTTTATTTGGGGCCCGGATCAGCAAACAGCATTCCAGCAGTTAAAGAACTCTCTTGTTTCTGCTCCTGTGTTGGCTCATTATAATCCTGGAGCCTATACAGAATTACACACTGATGCTAGTGGTCTAGGAATAGGATGTGTTTTACTACAGAAAGTAAATGATAATCTTAGACCTATTGCATATGCTTCTAGAACTTTGTCAAAATGTGAAAGAAATTACAGTGTACCAGAGTTAGAGCTTTTGGCAATCGTTTTTGGTTTAACACATTTCAGGACTTTTGTGTATGGCTATAAAGTGCATGTTATTTCAGACCATCACTCCCTTTGTTATCTGAACAATTTAAAGGATTTGACAGGCCGATTGGCTCGATGGAGTCTAAAGTTACAGGAATTTGATTATGATATATGTTATAAATCTGGTAAGAAACATAATGACGCAGATGTTTTGTCAAGGTTCCCTGTGTTACAGCCTGAAGAGCATCAAATTGAACAACTTGATGAGCTAATTACCTGTTTGCTATCACCAGTTGAGGTTGCTCAGAAACAAAATGATGATCCAGTTCTGACTCCAATTATTAATGCCCTTAAGGATCCTGAATCTGCTCCTGCTAAGGTTCAACGTCAAGCTTCTACCTATATTTTGAAAAGTGATGTCTTGTACAGGAAAAATTCGAGTTCTACTGGTCCCTTGCATTTACTAGTCATTCCTGAGGTGTTAAAGCATGAAATTTTGTCCTCATGTCATGATGATCCACTATCTGGTCATTTAGGTTTTTCTAAAACTTTTAGTAAGATTAATTCAAGATACTACTGGATAGGTATGAAAAAAGATATTGAGCATTTTGTGAAAACTTGTCCAAGTTGTCAGTCTAGGAAGGCACCTAAGAATCAAAAACCTGCTGGTCTTTTGCAGCCTATTCCAGTTAACTTTATTGGAGAACGTTGGGGAATAGATTTGTTAGGCCCTTTGCCTCGTTCTACGTCGGGTCATAAGTATATCATAGTTGCTACAGAATATGCTTCTAGGTGGGTTGAAGCTGCCCCTCTCTCTTTGGCTACCATTCCCCAGGTTACTAAGTTCATCTTACATCAGATTATTTGCAGGCATGGGGCCCCTGCCATGTTACTGTCTGATCGTGGTAGTGTCTTTCTGAGTGAAGTAACCCAGGAACTCTTGAAAGCTTTGTCAGTTTCCCCTCATTTTACTAGTTCATACCACCCTGCATGCAACGGCCTTACTGAACGATTTAACCAGACTTTACTAAATTGTCTTAGTCATTTTGTGGATTCAAATCAGCGCAATTGGTCTAATGTTTTACCATATGTGATTTTTTCATACAATTCTTCTGTTCAGGAAACTACAAAATTTTCACCATTCTATTTGATATATGGTCGTGAACCTTCCTTACCAAATCAGGTGCAACTTCAGGCCACTTCAAATGATTTATTTGTTCGGCAAACTTTGGAAGAGATTCAGAAAGCTCGTGAAGTAGCCATCCATAATATTAATCAGCAACAGATTAAACAGAAAGAAAGATATGATGCTAAGCATAGAGATACTCATTTTGCAGTAGGTCAGCTTGTTAAGATTTTTACTCCAATTAGGAAAAAGGGAAAATGTACCAAATTGCTTCATAGATATTTTGGGCCTTTTGAAATTGTTCGACAAATTACTCCTGTTACTTATGTGGTTCGTCGACCAAATGCTCCTAGAGTTAAGGAACAATCAGTACATGTTTCTAGGATATTCCCATATTTTGATCCTGTGGGACCATATAGACTGTAAATGCATTTTGCTTTTCTTTTGTGTCACATTAAATGTAAAAAAGGTTGTATGTAAAGTATATTGTCCCTTGATTTCTGAGTGTGAATTTTGAGATTTAGTGTATAGTGTGCTAAGCTATTTTGTTTTGGAATATGATGTATATTATTGGCAAATGGCAATACTTGGATAGATGTTTGATGAATTAGATGTCAAAAGTTGAACATACAATTGTTATTATTGAAAGTCACAATTAATTGATATTAAAAGTATATGTTCCCTAATAACTGTTTTGAGTTGAATAACCTCATTTTATGATAAATTTTGCAATGATTAGAAAATTGAAATTTTGTTTATTAATTTTAAGTTTACATTCTGGAATAGTGCTGTGCTACCTCGATAAGAAGGATGAATGAAATTATGTGTGATTATGTGAAAGATGTAGAGGTAAAGTTTATCTGGTTAATGGGGTTGCTGTAATGTGCCCGTTAATCCAGTGTTTTAGGCTCGATAAATGGCTGAAATGTGCTTATCGATGCAAGTAATTAAGTGTATTTTTTGAGTTTTGTTTAGCATTGGTGCTGAAATGTGCATGCTAAGATGATGAGGAAAACCTGAATCACAGAGAGGTTTGTGAATGACTGTTATGAAGCTGAGACCTGGGGATGTTCTGTTTGTCATCCTCGCCATAGTTACCAGGTATTTGTGAGATAGCACATTACTAGTACAGATGTTTACTTTGTCTCTTTATTGCAGGATGCTAATAGTTTGAACATTTTGATAAAATTGTTTTGGATTAAGAGTGATATATATTTTGGAGTTGTGTGATTACCAGCATGCTTTAATGGTTTATTGAATTCTAAGTTTTATGTTGAAAAGCAAAAGTACCCTTCAATGTATACAAAAGTTTTTAGAATAGGCTAAGACATGATACTATATTTTCTCTTTTGTGTATCTAGGATGTGAAATTTTGAGGCCCCAGAACTTAATTTTTCTTTCAGTTTTGTTCTATGTATTGTGTTGTAGAACGATTTTTTTTTTTTTTTTTTTTTTGGTGTAGTAATGTGACAGTAGTTTTGTTGGCATGCAAAATGTTGATGTTGGTAGATTGTAAGTAGTTTTGTTGATTTGAAAGGTAGTAGTACTGATGATATTAAGTAGTGCGCGCACATAATAAATATGATTGAAATTATAATGGTAAAACAAAGAGAAAAACTGAGCTCATTTTTGTTTAAGTGTACACGTCAGTTTTGTTAAAAAGTTTATGGCCACGTGTAATATTTTGGGGTACCCCTCTAATTGTAAGTTTTGGTATTTTGAAAATTTGTAATATTTTTATTCAATGTTTTGGAAGGTCAAATTATTTTGTGCTGTGTGTATTGTATTATTTCTACCCTAAGGGGTTTTTGTAAAGTTTTGATTGTGACATTCCTACGTTTTATGTATTCTTTTGTGAAGATTATTTTGTGAAGATTATTTGATTTATCTTGTCAAAATTTGTAAGCTCTATATATTGCCGAGTGATGGAAATTATCTTAGTTTTATCATGTATCTTGCTACCCAGATGGGGTGCACCTAAATTTTTTTTTATTATTTATTATTGTTCAGAAGCGAAGTTTGTTTTAATGATGTAGTTGTCTTCTGTAATTGACGTGCACTTATATTTTTGGAAATAATGTTGTAGTATGATGATACGTATCAAGTCAGCCCTATTTATCTGCGTTCCTGCTGCACCACACTGTTCCTACCGAACTGTTTGCACCATGGGAGTGCTAAACCTGCCACACTGCCTTGTGTCATCGGGCTCTGGTCCGCCCTTTATGACCACTGTTCGTCAGAGCTTTGGCAGCTATTAGTGCTGTCACTTCGTACCTGTGTTGGGGGCAGAAGAACTATTAATGCCCCACATTGTTATTCAGTGTAGAGCAAGTACAATTGTGCTCAATTCAGTGGTCTTTATTCATCAGTGACTGCAGTGCAAGCTTCAAGTTTTTTTATTACATTTGTGAGACCAGTGGGAATGGAATGTACTGTTCAGGCAGGTTGTGAAACTTTTTTTGCTTGGTGCAGTAGTGGTGAAAAGTGCTGAACTTCATTTATTTTTCTTTTAGGGCTTTTTAATTAAAGTTATAGACAGACACTGGAGTAAAGAAACGAATGTGTAACGTCAAGAGACAAGCTTTATGTGTATAATACTGTTTGTGATGTTTGTATGCTAATTTTTTTTGTTCCATCACTCGAGCGAGTTTCTTTTCATTTGTTATTAATTGTTCTGTTGACCCTGGGTCAACAGCTTGTGGTCCGGGGGGAGGTGTGGCAACCCTGTATGGGTTGTCAGACCTGGCGACTGGCTTAACTTTGTTCGTTGGCTGCGCTGGGGAGGGGGGATGGCATATCCTCTTCCCCCAGACGACCGGCCGCCACCAGCGCGAGAGGATGTGTTTGTAGCAACCCTCCGGAACACAAGCCTCATTGAATGTAAGTTGTCTGGAATTATTAAACCTCTTTTTAAAATGCATTTGTGAGTTTTCCTTCGCTGGACCTTCCACCTTTCACCACCATGCAGGTAAGCTAGTTATCAGTAAAATAACATGTCCACCCTACCGCGTGGTGTAACTAGTGTTTGTTGAGATAGTTTAGCTCTACCGCTACGGATTCCCCCCAAAGCTAATAAATATTAAATCTATTCTAATGTAGGGTGTGACAATATCAAATTGAATGCAATGACTGTAGTCAAATTTATATTGGAAAAACAAAAGGAAATTTAGAAACAAGAGCAAAGGAACACTTTAGAAACATAAAATATAAACAATTAGAAAAATCAGCAGTTGCCACACATTTTTGGGAAAAAAACCACAACATAAATCCAGAACCAAAACTACTGAAACATATCGAGATTTAACTGTATTGGAACACCACAGTGAAGCGAACCGTGTAAGAAATACGACTCATCTAAAATTTAATACTGAAACATACTTCAGGAAAACAAGAACTATCCACATGGGAACAAATCTTCATTTCAAAAAATAGGAACAAAGTATTCAATTTTGACATCCCCCAGAAGGATTTGTTCAGCAAGTTCCTTGAGCCGCCACCAGAGGAGACCTGTGACAAGGTATCGTCAGCTACACCAACGAGAACCAGTCGAGAGCCGGCCGATGATAGAGGCAAAGCCTCTGAAACATGTTCCGGAAAAATTTAAAAGTAAGTGTTGTCTAGTGTCTTTAATCGACTCTCTTTAAAGTTAAATGTATTCACACTAAAATAACAATAATGATAATCAGAGTTGGCACAAATGTTTCTCAATCTAATCAGCTTCACACAGAGCTACATACAAATTTGTTATTGTCATAAAATTTAACATCTTCTGAGAGACCCACTACAAACTGGGATCACATAATCAGTCCAGCCAGTGGCAAAGCATGCAAAGAAGTGTGGAAGCGATGCTTCCCCAAGAATTTCAGGAGAAAAAGAAGAAAATTCATGCCAAACAGTATTTATTTGTTCAGGATACATTTTCAGAATTTGTTTCTGAAAATCTGCAGTGCTTCGGACAATTTGACAGCTGCTTAGACTTGAGGGAGCAGTTCCGCAAGCTCATTCAATACTGTATTTATGCATTTGTAACCTTGAATACCATGCTTCATACATCTCCGGAAGCAGTTGTGACTCTTTGGTAGTTAGGAAGCACTGACAGATTTTGTCACGTGAGGTGTTTTATGTGGCATTTTTAAATACAACTAAGTTGTATAGCATTAGAAATAGTAATTTACATAGATTGGTATCTAGTGGTGGGTGACACAAAATTGAAATTGTTGTGAAGTTTTAAGTTACTAGCAAAAGTGTGTGAACTGCATACTTTAGCCATTTTAGACTAACGGTTTATGCGGTTTGGGCCGGAGAACATCTGAGTGGAGAGGGGAAGCTTGTAGTGTGAGCAGGACCTACGTGTGACTGTACAATAGAAAGAGTACTAAAGAGTAGCCTTGGTTCTTTGAGTCATTATTCTCTCTTAGTTTAATGAAAATTATTATTTGGAGCTACCCTCACTTTGAAAGTCATGTCTCGCTACTGGATCTACGTGTGACTGTACAATAGAAAGAGTACTAAAGAGTAGCCTTGGTTCTTTGAGTCATTATTGTGACTTTGTGGGTTCGTGAAATGATAAAACGAGGTTATAAAACACAAAAACTACACTTTATTCTCCTAGCAAATACATTCGTCCATCACAATTTGCTAGCTAACCTCAAAACTGTTTATTTTACCTAACAACTACTCTCAACTGTCTCGCTTCCGGTAACGATTGGTTCCGAAGTTTTCCGAATCTCCACCGGCTTCGGCTTCGGCTTCGCGAGCCTACCGCCAGGGCGACACTGCTCCCTCCTCAAGGCTGGTCGTCCCGAACAGCGCCTTCGTAGCGGGCCAGGCGATCCAGGTGTACCACCGACATCTTTCCTCGGGGCACCTTCTGGATGCGGTAGACCACGTCGTTAATCCTCTTCACCACACGGTACGGTCCTTGCCATGACTGCTGAAGCTTCGGGCAGCGTCCCTTGGTCCGGGTCGGGCGGTACAACCAGACCAGGTCACCTTGCTGGAACCCTTGGCTGTTGGCTTGCCTGTCGTCTCGGGTTTTCATGCGGTCGCTCGCCTTCTGGATGTTCTGGCGGGCCATCTCGTGCATGTCGTGGAGGTGGTCCACCAGGTTCTCCACATCCCTCAAGAGTGGCCCCAAGTCTGCGTCTGCCAGCTGCTCCCTCCTCAGGCCTGCGCTATCCCAGCCATCCGCAGGCACTGCCGTGACTACTCGAACTGCTGCGGCACGCTCCTTCCCCTCCACTCTTGTGCATTGGCCGCACTCTTTTGGACAGGGTCTTCGGGACATAGCGTCCGCGTTACCGTGACTCTTCCCTCTGCGATGTTCCGAGGTGAAGTCGTACTCCTGCTGCCTCTGAACCCCACCTGCTGTCTGGCCTTCCGGTCGCGCCGTCACTATCACTTCGCTCCTCGCGGGGACAACCACGTCTTCGCTCAAGACGACCCTGCCAATTCCAAGGCGCTCTTCTGGTTGACGGAGTATAACCTCTTCTCCGTTGAGCCTCAGGACCTTCCTGCCGACGTCGACCGTCGCCTCGTGGCTCCTGAGGGCATCCAGTCCCAGAATCACCTCCTCAGCCACCTTCGCGACGAACACCCACAGACGCACGGCACTCCGTCCCAAGTTCAGCTCCAGCAGGGCCTCCTTCTGCACAGGCATGGTGTCGCCCGATGCCGTCACAAGCTGGTATGGTCGGCTTGGTTTCCTCGTCGGCAAACCCTTCGCCACGTCAGGTCTGATGATGGTCACGGCCGCCCCAGTGTCCACCAGCACGCGGCACGGCTTTCCTCTTACCCAGCCGTCCGCGATGAGTTTGTCATCCATCCGCCGGCTGACGGCGCGGATTGTCACTCGAGGGGATGGCGGTAATGGTGCCGACGTGCCCCTCTCCACGACGGCCCTTACTCGTTTTCCGGCTACTCTTCCTGGTGTGGGCAGTCTCTCCGCAGGTGTCCGGGCTGTCCACACCCCAACACAGGCCACTAGGTGTTCGCCGGCGTCCCACAGCTGATCTTCTGTCTCCGGCGTAGCGGACACTCCTCGTTCTCGACGTCGGGATAGACGTTACTTTGGCCGCCTCCATCCTTAATGCCGCTGTCAGCGCCTCGTGGACGGTTTTATAATCGCCGAGCATTAGGCGCTGACGAATCTCCGTGTCCCGTACCCCGTCGACAAAGTTGTAGGCGGCTTCCCGGGATACGAACTCCAGTGGCAGGTCAACCAAGGCCTTGCTGGCTAGCTGCTCAATCGCTATGGCTAACTCCTGCAGCGTCTCCCCCGGCTGCTGCGGCCTTGCCTTTAGCTGGCTGCGGTATGCTGCGGCTAAGCGGTGGTTCCCGAAGCGATTCTCCAGGGCCTCCCAGATGTCCTTGGGCGCCGCCGTCGTCTGCACCGCGTTTAGGATTTCCGCGGCCCGTCCCTGGAGGCTGGCTATTAACTGTGTGGCCTCCTCCTCCGGTGACCATCTATTGTGCTTGGCCACTGTGTCGAACTGGCGGCGGAAGACCTGGAACGTTGACGCGCCGTCATACTTGGGAGGTTTGACGCGCGCAGATGTTGTGTCGCGTCCCGGCGCGTCGGCCTTCAAGTCCTTCAGCTTCCTGCCGACGACGTCCTCCACCATGGCATTCAGGGACTTGACGCTGCTGTCGGTCTTTCCCTCCAGGTTGTTTACGCGGTTCGCGAGGTTTTCGACGTGTTCAACCATGGCGTTCAGGGACTTGGCGTTATTGTCGGCCTTTTCCTCTAGATCAGTGAAGCGGTTCGCCAGGTCCTCGACGCGCTCGTCCACTTGGCCCATCCGCTTGCCCAGCTCCGTCACGTCATCCCTCACGCCGGCCAACTGTTCCTCAAATTTGGCGGCGAGGACCTCGTTCGCCTCCTTCATTTCCGTGGCCAGACTGTCGTTCGCTGCCTTCATTTCTGTGGTCAATTCGGTCTTTATTTCTTTCAACTCTGCGGCCAGGTTGTTATTTGCCGCTTCTGTTTTTGTTGTTAACTCGTTCATCTTCGCGGCCAAGTTGTTATTTGCCGCTTCCGACTTCGCTGTTAATTCGTTCATCTTCTGCAAAAGCATTTCCAATGCCGATTCCATGGCCATAATCTTCGGTGATGTTGTTATCCCGTTTCCTGACACCAGTTGTGACTTTGTGGGTTCGTGAAAATCAAAAGTCGAGGCTTCAAATACAAAAACTGCACTTTATTTTCCTAGCAAATACATTCGTCCATCACAATTTGCTAGCTAACCTCAAAACTGTTTATTTTACCTAACAACTACTCTCAACTGTCTCGCTTCCGGTAACGATTGGTTCCGAAGTTTTCCGAATCTCCACCGGCTTCGGCTTCGGCTTCGCGAGCCTACCGCCAGGGCGACATTATTTTCTCTTATTTTAATGAAAATTATTATTTGGAGCTTTCTTCACTTTGAAAGTCACGCCTCACTACTGGACCTACGTGTGACCATACAATAGAAATAGTACTGAGGAGTAGCCTTAATTCTTTGAGTCATTATTCTCTCTTATTTTAATGAAAATTATTATTTGGATTTCCCTCACTTTGAAAAGTCACATCTCCCTACTGGACCTACATGTGACTGTACAATAGAAAGAGTACTAAAGAGTGGCCTTAGTTCTTTGAGTCATTATTCTCTCTTATTTTAATGAAAATTATTATTTGCAGCTTCCCTCGCTTAGAAAGTCACACCTCGCTTATGGACCTACATGTGACTGTACAATAGAAAGAGTACCAAAGAGTATCCTTAGTTCTTTGAATCATTATTCTCTCTTATTTTAATGAAAATTATTTGAAGCTTCCCTCACTTTGAATGTCACACGGCTGCACTATGTCTCAGTGTATGATGTAACCTTCAACTGTTTAAATATAAAGTTAATATCTTCAACTGTTTACCACAGAAACGAACGTCACTGTAATAATGATGTGATCGTAGATTCTGTGACGTGTCGTTTGCAGTATGCCTGATGAATGACACATGCTGTCTCGGGCCAAATCTTGTCAAGAGGAACCTCCAGAGTCCTCAGTGCTTTCCTTATATTCTCCTGCAGAAGCCCCTCAAACTGGAACTCCTTGTGGGTAATGCCATCCTTGATGTAGGACTTAATTAACATAGTTCTTCTGTCTGTGTTATGAAATGCACACAGCACTTCCTTCAGTGCCTCAGGAATAGCACTAATCCACTTCTCTAACTCGGAAAAGGGTATCCTGTATGCATAGCTGGGCAGATTCCTCATCTCTGTCGGCCAAGAAGTTCTGACCTCTTCTTTATCTAGAACTTCTTTAGCCTGTCTCATAACATAATAAGTTTGCCCATTAAAGTCTGTTTCTGGTCATACCAGCTGTCCCTCTATTCCTGGCAGATCTATCACACTTGACTTCATTGATATTGGCGTGACGTAAACCCATGCTCCATCCAACTGTACAGTACCCACCTTCATGGCGGCTAAGCTCTCAATGGGACTCATAAACCCTCAACCTTGTATGATTTCTGTACAAAGGTTATCCAATCTATTTCTATTGCTTTTCAGCGTTGTCACTATGAAATCATAGTTAGAAAACAGTTCTCTACCTTGTAGTTTCTTCTGTAGCTGTATACCCATGTAGAACCAGTCCGAATAAAGAGCCATCATGCTTTTTGAACACTTGACAAAAAAGAATGGCATTTTGATGAAATTCATACACATATGTACTAATAATTGAAGTTTGCTCATTAGGACATCTTTCAAAGCAACATCCCATTTTAAGTCTGGCCAGTTTGCTGCTACATAAGCCAGAGATGGCACTGGACTGAAGTCAGCAATGGCCTGTTGGATCATGTGTTCCAGCAATATGTGATCAGCCTCTTCAAGATATTCATGCATGACAACAATCATCTGACATATGTCACTGTGTAACAGCCTGTCCCCTGGGTACAACCTATCATAGAAATATATAATCTTTGCTGTTACATGCTGTTTAATGTCGATGTTGAGGCCTTCTTTCTTAAGCTGATCAAGTTGGTCCTTGGCATATCGACCTTGACAAAGACCTGCAATACAAATGAACATTGAAGCAAGGGCATACTCCCGCTGCTGGTCTGGTCTTGTACAGACAACTGCTTCAAACAGTCCTAGGATGTCTTCCTTACTCATTGATATCATCTCTGCATATTTGTCAGCAAGCTCAAAGTCTTGGTTACTTTAACAATCTTTACACACAGTACTCATGATGGTGCATGGAGTTGCTGGACCTTGGGAAGCTTGTTCAACATTAGGGATACGTGGACCACTTACCCTTCCAGTTATTGTTGTAATAGCATCCTTCATCACAGTTCTGTTATTAATTAAATACTCCTTCAGAATGTTGACAATAGTTTGAGATGCAGTTGACATTCCTTCTTGGGTGTGATCTTCTGAATGTTTTATGGCAAATAATTCTGCTACCATTTTCACATTCAGCATTTCACTTTCTGTCTGCTTGGTATTTATGTAATAGTGCTCAGCTATTATTTTTGCTAAGCTAGCCGCTATAGAAAATGATATCCATTCTTGTTGCGGTACTTCCTTGCAGTGCCATCCCATGGCCAAAGACAAAATAGATTTGCTATAACGCTCACAGTCTTTATTTGGATTGAAATGGTGTTTCCCCATGACTTACATGAACCAAATGCAATGACCAAACACGAAAGCGCACAATTATTTGGAATAGTCTTTGTTTTTATTCGTTTTCTACTAAATGTTACTATTCATGACTTGGAGAAATTTATTGTAACGTAGAAAGTTTATTAAGTTTATTAAGGTCTAAGTTCAGCAATATTTTGGCTATTATGCATGATCGGATAATTAGGTAACAGTGACGTCAAATTAAATTGAAAAATACTATTTGTAGTCGGTTTTTTCTTCAATTAATATTTTGGCTATTCTTTCTATTTGTATCTCACGTCACGCAAAAGAAACTTTCTCCAATTTTTTTTTTACATTTTTTTTTTTTCTAATTTTATTTTCACTCACACAAATTTTGCAACAGCTGCACCAAACTGCAATTTCGTTCTACACACAGTTTCCACCCATCAACCCTTGACAACTATGCTATTTATATAATTACAAAATGTGGGCGCCGGGGTAGCGCGGTGGTTTCGTTCGCGGCTCCCGTTCTAAGGGTCCCGAGTTCGATTCCCGGCTCTGGGGTTGGCGATTTTAAGTCGGCCCTATCCACGCCTTCACCTCTGTCTAGCACACGTGAAGTATCCCCTATGCCCAACGTGGTTCGGAGTCCACGGTAAAAACTGTAGGTCCTCTCACCTCACCGCCATCTTCACTATCACCCTATCATCGGAGGTAATGGACACCGCCCTCTGGGTGCCTCCACCTGAGAAATGGGTCCGGTCATCGCTTGGTGGGGTGAGGTTACCCCGAAGGCCAAGGTTGCCATGTGGGGAGCGTTAGTAACTAACTAACTAATTACAAAATGTCGTAAGTTTAGGTAACAGAGTTAACAGCTTGCCTAAATACGTAATAATTTAAGAGAAACGAACTATGGACCGGTTTGAAATATGTTGAAACTATTTAAAAATAATCTACTGTACATCGTAATATGGAATATTAAATCCTAAAATTGCACCTTAATACCAATGTAATGTACTTGAAGAAAGGGAAAAGAAGATGCTTTCAAACACTAGGATATTTCTTATGTACACGGAATTTGTTGGCAATATACCTTTCTATTTAAAAATAAACTACCGCACATCGTAATATGGAATATTAAATCCTAAAATTTCACCTTAATACCAATGTAATATGCCTGAAGAAAGGAAAAAGTAAGGAGATGTTTTCAAGTACTAGGATATTTGTTGTGTACAGAAAATTTGTTGGCAACATACTTTTTTTTTTTTTTTTTTTTTGTCATCCCCACCCAACAACCCGCGATTTACACATTGTCATTTTGAGCGGGAATAGTGTGGTTCGTCTTTTGGAAATAATGCTTTTGCTTTGGTTTGTCCCTTAATAAGTTTGTTGGAAGATAAAGACATTTATTAAAGCACTGATAACAATGGCTACAGGTGGTATGTGTTAAATGCATAAGATTTAGTATAAGAGTAATGTTAGGTTAAGCGGATATGTCCATACATACGGAGCTGTGAAAGTACCGTATTAAGTGCTTGTCATGTGCTTTTTATTAATCAAGTTGCATGTTCCGTCTTGTGTAACTTGTTCAATGTTCCTAAATATTGGAGCAAAACAAAACGATTGTTTTTGTTTAATCGTAACATGTGCTATGTTGCATTATATACGCGTGAATGAGAAGTTTCGACCAAATAGGTTACGCTTAATGTCACGTTTGCTAATCAGTTAAAAGTAGAATATGAGGCAGTAAGTTTTAATGAAGTGAAACGAACTAAATGCATTCCGTGAATATAACATTTATCATTCCTCGCCCAATTAGAATTACGTCGGAGGACGTTAGGAAAAATCAACGTTCTTTTTATTGTAACAGTAACAAAGCGAGCATGCGTTGGTAACATCTTAGTTGTTTTTGAGGTAGTATCTCTTTTTGTAAAAAATTCATTTTAATGATTATATTAATTTTTCCAAATTTTAGCGTATCACCCAACGGAAAATGATAATCTGACTCTACTTATCCTAATACTTGTTTGGTTTCTTAAAAATGTTCAGTGAATCAGAGTGAACACATTTTGTTTAGTAAATTAAACTGTTATTACGAATTTTTAAATATTTGTGCACAAATATAACCATTAAATGTTACGTGTGATCTCCACCAGCCAATGAGGCACTCTCTGAACTTAAACTGAAACAACAGTAGTGAACTATTTTTATTTGCTTGAAAGTTAACACAGAGACAATTTGTTGAGCTGGATTTAGTGATTTTTCTTCTGTTTCAGATCTGCATATGATAAACAATTATCTTGCACCATTTGTGATAAGTAGTAATGAAGCACTAGAGTTCAAGTTAGGTAAGTATCAACGTTGGCCTTCTTTGGAACTATTAGATGAAATCTGGTACCGATATTTCTTTTAGTAATGTTTGGATAGAAATTATATTCAGAGGTAAAGTTTCTATTCTGGCTAATTATTTTTAACATTTCTGATATTAATTTGTACCTTTGTATTTATGATTCAAAATTGTTATAAAAATATTAGTGTATGTAAAAGCGCTTGGAGATAGCACTATTTTTTTTTTTTTTATTTATTTATTTTTTTGTAATTTACGTCCTTCAACTTTAAGTCATATCAGACGAATGAAATCGGTGAAATGATGCTCAAATGAGTCCGGGGTCCATGGAGCTTAGAGTTACCTGACATTCGTCTTTCAGGATAAGGGAAAACCCAACAAAAAAACGAAAAAACCTTATCCAGTTAACTCACCCTGACTGAGATTTGAACTTGGGACCTCTTGAACGCCATCTACGCCATCTTGGCAGATACGATACCATCTACGCTACTGAGGCGGGCATAGCACCATATAAATTATATTTATGTACAGTACGTAAGTTCAGAAAAAAAAATCATTTAAGTGGAAGAAAATGTAGTTTTGAGAAAAGTTAATCTTATGGACCACATTGAGGTGTCATCCCCTTTAACTTGTCTTGCCACTTCCAAATGAGAGTTTGAACTCCTGTGGTAGACAGGGTTCATGCCCCTAGAAATAACTTCCCATCTGGGAATCCTTGAAGGGGTTAAAGAGGCAATGTACAAACCAAATAATACATTCTAAAACTATGTTTTATATTTTTGGCCAAAAACAACTAAAGTCTCTCTTTGACAATAGGTAAATTGTCCTATGCAACAGAGGGAGCAATAATTTATAATTCAAAGTCAGACAGGTTGTATTAATTTAAACATTTAAGTTATTATGCGTAACTGGAGAAATTTAGTAACAGTGACAAAATTAATTGAAAAAATGGTTCTTCTTTCTAATGTGTGACACGGCAATTATTTCTAAGTCCTTCACACTTTTTATACAAATATGATGTTTAATATGATTTCTTTACTTTTTAGTGCAATTTCGTGCTGGGAGGGTATTCTTTTAACGTTACTCAAGTGATAACTTAATTGTTTATTTATTTACTTACTGTGTATGTATAACCCAACCAAGGCGTGCAATGGGGAGTGCCACTTGAATGCGTTAAAGCTTGCCTGCCCTCCTGTACAGTCTGGTTCGGACAACAGAATGATAACAACTTAAAATTTTCCTTGAGGATTATTAAATCGGGAAGTTCAGACATTTATTTTAGTTAAAATATGCAGACAGAAACGTACTTAAAATACCATTAGTTAATAATATAATTAAATGTTCCACAGCAATTCCTGTATTTCTCACTTGAATTGTTGACTGAGAGTATATTGTTATTTTCTTTATTTTGATATGGAGCATTGTTAATGACAACAATGCTCCTTTGTGGTAATCTAGGTATCAGTTGGTTCTTTTAACGATTTGGAATTGTTTTCGTAGTCCATTTCGTTGGGTTAGATATTTTGGATTTGGAATTGTAAATGAGATAAGCATTTGGAATGAATCTCGTCTCCCAGCCAGCATCAACAATAATAAAACGCTATCAAGCTTTGTGATTTGCACACATTCCTGGAATATTGATACTCTGCCAACACTTGGAAACAGGTTTCATCCATGTATATCACTGACTTATTTTCTCCACGCTCATTATGCTCTCTGAGCCATTGTATCAGGGCATTCGCTCAGTACACTTCTTTTATTCCTACACCTTTTAACTCAAAATCCAATATGTTTTTCTATTTTCCTAAAGCTCAAAAATTTTTGCAGTGCAGGAATTTCCTTTTTAACCTCGTGATGCTCCTTATATTTTCGTCTAATTATACATGTTCCACTTCGTCCGTAGCAATTTTATTTGCAGGAGATTTACCTCCTTTTTAATCTTGCAACTTTATTTCTTTTACATTCCACATGGATGCTGCACAGCGTGCTAGTAAACGTAAACCAAACTGTACAGCATTCCGTGACGTATTTGTGTTGTCATCGCGTTAGTTCGCCTGCCTTCCGCTACTGTAGCAAGACTACACTCACCATCGTTGGGTTATAGCAATATCGAAGAATTCAGTGCAGCCAAATTATCCTTCTTTCTCTATTGAATGCAATGCTGTCAACAGTCTTATTTGTCCCTATATTACACTATCTAGCAAACTAACTACAAAGAACCTAAATTGCACTACCTAGCTAATTACAGTAAACATACACAGTAGTTGCTAATTTACATTAACTAGCTAATTATACAAAGGGTGGCATTGCATTTGGAACATATCATCCATGTCCTAAGTAGACCCTCGTCGAATAATAATTGAAGATAATCCTCCTCAATATTAAAATAAAAGGACAAGTCCATTTTACTGATTTGTCAAGCCATTTCCCGATTTTCAACAACGTACTGAACAAATCTTAAATATTTGAAGAATGCACAGAACAAACAGCCTTCACTTCTGCTGGACAGCAAGCCTACTTCTGTAAAGCAATAAAACCTGAGAGGAAACATGGTCATCACTAATTGCAGACACATGTCTTTCTGCACCGGAGTTAGACAGATGTCTGGAGCATTTTTGCAGTCTTGTTGGCTGCAACGTGAGAACCTGCAGGTGGTCTGCTTGCGCAAGTGTATACTTGCACTTTGGGACTTATTCTTGCATCACACAAAAGAAAGTTTCTCCTATTTGGAAATTCTAATTAAATGAAAAGTACAAGTAACATTTATTAACACATGTATATGTTGATAGTAATATTTCCTCTACAACGTTGCTAATCATCATGCTTATATCACTTTAAAAAAATGTTTTTATTTTACAGTTTTTCTTATGTATTGTGACTTTGTGGACTCGAATTTAAAGTCCAATTTGCCGAAATTCTAAATGTTCTTTATTTGCGTAGAAACACACTGCGTAGTGGCAGAATTACATCACATATCACAATCTACAACACCAAGGTCGATGACAACCAACAGCGTTCTGATTACATCTGTTTACATCAGCTCTTGTTACAACATCTGTTCACGACTAGCTCTTGGCGAGTCGTCGCCTTCTTAAATACCTCATTGATAAATTCCAGACTGTTCCAGGACAATAAAGAAACCGTATATTCTATCACCTTTCAGAAACATAACTTAATCTATGCCGGCAAGTCCTTTATCTCAGCTTTCTTTATTTGCCGGCTCTTTGTGTACACAAGCCGTGCTATCGTAGATAACAGCTTCGCAACAGTATGTTATGATGCACAACTCTTTCTGTAGAAGACATTAAAAAGTGCCAAATATAGAAATTATTTGCAGTAACATTGAAGTACAGGGGTGCTGCACTGTAAACAACTTGGAATTTAGATGGATTACTCTTGCTATGCTTGTTAAATATTCATTGGTCAGAAGTGTTGTTATAAATTGTTGTTGCATAACATTTTAAAAAAGTTCAATATATGCAAGATGTTACAGTTTTATGTTCAGTTAAGAAGCTGAGATACTATGTATTAGCTGGAAACTAAAGTATGTTTGCTCATTCTTGCATGAAAAAGTAATGCAGAAGAAAACTATTCAAAAAATTGAGGAGTTTTAAGTTAATTATCTGTTAATGTTTTGCAGTGCGACAGGCTTCGGATGTAGATGATGATAGCTGTACCTTCAAGCCATTAATGTCACATCAGGTATTTGGTGACAGGTGAGTGGAAACATCGGGATGCCATTTGCTTGTAACTAATTAATTATGTTTATTGAGCCAACATCAAAATTAGAAAGTTGTAAATGTATTACTATTTTGAAGTATTATATGAGCCTTATTGTTTTACTAATGGTGCAGTTTAAAGTTAGCACAAAAGTGAATCGAGAAGATATTGACACACTGCTTCACTCACACTGTTTTTTCACAGGACATGTTTCAAGAGCTTTTGCTCTTATCAGCTGGTACTCGACTCATGTAAATTATTACATATCATGTAAATTAATTATGAGTCAAGTTCCAGCTGAAGATGAGAGCAAAAGCTCTTGAAACATGTCCTGTGAAAAAGCAGTGTGTCAATATCTTCTTGATTCACTTTTGTGCTAAGTTGTGCTTCATTGTCTCTACGCTTCTTTCAGTTTTATATTTTGAGTTCACTTTAAAGTTGTTTGTCTTTGTGCGTGTTTGGAGGAATTTAGTAACAGTGACGTGGGACAGGATTTGCCCGCACTGAGACATTTTAATCCTAAATTTTTACACATCCCATTGTGGTACAGTTTCAACATGCCATGTGTGTAGAAGTCCGTTTGGTTAGTACATAGCCATCTGCGGACTGCTGATTTCACGTCTGCATCTGTCGCAAAGCATTAACCGGCCAGAAATTTCTTCATGGGCCAAACAGATGAAAGTAAGATGGTACAAGATCTGGACTATGTGGTGGATGCTGGAGCATCTCTCAGCCATATGCGTTGATTTTTTCACAAACAGAAGCAGCAACATGGGACTGAGCATTGTCATGAAGAAGTTTGACATCATCAACATTGTTATGGCGTTTGTCACAAAGGGCACGATGCAACATATGTAGGCTGCAGCGTTCACAGTGGTCCCATGTTCAGCAAAATCTACCAATAAAACACCATGCATATCCCAGAAGACAATGACAAGCACTTTCCCAGCAGATTGAGTAACTTTGAATTATTTCTTTACTGAGGATCCAGCATGTTTCTACTCCAGCAAGTCCTGCTTTGTTTCGGATGTGTAGTGTTATGCCCATGACTCATCAGTGACAATTCCTTGCAAAAAGCCATGCCCTTCTGCAGCATACTGCGTTAGGTGATCCAGGGTTGTCATCATTTGCTGACCTTTGTGGTTTTCTGTCAAGTTCTTAGGCACCCAGTGAGCATTAACTTAACAAAATTTCAATGTAACACGAACAATATCGTACAGAGCACTGTAGGAAATGTTGAACTGTTGTGAAAAGGTTTGCAGTTGCACTTGCCAGTCGTTCAAAATTGCTGCTTCAGTCACTCTGACATTCTGGTGAGTATCTACTGGCCATTACAGGCCGCACGGAACATTGTAAATCAGTCAAATCACAGCCACACAGTGGAAGAATGCACACCACCCGGAGACATTGCTACAGCCCAAACAATCCTCCCCATGCACGTCATGCATTTCCCTGTAAATTTTGTTTGGTTTATACCCTTTGGCCCATAAAAATCAAACTACACTTGCTGTTCAAGTGTGGACGACGGTAGCATATGCACCATCTTTGTTGCATAGTTCACACTTCTCCTGCTACAGGTGTAAGTGAACAAAACTAAAGCGTCTGTAGAGAAAACATCAAACTACGTCTGTGTGAAATTTCAACATTCCAGTTGCAATACGATGTAAGGAAAAAATGTTGTGTGATACTTTTGGATAAGTGATGTGTCAAAATAGACTCGGTAATTAGATCAATGTCACAAAGTCCAGCATACACAATTTGCTGTTGTCCTCTGGTTCCTAAGGTCACAGCTTTAAACCTGGCGGAGGGCAATTAATTTTTTGGGGCATAAAATTCCTTAACGTGCTTTTTTCAGAAGGTTAGTAAAACTGATGGTCCCTGTTGTAAATTTACACCATGTAAGAGAACCTCAAATAAAGAGGCCTCTGAGCAAAATTAGACTGTCTTTCACAGCCAGTATGAATGGGATGCGGAGAACCATAGCAATTAAAAGGTGTCCATAAATAAAAAGTTAATTTCATTAACAATTAATTTTTCGCTTCACTGTGGTGTTCCAATACAGTTAAATCTCTATATATTCATTTACAATGTTTATTATAAAAATTTAAGTTGACATATTTATAGCTGAATCAAAGGTTTTGTTGTATTGTTTGTTACAGCGAGAGTATATTTGGTTATAAAGGGCTCCAGGTGAAGCTTTACTACAGTGCTGGGTGGCTGACCACATATTTGGGCATATCCTACGACGAGAAGATCTGTCCAAGTCTCAGTGAAAACATAGAAGCAGACAACATTGCTGCCAAACTTTCAGACAAGATTCAGGCTGGTTATCATACAAACTTGGATTCATTTTGTGCAGACTTGTCGAAGGAGTCTACGTTTGTTCCTTTTGGTAGTCTTCTGCATACGTTTCACACGGCAGTTGGTGAGTCCAAACATACTCCAGGAGACATTAGACTTTCTGTACAAAAGTTTATTTTTCTGTCTTACTTCATGCTTGATATTTACAGAAATAGTTTTGTTACACATTTTGTTTTAGGTACAGGCATCTGAAGTCATAATTTAAATGGGCTACTCTACCTAGTCTTACCATAAATACTGTTACAAATTTTTGACATAAACTGTACATCAGGTTTGGCACATACACAACTGCTTGTGTGCACACCTAAACCTTGAACAATTGTTAGCTTATCTTTAAAAGAGGAAGTATTTCACTCCAGTTTTCACCATGGAATGGAGTGATTATGAAAATCATCTAGCCGTCATTGCGTTTCATAAAGTTGGAAAATCTGCAAGTGACATTTTCAAGATGCTACAAAAGCTGAAAATCAGCCGTATATTTGTGTACTGCACCATTGAGTGATTCACTGCAACTGGGACTGTAAAGGTTCGGCTGAGGGAGGGTCAGCCATGCAGTGTGAGGACTCCAGCAGCACAAAAAGCAGTGGCGGCTCCTGTGCAGGAGAATTCCTGTGCAGAAGCAGGCTATCTTGTCCCGTGAAATGAACATTTCAAAAAGGACAATGTCTAGGCTTCTCTCAGAGGATCTTGGACTAAGGGCTTATTGCCGACATTATCTTGACACTCGCCTAAAGAAGCTGAGAGCAGTGGCGGCTGGTGGATTAAATTATTGGTGGTGCACAAATGAAAAATCAAATAGAGTAGTAGTGACTCACCTATTTATGCAGAAACTCGGCTCTCCTCTTCTTAGACCTGGCGAATCCTTCGATAACTTTTGCGTTGAAATCGCTGATCTTCATAACAAACTCCCTCTCAATTGAAAGTATTGCTAATGCTTACAATCAGTCCTGTGATGTGTTCCTAAGGAAAGTTTTTACTCTTTTTAAAGTTCAGAAACAGCGTTCTGCTTCAGCGGTATACATTGGCATAGTTAACAGCACTTGCAGGAGTCTAACACATTCGCTGAATGTAGCACATAAATTGTTTTCCTTAATGAAGTTCATCAAGCACAAAGCACCGGACATTCCACGAAATTCCTCTCGACTGTAAATTATAATCAGTTCTGTACGAATTTTTGTTCCAATGATAAAAGGATAGAATCTTATTGTTTTTCTAAGGGAATCCTCTGGAAATGTCTTATCATAGTCGGAGAAATTTTCTTGATGAAACAAAGTCGAGGCTGCCAGATTTACCGTGCAGCTAAATCTGTCCTTTGCTTCTCTAAGAATAATGTCACAGACTTCAAGAGCTTTTCTTCTTTTCACATCTGATCTTCTATTCTTCTCCTCTTAATTGCACTTTCTTCGTGTTCCTCAATATCCACGCTATTTCTTACTTTTTGCACTTCCCTTTCAAATGCGTTTAGCTGGGCAAGGGCAAATGTTGCATTGCAGTCTCGTTTCTGCAGCTGATTGTACAAAATGTCCACATGGGGCATGATCTTGTGGAAGAGACAGCCAGAATACAAAATTATCATCTTTCAAAGTGACCATAAACCCAGAAGCCTGAACAAGTGTAGCGTTGTTGTTTAACAGACCTCTCTTCTGAATAACTTCCATGCATTTAATTAAATTTTCCCTGTGTTCGAAAATGGTATTGACGGTCCGTGAATGAAAATTCCATCGTGTCGAAACAGAATGTGACAATCGTTTCTGCACAACTTCATCAAGCACAGCTGTTCTTTGAGGAGAATTTGAAAAAAATGTGCATATTCCTTGTAAATTGGCAAAAAATATCCTCACATTGGTGTTTACTGAGGCTGCATTCAGCATTATTAAATTAAGTTTATGTGCATGACAGTGTATATAAGAGGCACAAGGATACTTCTCTTTCACAATTGCCTGAACACCGTGTTTCCTACCTCCCATGATGGATGCACCATCATAAGTCTGCGCTATAAGTTTATTTGGGTACCCTGACAGTTGCAGATCAAGTTCAGACTTAATGACTGTGGCAAGAGAGTCAGCATCATGACCAGCAGGTCGAACAAAACTCCAAAATCGTTCTACAGGCTTGTCATTCACAAGATATCTGTAGATAATAACCATCTGATACACTGAGGAAACATCAGTGGTTTCATCTGCTATGACAGCAAGGAATTCTGCATCCTTAATCTCCTTCATTATTTCATCTTGGCATACCTCTAGCATACACTGAAGAATTTCGTTTTGTATAGTTTTTGAAGTGCCCTTAAAAACAGTTGCTTTTTCCAGATGGCCCTTCAGGACACTATCGAGATCAGCGCTGAAATCTATTAGGCCTTGAAAGATACCAGGGTTTTGTGATGTATCAGATTCATCATGACCTCTCAAAGCCAGCTCAAATGAGCCGCAAAACCGTATACAGTTTATTATGATATTTAGGACATATCTATTCTGCGTAACTTTATCGTTATGCAGCTGTATGTTCCTTCTGTATGCACTGTCCATTTGTGCAGTAATATTAATATTGCCATACATTGCTAAACTCATGCTTTTTAACACGGTCGTGCATGTGTGGTATGTCATTCATTCCTTGCTTCACCCAAGAATCATCTCTTCCAAAGAGCAGGTGTGGGAAACAGTAAAAAGAGTTATTAACTTCACATCCACATAACCAGTCATGCTTCTTGTACATGTCAGGGTTGAACTTCCTATTGAATGTTCTAGCTTTTGTCTTAATCGTTTGAGTTATAGAAATATTTGGCGTGGGCCTACCCATTCGTTTCACTTCAGATTTTTCTTCAGCACTCCGTTGTGAAAAGGGCTTTTCCAGTTAAGATTGCACTGTATTCATTCTATCAGAATTTTAAAAACGTACAAAAACAACACCTCACAATAAGCACTATAAATAAAATGTTAGAATACTCAGTCTAACCTTAAACAAAGCTTTCTCAATGTTCTGCAAGCACGAAACCACACCACTGAACAAGCAGATACACAGAAACAAACTAAGCGAAGCCTGAAGGTCACAATATAGCCGTTGTTAAGAGCAAGAGGAGCTAGGTTGATAAACCTCCATTTAAGCAATGTATAAGAAGCCACTCCCATCTCTTCACCTTCCCGCAACCCCCTCAGAGAGCCCACATTTGGGCAAAATCTGAGGTTAACACTTCGCTACAAACCTGGTGGCTCCTACAGCTAACCTCTGTTTATTTCGACTTCTGTGGTCATGGGCAGCTACAGACGATAAGCGTAATTGAAACATGTTTGTATATAAAACAATGCAACAAGTACAGCTTTAATGTGCAAAATGCACCTGTTGTACATTCAAAATCAGTGGGTGTAGCGCAAACCTGCAACCTTATAGAGGAACTGCCCCTGGCTGAGAGTGCTTAAATGTCTACGTCTCATACAGCGTTATGATCAAAATGGTCATCGGAACTTCCTCTTCACTGATGAAAAGGTTTTCGCTATTGAGGAGTCTTTCAATGTGCAGAATGACAGGGTTTATGCATCATCATCTTGGCCAGTAAGAGGGCCTATCATCCCTCCTCAGTGATGGTGTGGTGGGGGGGTGAGTTATTCTGGTACCACCCAGTGTTAAAACCAGCACCAGAGTGTATGAAAATACTGTTTTGGAGCCTATTGTCAAGAACTTGAGTGGTACATTGTTTCAAAACCAGCCATGGACTTTCCAGCAGGATTCTGCTCCTGTCCACAAGGCCAGATCAATGCAAGTATGGCTTCAGTGTCATGTCCCTGACTTCATTTTGTCTGAAGATTGGCCCAGTAGCAGTCCAGACCTGAATCCATTGGACTACCGACTGGTTACTCCTTGAGGGCATCGCCTACAAGAAGAGACACCCCACCATTGGAAGTTTAAAGTGTTCCTTGTCAGCAGTGGCAGATTTCCCCCTGGATGTGGCCACAAAGACTCAAAGGTGGCTGGTGCTGTGTGTAATGAGTGCCTGTAGGTATAACATACTAAAAGCCTATTAAAATATTAAAATATTTTTTTATCCGGTCTAGTTCTATTCCTAAATATGTTGTGGATTTACAAGAAGCATCCAAACTTAATACAATACAATACAATGTTTATTAGCCACAGGAATTCATACAGAATTATAGGCCTTGTCAATATAGTTACAGTATTTAACAACATTTACAGTTAATCAATGAGATATTTACAATCTTAAGTTTCAAATAATTTACACAATTACACTTAATTTTAATGCTTTGGCCAGCTAAAATTCTTCATTGGTGAGTCTTCCAATCTCGGACACATGAAACAAGAATAGAAATAGAATACATTATTATAATTATGCACAACAAACTGATTAATTTATGCTTTACCTGATTTGTATTCTAGGTATTCATTTATTGAGTAAAACTGATTTTTTTTTAAAGAAATTGTGAAGCTCTGTCTTAAACTTTTTTATAGAGGTTATGTTTTTTAATTGATTTGGCAAGTGGTTGTATAGCTTTAAACCCATGTATCTGACGGAAGTCTCAAATAGTTTTGTTTTATGAATATAGGTGTGTAATTTGTTTTTATTGCGTGTGTTATGGGTGTGTATTTTAGCATTTGTGACATAGTTCGCAGTATTAGTCTTCATGTAGATCAGTAACTGTTTCATATATAAACTTGCTAGGGTCAAGATATTCAAATCTCTGAAGTGATTTCTGCAGCTTTCCATTTTTGGAATACCAATCATAATTCGTAATGCTTTCTTTTGTAGCTTAAATATCAACTTACTATTTGTAGTATTTCCCCACAATGGTAGTCCATATGATATTAGTGAATGAAAGTATTCCTTATCTAGGAATAGAACTAGACCGGAAACTATCAATGAAAGAACATGTAAATAAGGTAACAAATAAGATCAACAAAAAGAACAACATCTTAAAATACCTAGCAGGAAAAAAATGGGGTGGAAATATGGACCTCCTTAATAACACATATAAAACATACGTAAAACCCAACTTATTATTTGGAGGAGAACTGCTGGCAACAGTAAGCAAGAAACTCAAAAGGAAAATAGAAACCTCACAAAACAATTCACTAAGAATAATAACAGGAGCTGTGAAAAGAACACCAATTGCCATACTACAGAGCTTCACAAAAAATATGGCCATAGAATTGGAACATGAACTAAATGCAATTACCCTAGCACAAAAACTGCTCGTTAACAAAAATAGACACAAGTGGTATCACACAGCAGATAATATAAGCAATCTAAAAACCCAAACAAGCTTCAGAACATACATCAATAACTCAAAACACAAGAACATAATAACAAATATGACAACAATAGAGGAAACAAGCCCAACACAATATATTGACATACATTATAAGAATGACCTGTTATATACAATACATAAGCAAAACCATTTACCAGATGAAATGAGAGCAATAGCAATAGCCACGGAAAATGAAAGATATCCAGAAAAATAATGGCTCCGAATATATATAGATGGATCCTTTATTAACAAACAAGATGCTGGTGCAGGAGTATACTGCAAACATTTTGCACAGTTAACTTTAAAGAGAGTCGATTAAAGACACTAGACAACACTTACTTTTAAATTTTTCCGTCCATAAAAATGAGACCTATAGTTAGCAGTATAAATTCACCAACATACAAACTTGCAAAGTGGCTAACAAACAAATTCAACTCATTTCCAAAATTCGACAGCCTAAGCATCAAAAACACCTATGAACTTATAGAACACATTAAGGATACTGAACTAAAAGAAGAAGACACACTAGTCTCGTTTGATGTTAAATCACTGTTTCCCAGCATACCAGTTAATCAACTCCCACCGTTGATAGAAAAATGGCTCAAACAACTTGGAATGGCATCACCTGAAATTTCAGACTACATCGAACTAACCAAATTATGCATAGAACAAAATTTCTTCCAGTTTCAAACAAAATATTTTCACCAAACTTCAGGGTTAGCAATGGGCAACCCCCTGTCACCCTTCCTGGCCGATCTGTACATGAGTGCATTAGAAATAAGGATCAACAAAGGTTTCCCTTGGATGTTCAAACTCTGGCAAAGATATGTAGATGACATCTTTGCAATAGTACCAAAAAAACACATCAGTGATGCACTAAAACTTTTAAATATCCAAGAAAAACGCATCAAATTCACTGTAGAAATAGAGAAAGATGAGCATTTACCATTTTTGGATCTAAAAATAATGAAGAATAAAAACAGACTAAACTTTGGCATTTACAGAAAACCAACACAGACAGACAACTACATAAAAGCTAATGGCTACAACCCAAGATCCCACAAACAGGCAATCTTCAATAGTTTAGCACACAGACTGGTAAACATCCCTCTCACAGCAGAAGAATACAAAACAGAATACAACAAAATAATTGAAATAGCACAAAAAAATAACTTTCCCAAATCATTAGTGGACAAAAAAGTGAACTTAGCAAAAAAGAAGAAGCTACTAAAGGAAACCACAACCCTCTCAGCATTGTACGGGCAGGATTGTTTACCCCTGATAGGTAGCGGTATACATAGGGCCATCCCCCACTCTCAGGTTGTTTAGCAGCCATTTGCGGCACTTTCCAGACTTCAGTTTTGGGCGTTGTGGTTGTACTACACAGTACGTGGTTTATAAAACCAAAACATACAAAAACTAGCGCTAGAAAACTAAACTGGTTTACTCCTGAACTTCTTAAAATGCGGAATGTGCTACTGATATTGTACAATAAATTCAAACTTAGCAACAAATTAGAAGATAGACTGAGATTTAAAAACTACAGAAGACTGTACAGGGAAAACATAGAAAAGGCAAAAATTATTGCCAATGATAATCTTATCAGCAAAAAACAAATGTAAAACAGCATGGTCATCATAAAAAAAATTACGAACACCTCCACTGAAAGACAAAACATACCTATACAACCGAATGAATTTAACAAATATTTTATTAATGTTTCTAAACATGTATGTTACGAGCCAATAAATTCATTTATAACAAATAATTGTACATTTCTAGATATGCTACATAACTTTGAACACTCGGGCTTCCCAAATAACCATAATTTTTACTGGCATGAAGTTTCTCCAGAAATGGTTATCGCTGCAGTCAAAGCATTAAACATATCTCATACCCAGGATATTTATGGCTTCTCCAACCACATAATAAAATAATCGATGCAATAGCTTTACCGTAATCTTATTTAATTAAATTGATGCTCATACAGGGAGTATTTCCTACCAGCCTAAAGATCTCAAAAGTTATACCTGTGTTTAAGAAAGGTGATAATGCGTCACCATCAAACTATCGTCCTATAACATTAGTACCCATAATAAGCAAAGTGATAGAATCCTGTATTCTCAGCCAACTTGTTAACTATTTTACAGCCAACAACCTATTATACCCCAAACAATTCGGATTTAGAAAGAGGCTGTATACTGAAAAAGCAGTTGAATATGTGATCAATGAAATTATAAATAACTTTGAAATAAAAGAGACAACTGGTGCTACCTTGATAGATTTAACCAAAGCTTTTGATTGTATTTCACATAATATTTTGATTAGTAAGCTAAATTATTATGGAATAAATGGACATGAACTAAATTTGCTAGCATCCTATCTTAGCCAAAGACATCAGATGGTAGTTGTGAACAACAAAAACTCGGAGCTAGCTCCAGTGATAGCAGGAGTACCCCAAGGATCAGTGCTGGGGCCTTTCTTATTTTTAATTTATATAAATGACTTAAGCCATAACTTACCTTGCACTACTATGTTATATGCAGATGACACTACCTTACTGAGCAAAAGCAATAATATCAATACAGTAAAGAAACAAATGCAACTATCCCTAGAAAGTGCAAAAGTCTGGTTCACCTTAAACAATCTAAGTCTAAATATGTCTAAAACTGAAAATATATTATTTACATTGCAACACAATGACACCCACGGTAATTCAGTAAATCTCTTAGGATTATATTTAGACAACAGACTAACATGGGAAACACACATACTTTACCTTTGTAAAAAGCTTGTTAATAACATCTTACTATGCCTTCTTTCATCCACATATACTGTATGGGGTTAGGCTTTGGGGTAATTGTGCTACCCCGAAAAATGCATTCATATGGCAAGACTAATTCTAGGATTAGGACAACAGGATACATGTAAGCCTAGTTTTATAGACCATAACATAATGACTTTACCGTCAATGTATATATACACCAATATCATACACGTTAAAGAAAATCAAAACTTATTTATAAATCGTTCCTCAGTACACAGTTATGACACTCGATGCAAACATAATTTAGATACACCTCACAACCGATTGAGCAAGACCATAAATAGCCACTGTTATCAACAGTTAAAATTATTCAATAAGCTTCCTCTGGAAATAAAAGAACTGCCACAAAACAGATTTGTTATAGTATTAAAAAACTGGTTTAAACAAAAAGCATTTTATACTGTACAAGAATACTTAGAATATAACATACATGCTAGTGAATTTATGTAAAACTATTGTAAATTATAGTAGTAGGTACCTAATTGTTTAATTTTATGATTACTATAGTAAAGTTAACTTACGATAATTACCAGCTTAAGCCATGCAAATAATCTGATTTCACCTAGAATTTTATATGCATTAATTTGTAAACCTTCTGTACTTGTAAATACATTGTAAATACTTTTTATAACTGATGAAACCTATTGCTTCTTGTGAGCTTAATGATGAATAAAGGATTATGATTATATACGGCAGGTATTATACCATCAAATTTCCAGGTACATAGCGGTATGAGTACAGTGATAGTTTCCTTCTCAGTATCAAATTTTTGAGTGTCTCTAGGTAAGTGGTAAAGAAAGTAAAACTTGAGTTGATCTGTCCTTGGAATTCCATATCCATTGTATGACATAGTGAGAAATAAAAGAAATATCTCAGAAATGGTTAATGCCATAGGAACAATTACATAATGTTTTGTCTATCTCTTACAGTTTATCAGTTATACAAAAGTCTTTCGGAATGAAGAGAACTTCTGAGTACATTCCCAGAAAATTCAACATATATCTGTCTGAAAAATATCTTAAATATATAATATGTAATTATAATCATTAGAAACATTTTCGAAGACAAAAAAGCAGCAAATATTTCTATGTAAATAGAACTTTAGCATAGCTAGATAGAGTCAACATGAAAAATTCAATGCCATGGCTGGGATTTGAACCACGGATCTCCTGGTTTCCGTCCAGTCGCTCTATCCCATTGAGCTACCATGGACAACATGCTGTCCTGACATTAAGTTCTCCAATTAACTCATATTTTCCCGGTAAATCACTAGGGGCTCTCGCATCCGAGATACAATCTTTGTGGCGACTTACTATTGTAAGCATGGCATTGAATTTTTCATGTTGACTCTATCAAAAACCTTAGCCTATATATGGCTAGTATGAAGAAATGATTAATTTCCATCAATTAACCTAAATATTAAGAGTTAAATGATGAAGCCTGGGACTCAAGCACTTATGACAGTAAGTCACTACAAAGAGTGTATCTTGAATGCGAGAGCCTCTAGTGGTTTACCGGGAAAATATATGAGTTAATTGGAGAATTTAATGTCAGGACGGCACGTTGGCCATGGTAGCTCAATGGGATAGAGCAACTGGACGCAAACCAGGAGATCCGTGATTCAAATCCCAGCCATGGCAATGAATTTTTCATGTTGACTCTTATCAAAAACCTTAGCCTATATACGGCTAGTGTAAAGAAATGATTAATTTCCATCAGTTAACCTGAACTTTAGCATGTATGTTAATGTCACATATGGACTTAAAACCAAGATAAAGCCTAAATTATGATATTCCTGTACGAAGTGAATATATCAAAGTCCCCAAGCAGATGGAAGTTTTGATATGGAACAAAGACCTCCAGACATATCCTGAGTTAAAAAAATGAAGTGAATTTGATTCTTCAGTTTGAGGTTATTAGCTCTATATTTGTTTCCAGATGGAGACCGCACTTGGGAGATCTACATGTGTGATGTAACAGTCACAGGATGGTCCAGTTATCACGAACGATTGCAGACATTCATATTATGGTATATTGATGCTGCAAGCTTCCTTGATATAGATGACGATCATTGGAGGTTCTTCGTAGTGTAAGTATCTATTATATATTCCAATTTTGACTCCTAAGAACATTTCCTCACTCAGAAATTCACATTTTCAGTAATGGACATTTGGAAAGTATCTGATGCCCCACTTTATTGAAAGTAGGTTTATACAGAATGTATCAACTTTGGGTTTTGGTTCCTTACACCTCACTATGTCCCACAATCCTTTGTTTTCTTGTTAGAATCTATTCAACACAGTGGTACACTCATAACCATTGGCAGGCGAAAGGTCCTGCACTTGTTGAGAGCTACTTGTGAAGTACATTTAATGCTGTACTGTAAAGAAACAGCCTGATCATCTTCATCCCACTGTAAAATTTGTTCTTTGCATTCCGGTGTGAGCAAGGTGATGATAAACAGTGACTCAGTTCTCTTCGGTCTGATAGAACCATGTTAACCTCTTCAAGGAATGAATATCTAGCCATGGTTGAACAATTAACTCACTACATATGCACAGTTGAAACGTTGAAGACAAATGACAAATGTAAGCAAGTCTCCATGGCAATGGTTTGCCATCTACTATATGTAATACAATGAATGCATAAAGAAATGAAGTTGTGGACCCCAAAGGCCATTGAACGCACATATGAATAACAAGAAAGCAAAGGATTATGGGACATATGTTCATATCAACTTTTCTTGTGCTGAAAGGAACCCATACCCAAAGTTTGTAAAAGCATTTCTGATACTCACTATTAAACAATTTGGTAATATTAGTTATAAAATAAAACATATTTCAGAACTGAACTACACATAGTGGGAGCATGGTGTTCTGTTGGTAGATTTGGCTGTGTTGGTGGCTTGTCAAGGAATTTCCTTCTGAGATTGACCCCTAATTGTTTTCCAAATTGTTTGTTGAGATTGTTTTCCAAAATAAATATATTATCCCAGATTGTTCTTCATTTGAAATGCTTTTTAAACATGCTGGTCTTGTGGTTTGTGAGCAGATGGTACTTTAGTTTAGAAAAAGTACAAGCTGAGGAGAAAACAACAAACTGTAGTTCCAAGAAATATAAGACAGTGGACAGGGAAAACACAATGGGGTGAAAATGTCTTATGTTAATTCCATGGAAGGGATAGTAAACATGGAAAATGGGAAGAAATTTTATCAGTGGAAGATGGTAGTTGGGGGAAAAAGTTGTCATGTAGGGGAAATAAAAAGTGAGGGAATAAGCAAATCATCATGACACTCAGTAAATGACCGGGAAGGAATGGGGGACAAGAACAGTAACACAAAGGAATGAAGTGATGTAAGTAAAGATAAGAATTCAGGGGAACAAATGAGGAGAGAGGCAAGGATAAGTTTGAGGTATACTATCAGGGCAGAGAGGGCTGTGTGAGCACAAATGTTGTAAATATTATCAGAAACATGAGTGATTTAATTATCTAATAATTAATAGTGACAGGAGAAAATAAAAATGATAAAAGACAGGGAAGTGTTGTGATTTTTCTTGTTCCTAATGTACACAAATTTCTCTCCTTGGAATGTGTTCTACAATTTTTGAAGTGAAGAAAGTACATTAACTTATGATTTCAAAATCAAATATTGTGTGATATGACACAACTTGTTTGTAGGTATGAGAAATACCTCTGTGATGGAGACTTCCTCTATGCTGTGGTGGGCTATGCCTCTGTGTATGAATACTATGCATATCCTAGCAACATTCGCCCACGTATCAGTCAGATGCTGGTGCTGCCACCGTTCCAGCGTCTTGGTGTTGGAGAGCAACTTCTGACAACTTTATACAACCATTACACGACCCTCCCAGAAGTTGTGGATATAACAGGTAAGCGAGTTGACCATATAATGCTAGAGTTGATCTAAAACACATTTTGTTAGCACCTTCCTAACATCCTCAGCTAATGTTGACTTGGTGAACTCCTTGGAGGTGATAGGGCGTCCCTATTGTTATCCTGATGAAATTGAAGTTTGGATTCTCTTCAAAGGTGGTGTAGATATTGAACAGTTTTCCTTCATATTTTGTTATGAATATCTTGTCCCACGTGGTTGATGTAGTTGGAACCCTGAACACCTTTCAATAAATGGAACGTGATGTACTGCAAAGTAGTACTTATTAGATATATACACATGTAATAGGAGTATTTTTAATATTCTGTAGTATGATTGACAGCAGAGTATTTACAACATATCACTCGTCACCATCTAAATATTGTAACATAAAAGTTCACCTTAAAGCTGCTTTGTCATTAAGTCGTTAAGGTACAATCACGTGTTGTCTTTTTGATTGTCATTGATCCTTCCTGTATACACACAAGTTTCATCTCCTAACAGTATTTTGGTTACATCTTTAGCATTACCCCAGCTTAGAATGTCATAAGACATTATGGAATAGAAATAAGCAAAGTATATAATTCTCAGTCCATTTGTATTTGCAGATGCTCTCCTCAATCAGCTAACAAATATAATTCTACTAGTTCAAGCTGTTGAATTTGCTTTTCCCATTTGAGGTGTTTGTGTAACCATATTCCTAAAAATTTGGTATTTGATACATAGTGTAAGTGATTTATTGCTTATATATAAATTTGGAAATTGTACTATGTTGAAAAAACTATTTAGACATCACTGTAATTCCTCCAAACACATAAGTGTACTGTGTTACTTAATTTATGGTGCAAACCCATAGCAAATGATTCTTCACTTAATTTGAAATAAAACATCAATTTCTCTATTTTTGTTACTGCTTGTGTGTGGGTCCTAACAGCAGTGAGCTTCTGTTGTCTCAGTTTAGTGTATCACTTACGAGTAGCACGATCTCACATCCACTTTAACATTAGAAGTTCATTTGTCAATGTTTTGGCTTGACTCTTTAAATAAAGCATCAATTTCTCTATGTTTGTTACTGCTTGTGTGAGGGTCATAATCACAGCTGGTTCATCAACACTGTCTCAATCTGAATACTGTCTTCTTCATTAACATTGTTGATAGTTTCAAAATGTCTATAAAATCTTCTTTCACTCTTATTGTTTCTTCTTGTTCAATCTTGTTTTCTGTCAAGTCACACAACAGGCCACAACTTTATCAAAGTTTCTCTTCCAAGTTGGTCCCATGCAGGTGAGGTGAGTGCAGTGAATTCACCCATTTAGCAAGAGGATTTGATTGATGTACCTACCGAGAATAGCAATTTATCATCTGTAAAACGAGTATTTACTGCATTAGACAACATAATGTTGCTTTTTCAAAACTGCTCCGGGTTATCTGGACATCCAGGTTAACAAGGTTTTACTGTACTTATAATTACTGTAGAAAACTTGTCAGGTTAATTATGTCAACTAAAATATGTAATATTTGAAGCTCCTTTTTGAGCTGACTAACTGGAGTATGAAAGCCTAGATGCTCTCATTGGAATGTAATGTTGTGGCATTTCCAGTGGAAGACCCATCAGACGACTTCCAGCGCCTGCGAGATTTGGTGGATGCTCGTAACTGCAGCAAGCTAGCAAGTTTCCAGCCACATAAATTACATAATGGATTTACCAAAGAAATGGAGAATGAGGCACGAGCTGTTTACAAACTGAACAAGGTAATGAGTCTGCATGAGACTAGAAACTGGTATCACAATAGTCAAATAATATATACTTTTTTTTTTTTTTTTTCCCCACCTGTTCGGGCCCAAATGACCTTGTTGTCGACGGGCCCTAAAACACTACACACTCACTCACTTTTTCACCTGTTTGTCTATTTGAAGTAGAAAAGCACTTCACTCAAAAATTTGATACTGAAACTTCATTTCATATTAAATTTTAGATGAGTCGCATTTTTTACACATCTGCTTCACTGTGACGAAAGTGAAGCAGATGTGTAAAAAATGCGACTCATCTAAAATTTAATAATTTTTCGCTTCACTGTGGTGTTCCAATACAGTTGAATCTCGATTCATTTCATATGTTTTGTGATTCCCTGAATCCAGAAAGACATTTTTAATAAAAATGTTGATGATAAAAATGTAATAGGTTCTTAAACTAGCTTAATCTCTACTTTCTTATATGTTAAAGGCTTCTGTGTTATGTAAGTAAATAACATGGGAGGTACAAACATTTACCATGATATATAAATGGTCAGTCCTATTCTGAATCTTTGGGGGAAGAGAGAGAGATGGAATGCTGATTGGTGAGCACAAGTTCATGGTTAGTTTAATTTTTAATCATTCAATAATCGTCTTGAAGGCTTACTGCTCAGCGTGAGATGGAAGTCTGCAAATGTATCCTGCACAGGTGCATACCCATGTTTAACTAAAGACAGACATTTAATATGCAGCCTAGCTTTGTATTAGTATTGAAATAGGACAAAGTAGGTCTTGCTTCAGATACGTTGTTTGTCATGTATATATAAGGTGCATTCAAAAAGAAATGAGCTGGAGACATAATTACAGAAACCAGTACCTGTATGGATAGAGTCAACATGAAAAATTCAATGCCATGGCCGGGATTTGAACCACGGATCTCTGGTTTCCGTCCAGTCGCTCTAATCCATTGAGCTACCATGGTCAACGTGCCGTCCTGACATTAAATTCTCCATTTGACTCATATGCCATTTATGCCACAAACGTATCTCGAATGCTAGAGCCCCTAGTGGTCTACCGGGGAAATATGAGTCAAATGGAGAATTTAATGCCAGGATGGCATGTTGACCATGGTAGCTAAATGGGTTAGAGCGACCGGACAGAAACCAGGAGATCTGTGGTTCAAATCCCGGCCATGGCATTGAATTTTTTCAAGTTGACTCTATCCGTCAAAAACCTTAGCCTATATACGGCTAGTGTGAAGAAATGATTAATTTCCATCAATTAACTAAAACAGTACCTGTATGTTAGAAGTATTGGGCCTGGCTGTTGAGACACTTGTCCCACTGTGACACAAGGCAGTGAATGGCTGTCTCATAAAAGTCCCGGGGCTGCTATGTGATCCAGTACCTCTATGTTAGAAGTATTGGCCTGGCTGTTTGCAATGCGACTGGCAGCATTGGACGATTGATACATGCTGCTGCTAGCTTTGTATAGTCATGTGATGTGCACATGTGCCCTCTAGCAACGGGCTGTGAACTTCCATGCTCTGTTCGAAACAACACTGTTACACATGCCACAATATTACCATCGTGCCACCAGTTTGCGCATACCAGACTCCGACTCATGTCTTTTTGAATGCCCCTTATAAAATACCTCAAGGTTCCAGTTTATTATCTAGGTACAGATCATAATTTAACACAACTGAGGTAAATGGTTGTGATGCTTCTGGAACATGTTACTCTATGAAATGTAATGATGTAAAGCATGTACTGTATTTGAAATTGTTATGAATCAGAGCTTTGTTAATAAGTGAAGCTAATTTCATATTAAAAGACTTACTGAGTCATATTTTACTAAAACTACTCATGTCAATTATTAAAAACAGGAACGTTTTCCGAGCCATCTCAGTCCCATCCTGAGCTGATTGGCGCTGACTATCTTCCCAAGAGTGAAGATAGTGTTCAGTCTTAAAATTGTAACTATTTTAAAAATGTAATACTGTCAAATGTAATGTAATTTTGAGAATGTCAGAAACTGTGCAATCAGTCTATTAACAATAAATGCTATTATATTTCTATTCTTTATCATTTACAATAGGTTCATTCTTGCCAGAGGTAGAGTATAAAAGAATTGCTCAGTCATTGTTGTTCTGTAGTTACAATTTGAAACTGTCGTGTACCTACGTTTGTGAGGAAGAAAGACACACATATATGTTATTGTCCTTTCAGTTATGTACAGGACAATGTTTTGGAAAGGTAAAATAAGGGATTTGAACCATGGATCTTTTGGTTTCTGTTCAGTTGCTCTGTTACCATGGGAACATGCTAAACTTAATTGTGGTGGATATATTTTGTATTTAAAGAAATTAACAAATTAAATGAAATGTTAACTTGTTCCAGAAACAAAGTCGTCGTGTTTATGAGATCTTGAGACTGAAAGCAACAGATGTACATAATACAGAACAATATCGTCAGTACAGACTGGACGTGAAGAACAGACTCAACATTCCATACAGAGTAAGTACTTCTACCATCCGTCATTTCTGAATGAGTCACTTCAAAGATTGCAACATGACCTTGCCCTAGGTTTGTATTAGGCCCAGCTTAAAAACATGAAGATATAAGGTCATAACTGTAAATGTGGCGTCATTTAGAAACCACACTTTATGGCAGTAAGGAAAATGTTCTTGGTATGGTTATAGTCAAAGGCTTTTCTGCCTTCGATCTCTGAGCTGATGGGAAAAAAAAAAAAAAAAATATTGTAACATTTGAGTTAGAAAACAAAGAAAAACCTTATTGTATTGATCAACGTTTGTAGTTTGGTTTTCATTTGTTTTCCTCTAAATGACAGTGTTACTGTAATTTACATAGTTAAACCTGAAGTTAATTTCAGGTTGAAAGACTTATATTGACTCATACCTATTAAAACTTGAAGTTTCATGATTTAATTCAATTTAATTCAATTTATTTTGTCCTTTTGATTGATACATACAGTATTGTGACTTTGTGGGTTCGTGAAATAAAAAGTCCAATTTCACCACTCAACAATGTTCTTTGTTTCCACCGACTTACAGTTTAACACTTGCCAATTACACAGAATTTCGTGCTGCACACAGTTACAATTCACCAGTCCGTCCGTTACAATTTCACTTGTCCTCGCGATTACATAAACTCCGATGCACATACCAGTTACGTACAGTCTTCCGTTGCACAATCCTTTCGTTCATTAACACGTCACTGACTAACCCTTCCTTCTTACACCAAGAACTGTGCTCACTCACACACTAACCAACCGACTGACTCGCTGCAGCCCTTTTATAGGCATCTCGCCGTTTTCTAGACGTTTCCAGATGATGAAAGATCCCGTAATTTCTGGAACCAGGTGGAAGAGAAACAGACCGCACAATTATGTTTCTTTCTGCAGTCGTCCCTGTCACCACTATAAGACAAACGAGGGGAGGGCGTAGCTAACATTGACCTCCCTCGTCTCCCGCTCTCAGCTGCTTTCATAGGGTGTTCCAACGGTCGCGTTACACTGCTCCCTCCTCAAAGCTGTTCGCCCCGAACAGCCCCAACGTAGCGTGCGAGGCGGTCCAGGTGTACCACCAGCATCCGCTCGGAGTCTCAGCCAGAAGTAGCGCTGCCGTAGTTTGCGAATCATTCGGTTCGCTCCCAGGTGTCCTCCTGAAGTACCGACGTGCACTTCCTCCAAGACTTCCGGGACCTTACTCCGGGGAAGTACCAACTGTCCTCTCTGCGCCTTCCCATCGGGTGACTCCCATACCCGGAACAGCACGCCCACTCTGGTCTTCAACGAGTCCCATTGGGCCCAGTGCGACTTGTAGGTGGCGCTCCTCGGTGCGATTTCCTCCCAGGTCGGTCTCGTCCCTGCGTCCACTTCCCTCAAGAGTGGCCCCAAGTCTGCGTCCGCCAGCTGCTCCCTCCTCAGGCCTGCGCTATCCCAGCCTTCAGCAGGCACTGCCACAACTACTCGGACTGCTGCGGCACGCTCCTTCTCTTCCACTCTTGTGTGCTCATGGCCGTCCTGGATCTGCGATAGGACACCTCCAATGTAATGGTCGCTAGCGTCGGTGTCCACAATGAAGGCGCCACCCGGTTGTGGGAAACCCAAAATTGGAGCACTGCACAGGGTCCCTTTCGGGTGCTGGAAAGCGTCTCCGGCGTCCTCCGTCCACACATAAGGCCGGTTTTCCTCCGTCAGGCGGGTGAGGGGTTTTACGATGTTGTCGGCCTTTTCCTCTAAATCATTAAGGCGGTCGTCTACTTGGCCCATCCGCTTGCCCAGCTCCGTCACGTCATCCCTCACGCCGGCCAACTGTTCTTGAAATTTGGCGGCGAGAGCCTCGTTCGCCACCTTCATTTCCGTGGTCAGTTCGGCCATCTTTGAGGTCATTGTCGTGGCCAAGTTGTTGTTAGCCGTTTCTATTTTTGCAGCGAGGTTTTCATTTGCCGTCTTCATTTGTTTCAACTCGGCGGTGAGGTTGTCGTTGGCCGTCTTCATTTGTTTCAACTCGGCGGTGAGGTTGTCGTTGGCCGTCTTCATTTCCATCATTTTCTCCAAAATCTTTTCCAATGCCGCGTCCATGGTTGTAATGTTCGGTGATGTTTTCCCGCTTCCTGACACCAGTGTGACTTTGTGGGTTCGTGAAATAAAAAGTCCAATTTCACCACTCAACAATGTTCTTTATTTCCACCGACTTACAGTTTAACACTTGCCAATTACACAGAATTTCGTGCTGCACACAGTTACAATTTCACTTGTCCTCGCGATTACATAAACTCCGATGCACATACCAGTTACGTACAGTCTTCCGTTGCACAATCCTTTCGTTCATTAACACGTCACTGACTAACCCTTCCTTCTTACACCAAGAACTGTGCTCACTCACACACTAACCAACCGACTGACTCGCTGCAGCCCTTTTATAGGCATCTCGCCGTTTTCTAGACGTTTCCAGATGATGAAAGATCCCGTAATTTCTGGAACCAGGTGGAAGAGAAACAGACCGCACAATTATGTTTCTTTCCGCAGTCGTCCCTGTCACCACTATAAGACAAACGAGGGGAGGGCGTAGCTAACATTGACCTCCCTCGTCTCCCGCTCTCAGCTGCTTTCATAGGGTGTTCCAACGGTCGCGTTACAGTATCATAGTATAAAAATTACACTAATGGCCACTGTCATTATTTACAATCACTTAAAACTAATTAACATTTAAAAACTCATTTACAGAATAAAATGAATGTTGCAGTAAAAAGAGTTTTACTCCCTTTTTAAAATGTATAAGGCTCTTCATTTGTTTAATATTTTCTGGTAGCCTGTTGTATAATCTTATACCTTTATTGATAGCACTAGACCTGAAGATTTCCGTTCTACAACTTTGAATGTGAAAGTCATCTTTCTGACGTGTGTTGTATTTGTGAATATCGGCATTCTTGTAATTTTGTATTTTTAGTTTATTTTGTTTTACATGGATCACTAATTCCAAAATATACATACATGTTAGAGGTAATATTTGATGTTTTGTGCAAGATGTTCTGTTATCCACCCCACTTAGTATCATTATCGCTCTTTTTTGAAGTTTAAAGACTCTATCTGCCTTTTCCCCCCAGAACACTATCCCATATTGTAACTGACTGTGAAAGTAACCATAATATATATTTCTCAATGCTGCTAAATTTATTAAGCTTTTCAAATGTTTAAGCAAATAATAACAAATGGAACTCAGTTTATTTATTAAATGTTGAATATGTGTGGTCCATTTCATGTTCTCATTTATATGTAATCCCAAAAATTTTGTTTCATTATTGTAGCTAATGGTTGTTTTATCAAATACTATTGGAGGTTTGACCACATTTCTATTTTGGCAAGTATGGAATGAAATGGCAAGTCTTATCCTTTTAAGTTTGAATTTATGAGTCACTATGTTTACACTCGGTCTTCACTTACTTGTTGTTGTATAATTGAAACGTTTTCAAGATCATTCGATCTCATCATCAGCTGTTTGGTGACTAAATGAACCTCCCTCTTCTTCCACTGCTACGGAGCTCCGATCACACTGCCATCTGGTGTCAGTGGCACTAAGTTTTAATACTTCATTTAATGCCGGGATTTCAAAATTTATAACTTTATGTACACCCATAGAATTGGATATTTTGGAAAAAATTTTCATAAACAAAAACCGTGATAAAGTTATAAATTTTGAAATCCCGGCATTAAATGAAGTATTAAAACTTAGTGCCACTGACACCAGATGGCAGAGTGATCGGAGCTCCGTAGCAGTGGAAGAAGAGGGAGGTTCATTTAGTCCCCAAACAGCTGATGATGAGATCGAATGATCTTGAAAACGTTTCAATTATACAACAACAAGTGAAGACCGAGTGTAAACATAGTGACTCATAAATTCAAACTTAAACATGAAGAATACTTCACTGTTAATAATGCTTCTACTTTTAATATTTAAGTCTTATCCTTATTTATAATTAATTCATTCGTCTGAAACCATGTGTGCAATTTACATAGAGTATCATTGAGTTTGGTCTGTACGCTTTCTTGATTGTTTCCTTTTATTAGGATGTTAGTGTCATCTGCAAATAAAATAACAAGGGGCCCAGGACTGATCCTTGTAATGTGCTCTTTGAAAACTTTTTGGAAAAGGCGTGTAGCTCTGGGATGATATGTAAATTTTCTTTATGAAGTTTTATTACTGATCAGGGAAAGAGTAGTTATTTGTGTGCATATCTGTTATCTTTTGAATTTATCAATTTTCTTTTTGACCAATTCAGCACTGAATCCATTGTATTTTGCAATGTCAACTATATGATAGGGGACATCGACCAGTTCTTACTCATTAAGAAAGAGGAATATGTTTGTATTGTAAATTTGACTAGTATATGTTGTAAGTTGATTAGCTAATATGGTTTTGAGTTTGATTTATGAGTCACTATGTTTACACTTCTATGTTGTATAATTGAAAAGTTTTCAATTGCAATTATACAACAACATAGTAAGTGAAGTTGAATGTAAACATAGTGACTCATAAATCAAACTCAAAAATGAAGAATACTTCACTGTTAATAATGGTTCTGCTTTTAATATTTATAGCTAATAAGTGTTTATGTACCAGGATTTATATACCTTTTGTGGAGGTGCTTCTATTTCTAAAATAAGTTTGCCAGAAAGTAGATTACCCATTGTTAAACTGTTCACCGTGGAGTATAACAGTGTATTGAGTCATTTTCTTGGTGCGTGAGATGCAATAGATAATTCTCTTGTATTTCTATATCTGGCCAACAAGGTGAGTAGTGGCAGTATGGTTGAGCTGTAGATCTGCCTTCAGTTGTATAAAGTTGTTTGTATTATGTGTTTGGAGGAATTTAGTAATAGTGATGTCAAAATTAATCTCAAAAACTATTTGTAGTAGGTTTATTGATACTCGTCAGAGACTAGTTTCAAAGGCATTCACCTTGAAAATGGAGGTGAATGCCTTTGAAACTAGTCTCTCATTAATATAAACAAGTAAGTGACGAGTATCAATAAACCAACTACAAATAGTTTTTGAGATTGTTTGTATTATTCTCATAATTGTATTCAACTTGTTTCCTTTCTGGTCTCCGTAGGGGAGGGGATCCGTCCCATTCAACTGCTGTGGTGCAAGCATTGCTGACCCTAGCACTTGTGGTACCTCTGACGTCACTAGAGGAAGCTCGGGCCAAATAGCCGAGCTCATCCTGTATGGCAGTTGTTTGGATTGGGTTGGACTCAAGGGGGCAGTGTGTTCCCGATACCCGTGGGAGTTGGGTACCTCTGGCTAGACTTCGGCTGCCTGGAGCGGGTAGAGCCTCACCATTCCCGAGTGCTAGCCTGCATAGCTAGTAAAAGGTGCGCTAGACCACCAGGTGGCCTTACCAAGGTCAATTGGTAACCTTCCCCTTTGGGGTTGGGGCACGTAAGTGGTGTATCCACTTCCACCCATCTTGAGTTTTCGGACCAGATGGGGGGCTTGTTAGCTTCTAGGTCTTGCCCCAAGGAAAAAGCCCTGGAGGCGCCGGGAGCCCCTTTTGGGGACAGCTTTGGTTACTCCTTGGTTGCAGAAGGGGGATCAGTCTTTACTCTAGAAGGGCTGCTTTGTTAGATACCTTCGCCCCTACATGACATGACATGTTTCCTTTCTGGTATTTGATTACAAAAAGGTTTACACAGGGAGCATGGATTTAAAACAAAGCTTTGACAACTAGCAAAGCTCACTGTTTGGGAACAACTATTTATACACAAAAATAAACACAATTTATTAAACTTTTGTGTCTCATTGTGCAGTTGTCTATAAGTCACAGTGGGAAGTGTTTGTATAGAAATGATTGTATTTTCCCTAAAAAGATTTCAAAATAACTTTTACATTGTTGATTGTCAGTAATGTGGTTGTTTGTATTGTTGTTGACAGAAAGAGCAGTTGGACTTAGAGAAGTTGGCCAAACGGCTGAAGGAGGAAGATCTACAGGCAGCAAGAACATTTGCCAGCTCTACACAACATCTCGAGAAGCTTCACCAGGAGTATAATGAAGTGGAAGCTCAGTACCAGCGTGTGCTTAAACGTTTGGGTTAATCATTGCTAAATTGTAGAATACAAAGAAGTGATGTCAGTTAATAAATTTGGATGTGTTGCCACAAGACATGTTATGATGGAAAGCTTTCCTAACACCAGGAAGCTTGCATAGCCACACTTTGGTTTTGCTAACTTACCCCAAAATGTTAATTCTTCTCTTTGGAATACTAAATAAGTGATTAACTCAAGATTTACTTTTGCATAAAAAACTGGATCATAATTTTTATAAATTACTGTGTTGATTTTTGAAATGGGGTAGAAAGGTTTCAGCAGCTAGTTGCATCCATCCTCGGTTCCTAGTCAACTGTTGGCATCATTTGTCGTGATGTTTGACCTTGTTCTGAACTGGCAGGATTATAGTTTGTATTCTTGATATCATTTATTGAGGATCTGTCTTTCTCTTTGCCACAAAAATATATATTTGTCCTCTGATATCTTATTTGCCCATTCAAACTGTTCATAGACTAATCTTCACTTTCGTTGTTTTGGGAGTTGATCTAGTAATTCCTTCTAGTTGGTCTTGTAAGCTTCAATTTGTACTGTGTTATGTAAATATTTTTCCAAATTGTAAATTTCCCTCCCCCCACCCCACAATCATTGTATTAGTTTAGTAGTGTCACCGATGGCATTGTTGTGCTTGCTGGGACAAGCGGGAACAGCGTGCGTGGGCAGGAGAGCTGGACACTGTCACCAGGAAGGACTGCTTCCCCTTATCCTGGATTGACAACACCCTGAACACGCTTGTTGGTGCGCAGTGGTTCTTGACCCTGGACCTGAAGTCGGGTTACTGGCAGGTGGCTCTAGACCCAAGAGGCAAGGAGAAGACTGCATTCTCGACAGGTCAAGGGCTTTGGCAGTTCACAGTTATGCCCTTTGGTCTCTGCAATGCACCAGCTACCTTCCAATGCCTCATGATGTCAGTAATGAGAGATTGACTTATGACGGCTGCCTGCAATACCTGGACGACATTGTTGTCTGCAAGACACTTGTAGAGCATCTCCACAACATACATGAGTCACAAGATGGCTCGTCAGAACATCTTCTGAACAACTTTCTCTTGACAAGTGTCCAGTTCTCCTGCACACACACGTGACTCCTGCTTGTCGCGGCAAGCACAACCATGCCATCAATGACAGTATTGAACTTTCTAAAAATGCGGAGCTATTGTTAATTGGCCTTTCTTTTTTTAGCTTTAAACGGAAGTTAAAGATAGGCCGTACTGCAGCAAAACACATCCAAGGAATTGCTAATTATAATTATTTCTTTGTTAATGCCATTTTCCCCTAATCTCAAATTAATATTGTGTTAATATTTCACATGCATTATTTATATAATCATTACAAATTACATGTAATGACCTGCCACAGTCGTATGCAGTGACGCACTTTGTCAGTTGTCACTTGCTGATTACATATCTGAAAAGGGAAATTTTATACAAACAGCCATTACACTTATTGTTGTTGTTTCTCATGTCTTGTTATTGGTTCGCTGAAATGTTCACCAAGAAGTTTATGCTAGAACAAAGAAGTTTTGTGTACATTGTTACTGTCTCAAAGAGGAATTTTCCTACCAGTATATTTTGGGATGTCCCAGCTTCTTTATGTCCACTGTAATCCTTCATTCAACATTATACATAAAAACTAGGGATGGGTTGTTAGCAGGTTTGGTTTTTTAAGTTTTTGTTCATTTTCACTGTTTCGGGGTCAAGTCTACTTCTTTTTCTGTCACATATGAGTCCTGCTGTACTAAATAGTCTTTCAGAGAAAACTGTTGTACATGGAATACACAAATATTGTTTTAGTTGTGTAAATGTTGAATTTGTTTTGCAGTAATGCAGTACACTAGAAAGAGGAGCTGAGATATGTAGTGAACTGTTAACTGACAGTTGACATACAATTATTTTCTTGTATACAGCTACCACACTCCTGACAATTTCTTGGACTTTGTAATGTTCTACTTGCGGCATTAATATCTTGTGGTTTTAAAATAAAATGAAAATTGCAGAATCACCATCAAGTATCGAAAAGTATCAAGCGAATTTTCTGAAGTATCGTTCAATGTCAATACCATGCAAGTATTGTGAGTATTGCCTGTATCACAACCCATCCCTAATAAAAACCAAGAGTCATACAGACATTTCCTGGTATAGATAGAGTTAGACTGAAAAATTCAATGCCATGGCTGGGATTTGAACCAGGGATCTCCTGATCTGCATCTGGTCGCTCTTAACCATTGAGCTACCATGGCCAACATGCCGTCATGACATTAAATTGTCTTAAGAATGATTAAATTTCCAACAAATTACCTGGTATTTTGGTTCCATGCTGTTACATGCTGCCATTATTACTGTGATATTATTACGAAGTGAGCCAGGAGCAGCTCGTAGCTTCTGACCTTCCCAGTTCATACAACTGCTAAAGTCCTACAGAGTGACATGGATGCCACTTAAATAATCTGTCTCAGACTAGAATAATCCTTTTGAAAGTAATGAGTCAGTAATTCAAACACAAACATAACTTAAATTATCCTTACTTGGACATGTTTTGGAGAATGTTTTGTCCCCATCGTCAGCAGTTATCTGACTGGTTGGATCCGTGGTTTCTTGAAGTGAGCTGGTTGTCTGTGAGATGAACTTCCAAAGAGTTTTCAGCGGCAATTCGAAATTTAAAGTATACTGTTTGTTTTTTATAATTAGCAAACAATATACTTTAAATTTTGAATTGCCGCCTGAAAACTCTCTTTGGAAGTTCATCTCACAGACAGATGCCGCCACAGACAACCAGCTCACTTCAAGAAACCACGGATCCAACCAGTCGGATAACTGCTGACGATGGGGACAAAACATTCTCCAAAACATGTCCAAGAAAGGGTAATTTAAATGATGTTTGTGTTTGAATTACCGACTCATTACTTTCAAATGTTAAATACAACACTGTTTCTAACCTTTTGCTTCAAATAATAGAACAGTCCTGTTATAAACCTGGGCTACAAGAGGGGAACTAACATAACAGGGTTTTGAAAAGCTATGACAATTTATAATTGTATATGTAAGATTATTTTCTCTAATATCTGTTTTGCCTATTTGAGCATAAAGAAGACGTAGTCCAGTAGGAGATAAGGGCTCTTCTGAGATAAAAAGATAAAGGCAAACATATAAAGAGAATTGGGGTCAGGATCATTGGCCCAATAAGGAGGTCATTGTATGTAAATGGACATACATGTAGAAAAATGATTTAAAGTCAGCAGAAAATGTGCAGTAAATGGTTTGTTCTGTAAGGAAAGAAAGAAGCGTGGTCTGCACTGTGATATCATAATCTTTTGCCTAATGCCCTAGCGTGTGGCAGCGGTTGGAGAGGTAGTAAGACAGCTGGTGACCTCAGAATTTAATAAATTGTGTTTGATGGAAATTGGTCATTCTTCCACATTAGCTGTGTGTAGGCTAAGGTTTGGATAGATACAATCAGATTGAAAAATTCAATGCAGCTGGAATTTGAACCACAGATCTCCCAGTCTCCGTCCATTTGCCCTTAACCATTGAGCTACTGTAGCTAACATGCCATTAACCGTTTAATGGACGATTTATTTTGCTACTTATGCCACTCTTGCTGTACTTACTAAACTGGTTCTCATACCACTTTCTGCAGTGTCTCAACACAATTGATTCGAATAGCCATAGTGGTTAAAGTGCTATACAATTGACTGGCCATCCATTCAAAGCCAAACGTCCTGGGTTCGAATCTCAGTAACTGCAGTCAAATGTGCCTGTGGTAAAGGATGGGGAGTGTCCAAGTAAATCAATCTGTATGATGGCATGCTTGGATGTTGACGGGTTATCACTTGACTGCAGTTGCTTCGATTTTGACTTTTTATACTAAAAAAAAAAAACACTAGTGCAGTTGTAAGAATAATTTAATATTTACAATTCAAAAGACTCAAAATTTTCTTAGTGTAACTGACAAAGGGCAACACCACCCATTAGAGGATTAAATTCTCCAACTGACTCGTATGTTTCCCGGTAAACTATTAGGGGTTCTCTTAGCCTACACAGAGCTAGTGTGGAAGAACGATCAATTTCCATCGTTTAACCTATTAGGAGTTGACCATATCAACATTCGGCTCTTTCTAATAAGCGATGTGGCAACTTTTTCTAATTCCTGCACAGTTTTTGATGTTTTTATATACAACCATCATTTTTAATATGATTTCTTTACTTTTTAGTGCAATTTCGTGTTGGAGGGCATTCTTTTAACGTTATTAAGTGTTTATTTACTTACTGTGTAATGTAGCCATATTGAAGAATTCATTGCAGCCAAACTATGCTTGTTTCTCCACTGAACGCAATACTGCCAACAGTCGTTACTTGTCCCTAAATTACACTCTTTACGAATGCTGCCCCTTGTTAGACGATAACGTAGTCCTTGCCAGCGTAAGTCTATGTTATTTGTGTGCACATTTGTCACTAGGTCAACAAAGTGCACTGAGTGATTTACTGCTAGGTGTGTAGCAAACCCTCCAGCCATCAACCCATAGAATTCCCACCAGGCATTTGTGTGAACGGTGCTGGTGAACTCTACATGCTCTGCAATTAGACTGTAGAGAGTATTTGCATCCCTTCTGTTGTTGGGGTATATCGTCACCATTCGTTTCCACGTCGATCATTCCCAGGATCCAGTTGCCCTCTATGATGCGCCCACGATGAAACTTGCGTCATCCTATTTTGTAATCGTTGATTTGAATGACATGATTGGGACCGCAAATTTTCCCCCGTTGCAGTATACTTGGTGTCATTTGACATCATGCACACTTCGCGGCAGTAGCCAAACCAGTGCGATACAGTCCGTGAGCTCATACATGTATTTCCTACGGAGCACTCCTTTATCGTCGTGTCGTAGGATTGTTTATGTGCAAAGTAGTGCATGAGTAACAAAATTTGACTGGGCGAAAACTTAGCCTGCTCAAACTATGTTCCTTTGCACACGGATTGCGTCACCTATGTCTGGGGCAGTTTTGCAGAGGTTGGCTACAAGTTTTACATATCTTTCTCATGTTGGCTGCAACACCAGAATCAGCTGGTCGTCTGCTTGTGCATGTGTGTTCGTGCACCTTTGGACCTAGAAAATATTCTCGTGTTGCACAAAAGAAAGTTTCTCCCAACGTTCAATAGTTGACATTACCTGAAGATGTTAATAAGTGCCTAACAAAATGCGTTCTAGGTAAACACTAGCAATATATGGAGTATTGAGTACTAGTTCAACTCAGAATTATATTAATTTTGTGCTTGATTGTATCCTTACTCATAGGAACGTAATAGTGGTTTAACTATGAAACCTGGGACTTAAGTATTTACAGCATAGTAAGTCACCACAAACGATACATATCTCATTATTAAATTTTAGATGAGTCGTATTTTTTACACATCTGCTTCACTTTCGTACCTATTTTGAGGACATGTTTCGCAAATCTTCGTTTGCATCTACGGCTCTTGTGCGACTGAAGCTAGATCCAGCGGTGTGGGTAATTCTGGGGTTGTTGCTGCCATCTGTTGATTTAGTGATGAACTGAAATGTGGGATTCATCACTAAATCAACAGATGGCAGCAACAACCCCAGAATTACCCACACCGCTGGATCTAGCTTCAGTCGCACAAGAGCCGTAGATGCAAACGAAGATTTGCGAAACATGTCCTCAAAATAGGTACGAAAGTGAAGCAGATGTGTAAAAAGTAACGACTCATCTAAAATTTAATAATTTTTCGCTTCACTGTGGTGTTCCAATACAGTTAAATCTCGATACATATCTCATTGTATATGAGAACTCCTAGTGGTTTACTGGGAAAAACACGAGTCAGTTGGAGAATTTAATATCATGCTGGCATGTTGCCATGGTAACTCTATGGTTAAGAGCAACTGGATGGAGACCGGGAGATCTGAGGTTCAAAGCCCAGTTAAAGCATTGAATTTTTTCGGTCTGAGTCTATCTATCCAAGTTGTGTTTATTTTTATATATAGTTTTTCTCAAACAGAGCTTTAGAAGGACTTTTAGAAGTTCAGATTTTTGTGTCGGTTGATAATCTATGCTCTGCACTTATTGATTTATCAGATGTTTCTGTTGTGCATTGCCTTTAACATTGTGATAAACGCTATGTATTATGACCAACAATGAGGCAAGTTTAGATATACAAACTGCTCTCGTCTTATTGGGTTGTTAAACCTTCCTCACTGAGGAGGTGCTTCTCTCTGTTAACAGTTGGATAAAGCAATAATTAGATGCTATTCTTAGATATTAGAGATATTTTTCTGTGGCTGCGCCCATACTTAATACAAGGGTGGTCAGTGTCTTTCAGTACAGCAATAAAATCTGAAATACTTGTTTTCAAATGAGACAGTTAAGAATAAATGATGAAAAATAAGTGTGAATGTTTGGAACTGAAAATGTTTTATTACATTATTACTCTGTATTTAATACAAGAAAGCAATAAACGAATAACTTAATCTTCCAATATGTCTTGTTATTTGAATGTTCTAATACCTTTCTCCTGAACAACATGCAAGGAAAATACAATTGTCAGAGATGTAGCATTAAAACATTTGACTGTCACTGTAAGTTACTGTGTACAAAAATAAGGCTTTTGTAAGAAAGGTTTGAGAAAGCCATGTGAGAGGACATCAGTTTTTGGTCATCAAAATATCTTAAACAGATAAAATGGTGGGGTACAAACATTCCCCACATGGCAACTTCGGGGTAACCTCGACCCACAACATGATGACCAGACCCATTTCTCAGGTAGAGACACCCAGAGGGCGGTGTCCAATACCTCCAATGATAGGGTGATAGTGAAGATGACGGTGAGGTGAGAGGACCTACAGCTTATATATGAACTGTGAACCACGTTGAGTATAGGGGACACTTCACATGTGCTAGATGGAGGTGAAGGCGTGGATAGGGCTGACTTAAAATCGCCAGCCCCAGAGCCGGGAATTGAACTAGGGACCCTTAGCACAGGAGCTGCGAACGAAAGCACTGCACTACCCCGGCACCCTAAAACAGATAAAATTGTAAATTGAAATTGTTCACATTATATCTTCAAGCTGAAAAACAAGTTTAAAGTAACTTTTTGTTAAACTGAGCGAGATGGCTCAAGCAGTTTCGTTTGTGGCCTGCATTCAGGAGTCCAAGTTTGATTCCCGTGGTCTACCTTCCTAACCCATGGTTTGTTTGGGGTTTTTCTTGGGTTGTAATGACATCCCTGATTCCTGTCCCTCCATTTTATCTCCATTATCATCTGGTGATCTGTTTCAGGGTAGAAAGTGTTGGTGGGCATCTCGCTGTTGTATGGCAGGATGATATGCTTCTGGTAAACACACCGCTAGAGCAATATCTGAGCCGGCCATTTCAGGATTGATGGAATACCATTGTATTGGCCTTCTGGAGGAGGTTCCAACTGGACAGTTGTATAGACCCTGTCCTCTGCTCTGTGGTGACTCCTTGGGATGGCAGCTCTGTCTCCTCTCGCCTCATCCTCCTGAGGATGTCCCGCTTGTGGCATAGGTACATAAGCCAAGTCCACTCCTTTACCCTCCATTCCAACTTTTTTATACACTGTTCACAGACACATGCAGACGTTCTATGTATTGAACTTTTTGTAAAGCATATATTTGGTGAAGTTGAACGAGGAAAGGAAAATAACAAAATGGAAGTGCTGCAAAATGAACTTTATTAACTTGTTCAAGTTTAAAACATTTTTAGTTTGTAGTTATAACTGCAGGTAGCGATGATATATTCCACACAGGGGATGAAACCTGAAACAAAAATATCGTTATGTGTGATACGGGGAATTTAGTAATAGTGACGTCAAAATTAATTGAAAAAATCTTTGTAGTCGGTTTTCTCAGTTCAAAATATTGTTGAGTTTCTTATATGTATAGCCATTGAACACTGTAATCTTCAATACAGAATGATTGCATATCCACTAGGCAACTTGCAACAAGCTGGGTTATGTAGCTAAATGATCAGATTTAAAGCTAGCTAGTACAAGAATACAAGGTCCTCAAGGACTTCTATACAACTGAACTTTACATTCATATTACTGGAATTGTTGTACATTTTGTGCACTGAACAGTTTCTATACTGTAAATTTCATGTCATTGCAAAATTTCCTAGTCTTGCCATAAATACTGTTACAAATTTTTGATACTCTACCTCCAGTTTGGCATGTAAACAATTGCCTGTGTGCACAGCTTAACCTTGAACCATTGTTAGCTTGTCTCTGAAAGAGGAAGTATTTAGTTCCAGGTTTCACCATGGAATGGGGTAATTATGAAAATCATGTAGCCATCATTGTGTTGCATAAAGTTGGAAAATCTGCAAGTGACATTTTCAAGATGCTACAAAAGCTGAAAATCAGTCGTATGTATGTGTACTGCACCATTGAGTGATTCACTGCAACTGGGACTGTAAAGGATCAGCTGAGGAAGGGTTGACCACAAAGTGTCAGGACTCCAACAGCACAAGTACTTGACGTGTTCTATATCATGTATTGTGATCAAAAGGATGAATAAATACTACTATACAAAAAGCAGTGGCGGCTTGTGTTCGGAGAAATCCTGTGCGGAGGCCGGCTATCTTATCCCATGAAATGAACATTTCAAAAAGGAAAATGTCCAGGCTTGTGTTAGAGGACCTTGAACTAAGGGCTTATCACTGATGTAAAGGAGATTATCTAGAAACACACCTAAAGAAGCTGAGAGTGCTTAAATGTCAACGACTCTTACAGTGTTACGCTCAAAACGGTCATCGGAACATCTTCACTGATGAAAAAGTTTTCACTATTGAAATGACAGTGTTTATGCATCATCATCTAGGGAAGCCAGTAATAAGGTTTCTAAAGTTCAGAGGGCCCATCATCCCTCCTCAGTGATAGTGTAGTGGGGGGTGAGTTATTCTGGTAACACCCAGCTACAGTTTTACGAGAAGGGACTTAAAACCAGCATTGAGTTTATGAAAGCACTGTTTGGGAGTGGCACATTGTTTCAAAACCAACCATGGACTTTGCAGCAGGATTCCCCCCTGCCCTCAAGGCCAGGTCAATGCAAGCATGACTTCAGTGTCATGTCCCTGACTTCATTTTGTCGGAAGATTGGTCCAGTAGCAGTCCGGACCTGAATCCATTGGACTACCGACTGTGGTCACTGCTTGAGGGTATCGTCTGCAAGAGGAGACACCTCACCATTGGAAGTTTAAAGTGTACTTTGTCAGCAGTGACAGATTTTCCCCTGGATGTTGTCCGTTCTGCCATAGACGAGTGTCCACAAAGACTCAGAGCCTGTATCCGTGCAAAAGGTGGCTGGTGCTGTGTGTAATGAATGCCTATAGGTACAACATACTAAAAGCCAATTAAAATAATTTGCATGGTATTTGCGTTTTTCAGTTTTCAAGTTGTAACAGTATTTATGGCTAGACTAGTTATAATCTTTGGTGGTCAAAGTAAAAATGGGTTTCACTTTCAGGAAGTTGCCAATGTGCCTTTTCAGACACATATTTTCAAAACTGAAAATGTGCAAATCTTGTTTTTGAGAAACCATATGAAGTTACTTAAACTATTAGCAATGAAGGAAATATAATTATCAAAGGTAAGTGAAGTTAACTATTACATTTGGTTACCAAATGGCAATTTTACTCGAAGATACTTGCCTGTATTAGATGTGATTACTTCAGCAGAGAGAATGACACTGTATGGGGTGTATTGCCCCCTGCTCCACACATCGCCTGATACATCCTGGACTGCGCTTCGTCACCAACTCCACTGAAAAACCAAATTGTCACATTCAGATCATATAACAACTAAAAGATTTCTTTTTCTTCCAAACTTTTATTGCACAAGGTTCGTGTACTTTAAGTTACTTAAGAGAGGAAGTGATTCTGTATTTCCTTCTAATGTAGCCAGAGTAACCAATAGAAATAAAAATTTATGTGAAAAACTATTTGTAATTGGTTTTTTAACACTTCATTTTTTATATTTTTGAGGGGCTAGTTTTGGAAGCTACACACCATAGTAGTTTCATAGTTGGTACTCCTGGTTTTTGCCTGTGAGAGGCAGGTAAGTCCAACGAAATAGTGGAGGAACAATATGCGGTTTTGAAATTCAGTTTTTGTCTCAACAAATCTTCAGTTGTTGCCTATACAATGTTACATGAAGCCTATGGAGAGTCTGCACAGCACAGCTCAAAGATGGTTTAAGTTTTTTAGAGAGGGGAGACAAAGGAAGGTGGACCCAGCACTCCAGTTACTGCTCTTACAGAAGTAAACATCAACACTGCTGCTGTCATTGTCAGAGAAGATTGGCAAATAATCTTAACAACCTCAGAAACTATTTGTAGTTGGTTTATTAATACTCGTCACTTACTTGTTTATATTAATGAGAAACTGGTTTCAAAGGCATTCGCCTCCATTTTCAATCTCTTTCGAACTGGCATCTGTTGTTGTCTGCTCTCTCTCTGGTGGTGGAACTATGAACTTTTATGTCAAATTATCTACTGGTGGGATTTCAAAGTTCATTACGCAATCCTTATTTTTCTATATGAATATGTTCTCCCATGTTGTCATTTTATTTTATATCTAAAAACCAGAGTCAAAGAGCACTTTAGAAACATTAGATTGAAACAAGAATATAAGTCAGCAGTAGCATTTCACTTTTGGAACGAAAACCATTACATTGATCCAAATCCAAAATTATTAAAAGGAGTGATAAACCAAAATAAATTGACAACATGGGAGAACATATTCATATGGAAAAATAAGGTTCGCGTAATGAACTTTGAAATCCCATCAGTAGATAATTTGACAAAGAAGTTCATAGTTCCACCACCAGAGAGAGAGCAGACAACAACAGATGCCAGTTGGAAAGAGATTGAAAATGGAGGCGAATGCCTTTGAAACTAGTCTCTCATAAATATAAACAAGTGATGATTATTAATAAACCAACTACAAATAGTTTCTGAGATTAATTTTGACATCACTGTTACTAAATTGCTCCAAACACCATTTACTCAAATACTGAAAAACATTGCAAGACCATATCAGGCACAAAAGACAACATTTCCATGAAACAGGCTGGATGTGGCCACATATTGACAAAGTTGTTGCTGAATTTATTACAAAAATCAATGTAAAGTGTGATCCTACAGTCCAGATTTAGCCCTGTGTGAGTTTTTACTATTCCCTAATGTGAAAGAACACCTTCATGGCAGACATCATCCATCTTCTGCGATAAATAAGGTTGCGGAGGCAATTTTGAAGGACCTCTCAAAAAATAGTTTCCAGCAGAAATGCTGGAACAAGTGCATCGCATCTAAGGCAGACTGTTTGGGAACCATCAAAATTATGAGAATCAGTAAACGCCTATTGTCAAAACAAATGTAGAATCATTCTTTATTGAATAAGTCTTGTATATTAGAAAAATTTCTTTGTATTTCAACATTTGTCATGTTAGTAGTTCACAAGCTGTTTTATGTATGTAATTAGTGTTCTGTAGTATCCAAAGGTTGACTTAACAATAAAAACAAATACAGAGTGGTTTATTTGCACAACACTCAATGAGCCCTCTCTCCTTGCCACTGCAGCAGTACTAGTGCCAATCTGAAACAAAAATTAAAACATTTACTTTTTTTGTCACAATTAGATCAGTTTTCCTATGATTAAGGACTATAATAAAATGAAGCACAAAATTAATATAATTTTGAGTTGAACTAGTACTCAATGCTCCATATATTGCAGTGTTTGCCAAGAACACATTTTATTATGTCCTTACTAATGTCAACACATTCTAGGTAAACATATATGGAGCATTGAGTACTAGTTCAACACAAAATTATATTTATTCATGCATTGGGAAAGCTACTTATGTAGAAGTAATTTTAAAAAAATCATCACTGGATCCTTACAGCATTTATTGGGGCTTTAGACTGTTTGGCAGGAGTGAAATTAGGGATTTTAATTATGAAATGCATGCAAAGAAAGGGAGAGCATCAGAAAGACCAGGATTGTTACCCAGAAAGATTCTGGGTAAAACGATGAAAGAAATATGGTCTAGGTTTAAGGAAGTTCTTTGTATTATAATGTAAGACTTGCAACAGAAAATTGCAAAAGATTGCAATGATCTAGAAGCCCTGCGTTGTAGAGATCATTTTGCAACAGGTTAGTTTGTCGTGAGCTGCAAATGATGGAAGATGCTGATTAGTTTCTCACCTTTGGTGACGATCTAGTAGAAATCTTGTGAGTCTTACCTCTGGTTGCAGTCTCGGAGTAAAGGTATTTGATACTGCAATTGTTGGAAAGCAAACAACAATTCTTCTCTTTTAAATATTTTGGGATTTATTCCACAAAATAATTAGTAAATTCTGCTACAATTTTAAATTACATTGATGCTCTTCTTTCACAAACAATTGTTGTTGCATCGATGAACATTATATTTCTGGCACACCACTAGTACAACACAAATGCATTGACTACTAAACATTTTCTGCACGATCGCAGAACGACACAAAAACAATTCTATTTTGTACAAACTACTTTTCCAGAACAAATTCTTAAATATTCGAAAACATGAAATAACCGTCACAGACTAAAAGCTAGATAATATTATAATAAGTGTAGGTATAGTGTATAATCTGCTGTTTCCTTACAGTTCCATAACCCAGAATTATTTTATCTCTTAAATAAAGATACTGAGATGTTATGAATATTGTGACTTTGTGGCTTCGTAAAATTAAAAGTCAAGTTTGCAAAAATTCAAAATGTTCATTATTCCCGTAGAAATAGACTTCGGTCAATCCTTATAGTAGCAGAATTAGTAACATACACAAATACAGCCTTCAAGGTCGTCTACCACACGACCACAAATAGAGTTCATTTTTCAAGTCATAGCTGCATGCACACGCAGTTCCGATTATGACTCTCTCTCTCTCTCTCTCTCTCTCTCTCTCTCTCTCTCTCTCTCTCTCTCTCTCTCTCTCTCTCTCTCAACAAGCCACGGCTTCTCTTATATACCTCTACTCATATTTCTAGAAACAAATCGAATGTTCTGTAATAAACAAGAAATCGAACCTTCCCTGTCTCTTTATCTGTTCCGTCAAGCTTTTATCTCCATGCTGCACTATCTGTCTCTTTCTTACGAAATGTTAAAATATTTAACTAGATTTAGTTTATTCAACTTTAACGTAACGCTGAGATCTAGTATAATTTAACGATAGGCCAGAACATCTGAACAAAGCTATTGTTATGTCATTTGTTTATTAGGTTTTTTTCTAATTCCTTAATCAAGGTAGGTTTACCTCACAATTAGCTTTTTTATGACTGTTTTAACGAACACGTGGTATATTGTTATATTTTTAAGACTGCTCAGGTATTTTTATTCAATAATTTAAGAACAAACTTTTCCACAAATCACAAATCTGAGATTTGTTGTTTCGCGCTCAAACACAACGCTCCAAGTGGCGGGAAAATCTGTTTACCTGACTTGAAGTGAAATGCCAAGGTTAATTGAAGTGTCATTTCACAAAAATTATGTTGAGATACGTAAATACCTGTGCTACTATCGAATATAACAACAATTGGAAGAATTCTGCCCATTTTTTGTTCTTTAAACTTCCCAAAGTTTCGGAGAGATGAGTAGAAATGAAGGCGAGTTAATTATGGCAGCGTCGACTCTGTTTTAACAATGGAAAGGCAGTTTGCAGCTAGAATGTTTTTACATTTAAATTAGGCACAACAGGGAACGCTCATTTGCAAGGGGAGATGATATTTGGTTGAGCTGTGAGCATTTCATCATTGTTTTAGAGATCCAAGGATGTCTGCTTTTTGCAAGTTCTTTGTAAAATGGATTACTGTTATATTTGGAGGTTAAGGTAGCCTCGAACAATGTGTGATTAATAAAGAATTATATGAAGAATAAGTTACGAAGCTACATCGTAATTATTTAGCATTATTGACGCGTTTTAAAATTCCAAAATTAATTAAGTATATGGACACAGTATTAAGTGACACATAAATACTTGAAAAACTCCTAATTCTAACATAATAATGATGTGCATGAACTTGGTCTTGTATTGAACCAACTGAAGAGTGACTGAATTACTGGTCTCTTACTAGAAGAAAAGTTGTTCATGATGAATTCCATGTAGAGACGGCTCCGTGCCATGTCACTGCCTTAAATGGGCCAAGAAGTTCGATATACTTGTAATGCGGTCGTGTTTACTGCTGTTCAAGACGCAGTGAAGCATTTGGAAAAGAAAATCACAGACGTTAAAGTCGTTTGTTATTAACACTATTGTGTTACTATTCTATGGAGCGGTGCCATTTTGTGTCAGACACGAAATTGTGATTCTCCACAAAATGCCTGTGAAGTTTGACGGGGAATGGATAGAAGAAATCAGTTCTTTATTTCCCTTCTACGAACTTTAAATTATCTAATGTTATCTGCATTATAAACCAGACGATTAAAAGGAAAGTTTGCTTCTGCCGGGAAAATTAAAAGTCTCTAGCGTATGAGTACTGCAATGAGTATTTTTGAACTAGCATTAATAAACTAAGTATTTTATAAAGAAGCCAATTTTTGTACTATCGTTAGTAGACAAAACGAAATATATGGAATGATGTGCATAAGAATTAATTGGATATTTACACGAAAAATAAATGGTGCTTTGGATATGAAGTTACAGATGCTTTGTTCTGTTTTCCATGCATTTTGTTTAGTGACGATAACCAATAAGTGAGACAAAAAAATGTGTGGGTGCTTTTGTTAACGTCTGTAGAAACATTGTTACCTATCAGTGTACCTTAAATTGATATTTTGTTCCGCAATTTATTAGTATATTTTACGGTAACTCAATATTTGCTTGGGGAAAACATCGGTTGGATTTCTGGGTACGACGGATGTGATTAGTTTCGTGTTGTCATAGTAGGTGGCGCTTAGTGCCATTGAATTTGCAGGAGAAAAACAAGGGGTGTACGTACTGCATCATTCGAACAATTTCCTTTTTTTTTTTTTTTTTTTTTTTTTTAATTTTAATTTACGTCCGCCCCAACGTTAAGTTATATCGGACGGTGAATGAATTGGGTGAAATGATGCTCAAATGAGTCCAGGGTTCATGGAGCTTAGAGTTACCCGACATTTGTCTTGAAGGATAAGGAAAAACCCTTATCTAGGTAACTCACCCTGACCGAGATTCGAACTCGGGACCTCTTGAACGTGAGGCAAACGAGCTACCATTTCCTTTATTTACTGCTGGATATCTCTTACCCGTTCGTTAAAGGACAAGTATATAAAAGGGGAAGTAATACTGATCCTGTGTCTCTTTAATGTTTAGTTTTCACAACCATCTATTTCTTGTAGAATTCAAAACTAGATTAAAAAGAAAGTCACAGAGTTAAAAATATTCAAACAATATTTGAAAGACGTTATAAAGACTTGATTGACGTAATAGCTGTCTGTCTGAAACAGCTGCAGTAGTTGGTATTGTGTGCGAAATTGTTTTAATGCTAGAACTGATAACTGTAAGAGATACACAAAATATTACTACACCACAAATGTACATCTAGTTAACATACACAGTTTACGTCTTGCATATTTTAAAAATAATTAGTATAATCGAGCTCTGATTTTGAAGCTTTTTCTCGCCTTGACAAATAAAATAATTTTTTTAAATATTAACTATTCAGTGTTTTAGAAATCCGCTCTCTTAATTTGTCAGCAAAGTATTTAGGAATTTAGCTGTAAAAAATTACATCTGTTGTGCAATATCTGAGGGAGAAGATAGATTTTGATTTTAGGTAATAAAACTGTATAAATTAATTCATATATCAAGAATGCAGTTACATACTCAAATTAAAACTGGCACACACACTTCTTTAGTTACTAGTAATGTCTGTTCAAAATTGGAGGCTCTAGTTTTATTAGTTTAGAAATTCACTTTTAGCACGTCGGTGTCAATTACCAGAATCAGAATAGCATCGCCATGGCATTGGCGTGGGTTGTGTTTGAACCCGGATCTGTAAACAAGCGCCTATTAGCCGACCGAATGCAGCTCTCAAACACACATTCAAATTAAGTGTTAGCGTGACTTTTACACAAGAAACCAAAAGAAAGTGAATTCGGTACTTACCCAGTGTTGCCAACTCCGAGCTGAAATGAAGTGAGCCACAGCGACGAGGGATTCAGGTATTTATGTGACTGCCGACCAACTCGGCAAACATCGGCCAATTCCGTAACAATATCTCATGATAAGGTCCTGCCAAACTCAAACCACGGAGATGTCAACAAATGACAAAGGACTAGAATAGAAGGCAGTGGTGGGAGGAGAGTTTAGCAAATATAAATAAATGCATTTTTACAAACTGAGGGCGAGAACAGCACAATATTGAAATGAAAGATAAAGTACAGCAGATTACATGTAGGCAGATTGTACATATAAAAATATAACAGGAAAAGAAGTAAACAAAACACGTCACAACGAAACAAAAGTAGGTATAGCGTACGTAATGCTGTTATGTATTTACATATTCTAAAAGATGGAATGTTCTATATGGGAAATATAAATTAAATGATATATTAAGTGTCAGATTACAAAAGAGGGACATTTTGCTTAATGTGCATACCCTGATTTACTAATGGAACAGTTTTAAGTTGCGAAAAATAGGAGATAAAGCTTTGAGGGAAGGGGAAAATTAATTTTTTATCCTAAACTAACGATTTGATTTTCAAAATCATAATGCCAATTCACCAAGATCAGGCTTAAAATTTACATTATCTATTACTTCTATCTCTTGATTTGTTATCTAAAAAATCAGTTCTATTTTTGTTTAGAATAAATCTCGTTTTGTAATTATTATAACAGCAATATCAAACTGCAACAGACGTGCATTACATAAGAAATAAGAGAAGCCGTTTTATTTACTTGCAGTTTAAATATGTTAGACGCATTAAACTTTATCGTATTACTTTTGTGAAATGTATGTAAATGTAAAGGATGAAGCTTCCATATGATGTAGAGTGACATTGCTCCCTTGGGGAACCGTGTAATGTACCTACTCGACACAAATTGGATTTATGCTAATGTGCACGTAGTGGTATTGATTTGTACAGCGTCCGGACGAAATAGACGGGATGACCTCTTGAACATTAAGGGGAACACCTCGTGCACCAGGTAACTGCGGCATCCGCCAACATCAAATGTTGACTGTGTGTAAGACAAGAGTTTACGACTGGCACAGATGTTACTTCAATTACTGACGACAATGTGAAGAAAATTGTGTAAAATCACACATTTATAGCTCGTGGACACTGTTTACCTAGCTCCAACAATGTAGCAATATACTGCAAGTTTGTTACTAATCCCACACCGAGTAAAACAATTATCTACAAAGAAGGTGCTAAGTTTTAGGTCTGAAGTGGTTTTTAGCCACCATCACGATGTCATATTTCTATTAAATTCATATAAACACACATTCGCCATTCAAGCATCCAAATGCCCACCCGGAATGTATCCGATAACAAAACGAATAGGTATTTGCAATGGTTTACAGGCCAGAAACTATCGTCAAACTATGAGAAGTCTTATGTCATTGGATTTGATGCTTAAAAGTCTGGACTTTTAACGTGATTTTAATTTATGTTATATTTATAATTACATATATGTTTGGTATTACATATATAATTGCAGGCTATTTTGGCAAGAACACCAGCGAATGTATGTTGACTAGAAGCTGCAAAAAGCCTCATAGCCTCCCACGTTCAACATCTCTGAGAATGTTACAGCTGTTGTCCGAGCACTTGACAGTTTTATTACTCTATGTTGGACAGACTGGCATAATAAACGATACACAAACAATATGTCATTTTACCACGCAGCCTTTCACGGAAAGGCAATGCAGCTTCAAAATCTTACAATTTCCAATTGAACGACGTGAAACTACTATCAGTGTGGGAATTTAGTCAGTTATCTGCATCTGTTTCTCAGACATTAATGTTTTTGTTCTGGTTTTAATTTGTGCCTAACGTGCCGAATGTTTCTTTTACATCTCATTAACGTTTAGTTTACCTTTAACAAAATTAATTTGTTATTTATGCAGGCTCTATGTCTCTCAACGTTCCATTGTCATATTTTGGACAGATGTTGCGTTCTTTTCTGTTATAAATTCATGTGAAGAACTTTGATAGTTTCAACTATTCATAGCGGCAGTCGATTTAGTATTCAACATTGAACATTTAACGAATATTTGATTAACTGCAAATGTAGAGAAAACTTGATTCAAATGGCATATTTTAGCGATCGTCATATAACTGCAAGTTCTTTTTATTGCCTACCTACCTTCGGTAAGTACACAAAACAAGACAAACATTTGATTTGAATATATGACCTTCTTTTGTTTCCCAATTTTGTGGTTGTAACAGCCATATAACTGCAAGTTCTTTTTATTGCCTACCTACCTTCGGTAAGTACACAAAACAAGACAAACATTTGATTTGAATATATGACCTTCTTTTGTTTCCCAATTTTGTGGTTGTAACAGCCATATTAAACTGCAACAAAATAAAAACAAAAGAGAAACAGCCCATGTCTGTAAAACGTTATTATTTATCCGCATGTGTCCACTTAAACTGATAACAAATAAGCTTTAATTTGCAAAATTTTGGAAGTGAAAAGTTCAAATTACCCTTCAAAGTAGGGACAATGTGTTAAATACAATCAAGACATTTGTAGACGATAAGAAATAACTCCGTATTTTGTGTTCTACATCTCCGTTTGGCATGTTTACCTGACATTTGTTATCTATCTTACTTTGCTTATAATATTTATGTAGACAAATGCACGCGAGCTGTTTAACTCCGCGGACATGAAATTTCATAGATTTCAGAAAACAGAATTTATGAGGTAAATTGCAGTAATGACGTAATGCTGCAGTTTCAAACTCTAACTTACATTTATATTCGTCAGTGAAAACGTCAGATATCTGCGCTAAACATTGTCACATTCGTGTCAGTAATCCAAATCAACTTTTACACGAAACAACCTTTGCTTTATGCTTGGCACATGTTTTATCATCAAGTTGTTGTTTATTATTATTATTATTATTATTATTATTATTATTATTATTATTATTATTATTATTATTATTATTATTATTATTATTATTATTATTATTATTATTATTATTATTATTATTATTATTATTATTATTATTATTATTATTATTATTATTATTATTATTATTATTATTATTATTATTATTATTATTATTATTATTATTATTATTATTATTATTATTATTATTATTATTATTATTATTATTATTATTATTATTATTATTATTATTATTATTATTATTATTATTATTATTATTATTATTATTATTATTATTATTATTATTATTATTATTGTTATTATTGTTATTGTTATTGTTATTGTTATTGTTATTGTTATTGTTATTGTTATTGTATTGTTATTGTTATTGTTATTATTATTGTTATTATTATTGTTATTATTATTATTATTATTATTATTATTATTATTATTATATTTATTATTATTATTATTATTATTATTATTATTATTATTATTATTATTATTATTATTATTATTATTATTATTATTATTATTATTATTATTATTATTATTATTATTATTATTATTATTATTATTATTATTATTATTATTATTATTATTATTATTATTATTATTATTATTATTATTATTATTATTATTATTATTATTATTATTATTATTATTATTATTATTATTATTATTATTATTATTATTATTATTATTATTATTATTATTATTATTATTATTATTATTATTATTATTATTATTATTATTATTATTATTATTATTATTATTATTATTATTATTATTATTATTATTATTATTATTATTATTATTATTATTATTATTATTATTATCATTATTATATAAACTTAAGAACTGGTTATACATATTGCAGAAGTCCCGAGTTCGATTACCGATTGGGTTGTACGTGGAATACACAAATATTGTTTTAGTTGTGTAAATGTTGAATTTGTTTTGCAGTAATGCAGTACACCAGAAAGAGGAGCTGAGATATGTAGTGAACTGTTAACTGACAGTTGACATACAATTATTTTCTTGTATACAGCTACCACATTCCTGGCAATTTCTTGGACTTTGTAATGTTCTACTTGCGGCATTAATATCTTGTGGTTTTAAAATAAAATGAAAATTGCAGAATCACCATCAAGTATCGAAAAGTATCAAGCGAATTTTCTGAAGTATCGTTCAATGTCAATACCATGCAAGTATTGTGAGTATTGCCTGTATCACAACCCATCCCTAATAAAAACCAAGAGTCATACAGACATTTCCTGGTATAGATAGAGTTAGACTGAAAAATTCAATGCCATGGCTGGGATTTGAACCAGGGATCTCCTGATCTGCATCTGGTCGCTCTTAACCATTGAGCTACCATGGCCAACATGCCGTCCTGACATTAAATTGTCTTAAGAATGATTAAATTTCCAACAAATTACCTGGTATTTTGGTTCCATGCTGTTACATGCTGCCATTATTACTGTGATATTATGACGAAGTGAGCCAGGAGCAGCTCGTAGCTTCTGACCTTCCCAGTTCATACAACTGCTAAAGTCCTACAGAGTGACATGGATGCCACTTAAATAATCTGTCTCAGACTAGAATAATCCTTTTGAAAGTAATGAGTCAGTAATTCAAACACAAACATAACTTAAATTATCCTTACTTGGACATGTTTTGGAGAATGTTTTGTCCCCATCGTCAGCAGTTATCTGACTGGTTGGATCCGTGGTTTCTTGAAGTGAGCTGGTTGTCTGTGAGATGAACTTCCAAAGAGTTTTCAGCGGCAATTCGAAATTTAAAGTATACTGTTTGTTTTTTATAATTAGCAAACAATATACTTTAAATTTTGAATTGCCGCCTGAAAACTCTCTTTGGAAGTTCATCTCACAGACAGATGCCGCCACAGACAACCAGCTCACTTCAAGAAACCACGGATCCAACCAGTCGGATAACTGCTGACGATGGGGACAAAACATTCTCCAAAACATGTCCAAGAAAGGGTAATTTAAATGATGTTTGTGTTTGAATTACCGACTCATTACTTTCAAATGTTAAATACAACACTGTTTCTAACCTTTTGCTTCAAATAATAGAACAGTCCTGTTATAAACCTGGGCTACAAGAGGGGAACTAACATAACAGGGTTTTGAAAAGCTATGACAATTTATAATTGTATATGTAAGATTATTTTCTCTAATATCTGTTTTGCCTATTTGAGCATAAAGAAGACGTAGTCCAGTAGGAGATAAGGGCTCTTCTGAGATAAAAAGATAAAGGCAAACATATAAAGAGAATTGGGGTCAGGATCATTGGCCCAATAAGGAGGTCATTGTATGTAAATGGACATACATGTAGAAAAATGATTTAAAGTCAGCAGAAAATGTGCAGTAAATGGTTTGTTCTGTAAGGAAAGAAAGAAGCGTGGTCTGCACTGTGATATCATAATCTTTTGCCTAATGCCCTAGCGTGTGGCAGCGGTTGGAGAGGTAGTAAGACAGCTGGTGACCTCAGAATTTAATAAATTGTGTTTGATGGAAATTGGTCATTCTTCCACATTAGCTGTGTGTAGGCTAAGGTTTGGATAGATACAATCAGATTGAAAAATTCAATGCAGCTGGAATTTGAACCACAGATCTCGCAGTCTCCGTCCATTTGCCCTTAACCATTGAGCTATTGTAGCTAACATGCCATTAACCGTTTAATGGACGATTTATTTTGCTACTTATGCCACTCTTGCTGTACTTACTAAACTGGTTCTCATACCACTTTCTACAGTGTCTCAACACAATTGATTCGAATAGCCATAGTGGTTAAAGTGGGAATATATCTTTAAGCTGTACACTCCACAGAGTCTAAGTATGAATGTGTTCAAACAATTAGAGGGGGCTCTATACAGAATGTAATAATAATAATTATGATAATGATGATGATAATAACAATAATAATAATAATAATAATAATAATAATAATAATAATAATAATAATAATAATAATAATAATAATAATAATAATAATAATAATAATAATAATAATAATAATAATAATAATAATAATAATAATAATAATAATAATAATAATAATAATAATAATAATAATAATAATAATAATAATAATAATAATAATAATAATAATAATAATAATAATAATAATAATAATAATAATAATAATAATAATAATAATAATAATAATAATAATAATAATAATAATAATAATAATAATAATAATAATAATAATAATAATAATAATTATTATTAATAATAATTTATTTTCATCCATAATAACACTTACATGTTGTCGGATACGTCAAAATAAACAGTTATATACATTTAATTACAATTCATCCAGTCTATACAAGCATTTTTGTATTAGAAACTTGTTTAGTTCATTTTTAAATAATTTACCTTTTTTTGTTTTTAGTGAATTTGGTAGTTTATTAACTAATAATTTTCCCATTATTAAGGGATCTTTATCTGTTGACTTCTTATTTAAAGTTATTCTGTGGTAATTATTTTGTGTCCTTGTTTCATGTTTGTGACAATGTTTATTTAAGTTACCCATTTCATCCTTGCTAATTACAAACATTATTACTTTAAAAACGTATAGAGATACTACTGTTAGGATTTTGTTTTCTACAAAAACATTTCTACATGATTCTCTTCTACTTACCTTATATATACGTCTTACACATTTTTTCTGCAAAACTAGCAATCTGTTCATGTTAGTCATACAAGTGCAGCCCCATATCTCAACTGCATATTGTAGATGTGAATGTATTATTCCATAATAAGTTAGTTTCAGATATTCAGAATTTAGGTATTTTGCAAGGTTCCTTAATAAATAAAGATTTGTACTTATCTTTTTACTTATGTAGTCGATATGGTGTCTAAATGTTAGGTTTTCATCAATAATCACTCCTAAGAATTTTATCTTATCTAATTGCTCGATTTGTTCACCATTTATATTTATATTGATAGGATTACTACTATACCTGTTATTGCGGTGTTGAAACATGACTGTTTTTGTTTTTTGAAGATTTACTTTCAAGCTATTGTTTGTAAGATAATTATAGATAATTTGCGTTTCTGTAGTTATTATTTTCTCCATTCCATTTACTTCCTTAGTACCAAATATCAATGAGGTGTCATCGGCATACGTCACTGTTTTTGAGTGTGTAGTTATAGGAAGATCATTCACGTAGATCAAAAAAAGTATTGGTCCTAGGACAGATCCTTGAGGAACTCCTGCTATGATGTTTTCATAATTGGATGTGAGTGATTCTATTGTATTTCTACTCTTGGTTCTAACTGCTGTTCATTGTTTTCTGTTTACTAAATAGGATTTTAATATTGTGTGAAATTTCCCCCTTATGCCATACTTCTGCAATTTGTTCAGCAGCATTTCATGTGATACACTGTCAAATGCTTTAGATAGGTCAAGGAATATACCTGTGATCTTTTCTTCATTTTCAAGCCCTTGGAGTATATTGTGGTATAGCTCTGCTATCGCTGTGGTTGTGGAGTGATTTTTCCTGAATCCATGTTGAGATTTACTTAGTATATTGAACTTATTTAGAAAGCCTATTAATCTATTATTTAACACTTTTTCAAATACCTTAGCAAAAACAGAAGTTAAGGTAATAGGTCTATAGTTTCCTGCTTTTGTTTTATTGCCTTTTTTAAATATTGGTCGAACTATGCTTATTTTTAAACAATCGGGAAAATAATCCTCCATTATCGATGCATTTATCAGGTGCTCAAGTATATCTAGTAGGGCATATTTACAACGTTTCATTGTTTTTGTAGATATTTCATCCCACCCCGTCGATGTGTTATTATTTAGTTCACTTATTATTTTATCTAGTTCCTCTTTAGTGGTTCCTTTTATATAAATGGTTGATAATATTTCATTTGTCCCTTGTGTTGTATCCCTAATCTGACTGATTTTATTGAATCCCATTTTTTGGAAATAATTATTGAAGATTTGACAAACTTCTTTAGGATTTTTAACTAGCTGCGTATTTTCTTCTAAGGTTATGTTTTCAAATGTCTTATTGTTTACATGATGTTCTTTTACAATTCCCCATATCGTCTTTGCCTTATTATTTGATTTTATTATTTCGTCACTAAATTGTTTTCTCTTTAGATTAATTAGTTCTTGAGCATACTTCTTTTTAAAAGCTTTATATTTATCCCTAAAAATGTCTAAGTTTGTTGATTTATAGAATGTATGGTAATCCTTCATTTTATCTCTAATCTTTGTTACTTCATATGGAATTTTAATTCATTGATTATTAGGTTTGGTAACTCTCTTGTTTTTGATTGGGCAGTGTGTCTCAAGGTGCTGTTTTATAATGTCAAAGAAGCAGTTCCATTTTTTATTACTATCCTGCAATGTATAAACTGCGCCCCATCTCTCTTTTGTTAAACTAACTAGGAGCTGGTTCAGATTGTTAGTAGTCATTTGTCTTAACTTCATGAATTCTGTTATTTCAAGTTCTTCCCCTATATAACTGATATCCATAATTTGGGAACTATGGTCAGAAATACAATAATCTACAATTTCTGTTGAGTAATTATTCTTTTCAATATTGGTTATAATATGATCTATTGATGTAGCTGAGGTGGGTGTGATTCTAGTTGGTTCTTTAATAATGTCTTTTAAATTATAACTTGAAATTATGTCAAGTAGGTTTTTATAATCTGTATTATTTGTGCCAGTATTTATGTTTAGATCCCCTATCAAAATTATTTTGCTATTTATACCTATTTTTGTTTTATTTAGCAGATCGTCTAGATAGCAAAGAAAATCACTAACTTTTGTACTTGGCGATCTGTACAAACCCACTATTTGCAAGTTTAGTTTTCCTGTTTGTATTTTTGTTGTGGCTACCTCGAATATTTTTTCTACGCTGTAAACTTTATCCCAGTTTGATATAGAAAATTTAGCTCCAGATTTTAAAAATATAGCTACCCCACCCCCTTTATGATTTTGTCTGGAAAAGTGTGATATCAATTTATAATTTTGTATTTGAAGGCTTTTAATTTGCATATTGTCCAGTCCATGTTCTGTCAACACTGCAATATCAGGTTTACATTTGTTTAATACTATATCTATTTCTTCAATTTTGTTGGATATATATTGTACATTTTGATGAAATAACCTTATTGTTTTACTATTAACAACGTTTATATTTACTACAGGAGTGTTTGGTTTAGTTTGAGGAGTAAAAACTCCCCTTAATACTGAACAGATTGCCCTATTCAACAGGTTTCCAAATTTGAAGGATCCCCTTCTATTTAAATGAACTCCGTCTCTAGCAAAGTCTCTATCTTCTAACCAATAATTTGCATCAACCAGTCTTTCTTCTCACATAGCCAGTTAATTTCTTGATTTATTTTCATAATTCTCCTCCTATTTACATCCCACCTACGAAGTACCCCACTTATTATGATTTTTGTTTCTTTTGATTTCGATCTAATGTTGTTTACAAGATCCATAATGTCCCCCATTATCTCTTCTTCCATTACTCCATGTTGAATATTGTTTGTACCTGCATGTATCAGCATTACGTCTGGTTTTTGCTCTTGAAGGTTCATCTTCTCCACTTTGGTTGCAGCTCGCCTACCTTGATTCCAGGAAAACAACGTACTTCAAAACCTTTTTCCCGACACAGATTTCCCGAAAACTTTAGTATCGAGTCGCCTACCACAAGCACACTTTTGTTTTTTATTTCTGTTTCACTTTCACAATGTTTCACATTTCGCATTTCACTTTCCACACGGTCTTGTGCTTTATTTTGAAGTTCAAACCTGTTCTTTATGCCACTACTGCATTGCTTTGTTGAAGAATCCTGTTTCCCATTCCTGGTTACAGTAGCGAAGGTTTTATTCTTGCAGTCGCACTCTTTCTTCTTTTTGAGTTCTTCATTTTCCTTTTTTAATAAGTTGATCTCTTTTTGAGCATTTTGAAGATCTCTGTTAAGCAGGTTAATCACCACGTGTAGCGATGCTATTGTTTGTGCATCTCGCGTCTGCTCTATGGCTCCCGTAAGCAGCTGATCATTTGCATCAAAATTCTCCTGAGTTGCCTTGTCCTTTATGCTGTCTTCATTTCCCTTTGTTCCTTTAGTATTTTTAGTTACTAGAGGACGTTCAGTTGGTTTATCTTCTAGGTTATTGTTCACATTTACGTATAAATTGTGTTTATCTGATCGCGTTACAATTCCTACGGCCGCCATCTTGAAAACTTGTCAACAAACTTCTTGTCTCTCTTTCTTCTGCAATTTCCTCGTCCAACGACTTGATAAATAAATATTTGAAAACTATCAATAACAAAAATATATGTAAATGGTACAGTTCTTATTTTTGCACATAAATTGTGAAATCTATTTTAGGATTAAGTAGTTACAGAAAAGTGATTCACAAAGAGCACTTACAAAACGTATCAATAATTGTATATGTACATTGGATGTGTTATGCTGGTACTTGAATCAAAACCACATGGAAGCGATTTTTGCACAACCAAAGAAATAATGAACATTGTTTTATTTAAAGCATTACACATACACATACGCTTAGTTTTGGCGTGAGTTTGTGTACCACAAATCATGCATTTGCTTCAGCACCAAACTTTACATTAAGTAATAGAGAGAATAAAAAAAAAGTAATCTTGAACCTGGCTGCAGCATTTGAGCAATAATTGTCCTTGATTATACATATATCTAATGTAATACCACGTCAGTACCATTGACCTTACTCACTATTTGATGCAACGCCATTCAAACGCTGCATTTCTCTTCTTCATTACCTTGGCAATTGTAACCGCAGTATCAGACAGCGATTGGGAGGTGGCGAATTAATTGAAATCACGAGAATTAAAAAAAGAAGATAAATTAATGAAAATGCTTTGCTAAACTAATATAAAATATTGTTATATTAATATGAAATTAGAATGAAATTAGAGTAATGATTAAAATAGCGGTTTAATTAAGAATAAGATGGGAAGAATATAATTTAAGACAACTAACATGCTAGAATCCATGTAAGGGAGAGAAAATATTTCTGTAAAATCTGAACACAAGTCGGGGAGACAGGAAGAGGTGACCGTTAGCCTCTTTGTTTAAGGAAAGGTTCAATGTCTGAGAACTATAACCAAGAATGTGTAGGAACAATAAGGTTTTCAAGATGCGGTCAAGCGTAAGACCTAAAAGGATTTACTTTGCTGAGGTGATAACGATGTATACCGTTACAAAGAGCCCAGGGTAGGCGTGACCCAACTCACGGTGGGATGTAACGTCAATGAGTTCGATGAGTTTTGCTAACCAATAAAGAAAAATCGAAATAAAATGAGAAACCAATAATAATGTAAGATTTGAGAAATGGGGAGAAGGGTGAGTTATTTTGGTCATGTGATAAGAGTTAGGGTGGGGATCAGAATAAAGTACGAACTGAATCGCAGAGTAGACGAAAAAAGATCACTTCAACAGTCATACTACGAGGGGAAAGATGTGTTAGTGCGCGTGAAGAAGAAGTAGTAAAGATTTCTAAGTCCGAAATGTAGGGAAGTCAAGAATAACGCAACCAGCGTAAGAGAGGCAGCAGAAGAATTTTATAATAGCAAAGTATTCGCCGTATAAAGAAGTAAGAGAATTCTGTTAGGAAGTTTAGTAACAGGTGGTCACCGCTACAAATCAATCTGAATCAACGAACTTAGTGAGAATTAAATTAAATCATTTTTGCAACGAACCAGTGTATCATTGAGACAACTGAGCAGCCAACAAACAACAAATCCATTTCCTACAACCATTCACCTGAGGATAAGAGATCTCATAGCTCCAATTAGAACCCAAATCAAAAGTAAACACCAACCAATTGAAATCTGACATGCGGGTATGCCGCACAATCGTTTTTCTCAAATGGGAAATTGTTATCCATTGTTTTTATCTTTTTGATATACAACGAGAAAAGCCATTAGATAATCACAGAACATATACTTATTTAAAAAACCACCAGCTGTTTAGTATTCCCATATTCCCTTGTAACTACAATAACATAGTGCTTATCTTGACGGAGATAGAGTAATCGAAATACAGAATGTCATACGAGTATTGCACGTCATTTTTGTAAACATCCGACTGTCACTTCACTGTCTTATATTCCCGTGTTATTTTCAAAGAAGTTTATTGATGGAAATTAATTGTTCTTTCACACTACTCGTATGTAGGACGCACTATGAAAGGGTAGAGCCACACTGAAAAATTTAATGTCTTGGCCGGGATTTGAACCACGGATCTACTGGTTACCGTCCCGCTGCTTTAACCCTTGAGCTACTATGGCCAACGTGTCAACATGACATTAAATTCTCCAACTGACTCGTGTACTTCCTGGTAAACCACTAAGAGTTCTTTAAACACACGAGACAACTACCTTAATGACGACTTACTATGCTGTAAGTACTTTAAGGCCCGGGCTTTATAGTAAACCACTAGGAGTTCTCATAAACACATGGGACGACTTGCCATGCTGTAAGTACTTTAAGGCCCGGACTTTATAGTAAACCACTAGGAGTTCTCATAAACACATGAGACAACAACCTTAATGACGACTTACTATGCTGTAAGTACTTTAAGGTCCGGGCTTTATAGTAAACCACTAGGAGTTCTCATAAACACATGAGACAATGACCTTAATGACGACTTACTATGCTGTAAGTACTTTAAGACCCGGGCTTTATAGTAAACCACTAGGAGTTCTCATAAAAACATGAGACAATGACCTTAATGACGACTTACTATGCTGTAAGTACTTTAAGGCCCGGGCTTTATAGTAAACCACTAGGAGTTCTCATAAACACATGAGACAACTACCTTAATGACGACTTACTATGCTGTAAGTACTTTAAGGTCCGGGCTTTATAGTAAACCACTAGGAGTTCTCATAAACACATGAGACAACTACCTTAATGACGACTTACTATGCTGTAAGTACTTTAAGGCCCGGGCTTTATAGTAAACCACTAGGAGTTCTCATAAACACATGAGACAACTACCTCAATGACGACTTACTATGCTGTAAGTACTTTAAGGTCCGGGCTTTATAGTAAACCACTAGGAGTTCTCATAAACACATGAGACAATTACCTTAATGACGACTTACTACGCTGTAAGTACTTTAAGGCCCGGACTTTATAGCAAGTCGTCATTAAGGTAGTTGTCTCATGTGTTTATGAGAACTCCTAGTGGTTTACTATAAAGCCCGACCCTTAAAGTACTTACAGCATAGTAAGTCGTCATTAAGGTAGTTGTCTCATGTGTTTAAGGAACTCCTACAGGTTTACTATAAAGCCTGGGCCTTACAGTACTTACAGCATAGTAAGTCGTCATTGAGGTAGTTGTCTCATGTGTTTATGAGAACTCCTAGTGGTTTACTATAAAGCCTTGGCCTTAAAGTACTTAAAGCATAGTAAGTCGTCATTAAGGTAATTGTCTCATGTGTTTATGAGAACTCCTAGTGGTTTACTATAAAGCCCGGGCCTTAAAGTACTTACAGCATAGTAAGTCGTCATTAAGGTAGTTGTATCATGTGTCTATGAGAACTCCTAGTGGTTTACTATAAAGTCCGGACCTTAAAGTACTTACAGCATAGTAAGTCGTCATTAAGGTAGTTGTCTCATGTGTTTATGAGAACTCCTAGTGGTTTACTATAAAGCCCGGGCCTTAAAGTACTTACAGCATAGAAAGTCAGCATTAAGGTAGTTGTCTCATGTGTTTATGAGAACTCATAGTGGTTTACTATAAAGTCCGGACCTTAAAGTACTTACAGCATAGTAAGTCGTCATTAAGGTCATTGTCTCATGTGTTTATGAGAACTCCTAGTGGTTTACTATAAAGCCCGGGCCTTAAAGTACTTATAGCATAGAAAGTCAGCATTAAGGTGGTTGTCTCATGTGTTTATGAGAACTCCTAGTGGTTTACTATAAAGCCCGGGCCTTAAAGTACTTACAGCATAGAAAGTCAGCATAAAGGTAGTTGTCTCATGTGTTTATGAGAACTCCTAGTGGTTTACTATAAAGCCCGGACCTTAAAGTACTTACAGCATAGTAAATCGTCATTAAGGTAGTTGTCTCATGTGTTTATGAGAACTCCTAGTGGTTTACTATAAAGCCCGGGCCTTAAAGTACTTACAGCATAGTAAGTCGTCATTAAGGTAGTTGTCTCATGTGTTTATGAGAACTCCTAGTGGTTTACTATAAAGTCCGGACCTTAAAGTACTTACAGCATAGTAAGTCGCCATTAAGGTCATTCTCTCATGTGTTTATGAGAACTCCTAGTGGTTTACTATAAAGCCCGTATCTTAAAGTACTTACAGCATAGTAAGTCGTCATTAAGGTCATTGTCTCATGTGTTTATGAGAACTCCTAGTGGTTTACTATAAAGCCCGGGCCGTAAAGTACTTACAGCATAGTAAGTCGTCATTAAGGTAGCTGTCTCATGTGTTTATGAGAACTCCTAGTGGTTTACTATAAAGCCCGGGCCTTAAAGTACTTACAGTATAGAAAGTCAGCATTAAGGTAGTTGTCTCATGTGTTTATGAGAACTCCTAGTGGTTTACTATAAAGCCCGGGTCTTAAAGTACTTACAGCATAGTAAGTCGTCATTAAGGTAGTTGTCTCATGTGTTTATGAAAACTTCTAGTGGTTTACTATAAAGCCCAAACCTTAAAGTACTTACAGCATAGTAAGTCGTCATTGAGGTAGTTGTCTCATGTGTTTATGAGAACTCCTAGTAGTTTACTATAAAGCCCGGGCCTTAAAGTACTTACAGCATAGAAAGTCAGCATTAAGGTAGTTGTCTCATGTGTTTATGAGAACTCCTAGTGGTTTACTATAAAGCCCGGACCTTAAAGTACTTACAGCATAGAAAGTCAGCATTAAGGTAGTTGTCTCATGCGTTTAGGAGAACTCCTAGTGGTTTACTATAAAGCCCGGACCTTAAAGTACTTACAGCATAGAAAGTCAGCATTAAGGTAGTTGTCTCATGTGTTTATGAGAACTCCTAGTGGTTTACTATAAAGCCCGGGTCTTAAAGTACTTACAGCATAGTAAGTCGTCATTAAGGTAGTTGTCTCATGTGTTTATGAAAACTTCTAGTGGTTTACTATAAAGCCCGGGCCTTAAAGTACTTACAGAATAGTAAGTCGTCATTGAGGTAGTTGTCTCATGTGTTTATGAGAACTCCTAGTAGTTTACTATAAAGCCCGGGCCTTAAAGTACTTACAGCATAGAAAGTCAGCATTAAGGTAGTTGTCTCATGTGTTTATGAGAACTCCTAGTGGTTTACTATAAAGCCCGGACCTTAAAGTACTTACAGCATAGAAAGTCAGCATTAAGGTAGTTGTCTCATGCGTTTAGGAGAACTCCTAGTGGTTTACTATAAAGCCCGGACCTTAAAGTACTTACAGCATAGAAAGTCAGCATTAAGGTAGTTGTCTCATGTGTTTATGAGAACTCCTAGTGGTTTAGTATTAAGCCCGGACCTCAAAGTACTTACAGCATAGAAAGTCAGCATTAAGGTAGTTGTCTCATGTGTTTATGAGAACTCCTAGTGGTTTACTATAAAGCCCGGACCTCAAAGTACTTACAGCATAGAAAGTCAGCATTAAGGTAGTTGTCTCATGTGTTTATGAGAACTCCTAGTGGTTTACTATAAAACCCGGACCGTAAAGTACTTACAGCATAGAAAGTCAGCATTAAGGTAGTTGTCTCATGTGTTTATGAGAACTCCTAGTGGTTTACTATAAAGCCCGGGCCTTAAAGTACTTATAGCATAGAAAGTCAGCATTAAGGTAGTTGTTTCATGTGTTTATGAGAACTCCTAGTGGTTTACTATAAAGCCCGGGCCTTAAAGTAGTTACAGTATAGAAAGTCAGCATTAAGGTAGTTGTCTCATGTGTTTATGAGAACTCCTAGTGGTTTACTATAAAGCCCGGGTCTTAAAGTACTTACAGCATAGTAAGTCGTCATTAAGGTAGTTGTCTCATGTGTTTATGAAAACTTCTAGTGGTTTACTATAAAGCCCGGGCCTTAAAGTACTTACAGCATAGTAAGTCGTCATTGAGGTAGTTGTCTCATGTGTTTATGAGAACTCTTAGTAGTTTACTATATAGCCCGGGCCTTAAAGTACTTACAGCATAGAAAGTCAGCATTAAGGTAGTTGTCTCATGTGTTTATGAGAACTCCTAGTGGTTTACTATAAAGCCCGGCCTTAAAGTACTTACAGCATAGAAAGTCAGCATTAAGGTAGTTGTCTCATGTGTTTATGAGAACTCCTAGTGGTTTAGTATTAAGCCCGGACCTCAAAGTACTTACAGCATAGAAAGTCAGCATTAAGGTAGTTGTCTCATGTGTTTATGAGAACTCCTAGTGGTTTACTATAAAGCCCGGACCTCAAAGTACTTACAGCATAGAAAGTCAGCATTAAGGTAGTTGTCTCATGTGTTTATGAGAACTCCTAGTGGTTTACTATAAAGCCCGGACCTTAAAGTACTTACAGCATAGAAAGTCAGCATTAAGGTAGTTGTCTCATGTGTTTACGAGAACTCCTAGTAGTTTACTATAAAGCCCGGGCCTTAAAGTACTTACAGTATAGAAAGTCAGCAGTAAGGTAGTTGTCTCATGTGTTTATGAGAACTCCTAGTGGTTTACTATAAAGCCCGGACCTTAAAGTACTTACAGCATAGTACGTCGTCATTAAGGTAGCTGTCTCATGTGTTTATGAGAACTCCTAGTGGTTTACTATAAAGCCCGGGCCTTAAAGTACTTATAGCATAGAAAGTCAGCATTAAGGTAGTTATCTCATGTGTTTATGAGAACTCCTAGTGGTTTACTATAAAGCCCGGGCCTTAAAGTACTTATAGCATAGAAAGTCAACATTAAGGTAGTTGTCTCATGTGTTTATGAGAACTCCTAGTGGTTTACTATAAAGCCCGGGAGTTAAAGTACTTACAGCATAGAAAGTCAGCATAAAGGTAGTTGTCTCATGTGTTTATGAGAACTCCTAGTGGTTTACTATAAAGCCCGGACCTTAAAGTACTTACAGCATAGTAAATCGTCATTAAGGTAGTTGTCTCATGTGTTTATGAGAACTCCTAGTGGTTTACTATAAAGCCCGGGCCTTAAAGTACTTACAGCATAGTAAGTCGTCATTAAGGTAGTTGTCTCATGTGTTTATGAGAACTCCTAGTGGTTTACTATAAAGTCCGGACCTTAAAGTACTTACAGCATAGTAAGTCGCCATTAAGGTCATTCTCTCATGTGTTTATGAGAACTCCTAGTGGTTTACTATAAAGCCCGTATCTTAAAGTACTTACAGCATAGTAAGTCGTCATTAAGGTCATTGTCTCATGTGTTTATGAGAACTCCTAGTGGTTTACTATAAAGCCCGGGCCGCAAAGTACTTACAGCATAGTAAGTCGTCATTAAGGTAGCTGTCTCATGTGTTTATGAGAACTCCTAGTGGTTTACTATAAAGCCCGGGCCTTAAAGTACTTACAGTATAGAAAGTCAGCATTAAGGTAGTTGTCTCATGTGTTTATGAGAACTCCTAGTGGTTTACTATAAAGCCCGGGTCTTAAAGTACTTACAGCATAGTAAGTCGTCATTAAGGTAGTTGTCTCATGTGTTTATGAAAACTTCTAGTGGTTTACTATAAAGCCCGGGCCTTAAAGTACTTACAGCATGGTAAGTCGTCATTGAGGTAGTTGTCTCATGTGTTTATGAGAACTCCTAGTAGTTTACTATAAAGCCCGGGCCTTAAAGTACTTACAGCATAGAAAGTCAGCATTAAGGTAGTTGTCTCATGTGTTTATGAGAACTCCTAGTGGTTTACTATAAAGCCCGGACCTTAAAGTACTTACAGCATAGAAAGTCAGCATTAAGGTAGTTGTCTCATGCGTTTAGGAGAACTCCTAGTGGTTTACTATAAACCCCGACCTTAAAGTACTTACAGCATAGAAAGTCAGCATTAAGGTAGTTGTCTCATGTGTTTATGAGAACTCCTAGTGGTTTAGTATTAAGCCCGGACCTCAAAGTACTTACAGCATAGAAAGTCAGCATTAAGGTAGTTGTCTCATGTGTTTATGAGAACTCCTAGTGGTTTACTATAAAGCCCGGACCTCAAAGTACTTACAGCATAGAAAGTCAGCATTAAGGTAGTTGTCTCATGTGTTTATGAGAACTCCTAGTGGTTTACTATAAAACCCGGACCTTAAAGTACTTACAGCATAGAAAGTCAGCATTAAGGTAGTTGTCTCATGTGTTTATGAGAACTCCTAGTGGTTTACTATAAAGCCCGGGCCTTAAAGTACTTATAGCATAGAAAGTCAGCATTAAGGTAGTTGTTTCATGTGTTTATGAGAACTCCTAGTGGTTTACTATAAAGCCCGGGCCTTAAAGTAGTTACAGTATAGAAAGTCAGCATTAAGGTAGTTGTCTCATGTGTTTATGAGAACTCCTAGTGGTTTACTATAAAGCCCGGGTCTTAAAGTACTTACAGCATAGTAAGTCGTCATTAAGGTAGTTGTCTCATGTGTTTATGAAAACTTCTAGTGGTTTACTATAAAGCCCGGGCCTTAAAGTACTTACAGCATAGTAAGTCGTCATTGAGGTAGTTGTCTCATGTGTTAATGAGAACTCTTAGTAGTTTACTATATAGCCCGGGCCTTAAAGTACTTACAGCATAGAAAGTCAGCATTAAGGTAGTTGTCTCATGTGTTTATGAGAACTCCTAGTGGTTTACTATAAAGCCCGGCCTTAAAGTACTTACAGCATAGAAAGTCAGCATTAAGGTAGTTGTCTCATGTGTTTATGAGAACTCCTAGTGGTTTAGTATTAAGCCCGGACCTCAAAGTACTTACAGCATAGAAAGTCAGCATTAAGGTAGTTGTCTCATGTGTTTATGAGAACTCCTAGTGGTTTACTATAAAGCCCGGACCTCAAAGTACTTACAGCATAGAAAGTCAGCATTAAGGTAGTTGTCTCATGTGTTTATGAGAACTCCTAGTGGTTTACTATAAAGCCCGGACCTTAAAGTACTTACAGCATAGAAAGTCAGCATTAAGGTAGTTGTCTCATGTGTTTACGAGAACTCCTAGTAGTTTACTATAAAGCCCGGGCCTTAAAGTACTTACAGTATAGAAAGTCAGCAGTAAGGTAGTTGTCTCATGTGTTTATGAGAACTCCTAGTGGTTTACTATAAAGCCCGGACCTTAAAGTACTTACAGCATAGTACGTCGTCATTAAGGTAGCTGTCTCATGTGTTTATGAGAACTCCTAGTGGTTTACTATAAAGCCCGGGCCTTAAAGTACTTATAGCATAGAAAGTCAGCATTAAGGTAGTTATCTCATGTGTTTATGAGAACTCCTAGTGGTTTACTATAAAGCCCGGGCCTTAAAGTACTTATAGCATAGAAAGTCAACATTAAGGTAGTTGTCTCATGTGTTTATGAGAACTCCTAGTGGTTTACTATAAAGCCCGGGCCTTAAAGTACTTATAGCATAGAAAGTCAGCATTAAGGTAGTTATCTCATGTGTTTATGAGAACTCCTAGTGGTTTACTATAAAGCCCGGGCCTTAAAGTACTTATAGCATAGAAAGTCAGCATTAAGGTAGTTGTCTCATGTGTTTATGAGAACTCCTAGTGGTTTACTATAAAGCCCGGGCCTTAAAGTACTTATAGCATAGAAAGTCAGCATTAAGGTAGTTATCTCATGTGTTTATGAGAACTCCTAGTAGTTTACTATAAAGCCCGGGTCTTAAAGTACTTACAGCATAGAAAGTCAGCATTAAGGTAGTTGTCTCATTTCTTTATGAGAACTCCTAGTGGTTTACTATAAAGCCCGGACCTTAAAGTACTTACAGCATAGAAAGTCAGCATTAAGGTAGTTGTCTCATGCGTTTAGGAGAACTCCTAGTGGTTTACTATAAAGCCCGGACCTTAAAGTACTTACAGCATAGAAAGTCAGCATTAAGGTAGTTATCTCATGTGTTTATGAGAACTCCTAGTGGTTTACTATAAAGCCCGGGCCTTAAAGTACTTATAGCATAGAAAGTCAACATTAAGGTAGTTGTCTCATGTGTTTATGAGAACTCCTAGTGGTTTACTATAAAGCCCGGGCCTTAAAGTACTTATAGCATAGAAAGTCAGCATTAAGGTAGTTATCTCATGTGTTTATGAGAACTCCTAGTGGTTTACTATAAAGCCCGGGCCTTAAAGTACTTATAGCATAGAAAGTCAGCATTAAGGTAGTTGTCTCATGTGTTTATGAGAACTCCTAGTGGTTTACTATAAAGCCCGGGCCTTAAAGTACTTATAGCATAGAAAGTCAGCATTAAGGTAGTTATCTCATGTGTTTATGAGAACTCCTAGTAGTTTACTATAAAGCCCGGGTCTTAAAGTACTTACAGCATAGAAAGTCAGCATTAAGGTAGTTGTCTCATGTGTTTATGAGAACTCCTAGTGGTTTACTATAAAGCCCGGGCCTTAAAGTACTTACAGCATAGAAATTCAGCATTAAGGTAGTTGTCTCATGTATTTATGAGAACTCCTAGTGGTTTACTATAAGGCCCGGGCCTTAAAGTACTTACAGCATAGAAAGTTAGCATTAAGGTAGTTGTCTCATGTGTTTATGAGAACTCCTAGTGGTTTACTATAAAGCCCGGGCCTTAAAGTAATTACAGCATAGTAAGTTGTCATTAAGGTAGTTGTCTCATGTGTTTATGAGAACTCCTAGTGGTTTACTATAAAGCCCGGGCCTTAAAGTACTTATAGCATAGAAAGTCAGCATTAAGGTAGTTATCTTATGTGTTTATGAGAACTCCTAGTAGTTTACTATAAAGCCCGGGCCTTAAAGTACTTACAGCATAGTAAGTCAGCATTAAGGTAGTTGTCTCATGTGTTTATGAGAACTCCTAGTGGTTTACTATAAAGCCCGGACCTTAAAGTACTTACAGCATAGAAAGTCAGCATTAAGGTAGTTGTCTCATGCGTTTAGGAGAACTCCTAGTGGTTTACTATAAAGCCCGGACCTTAAAGTACTTACAGCATAGAAAGTCAGCATTAAGGTGGTTGTCTCATGTGTTTATGAGAACTCCTAGTGGTTTACTATAAAGCCCGGGCCTTAAAGTACTTACAGCATAGAAAGTCAGCATAAAGGTAGTTGTCTCATGTGTTTATGAGAACTCCTAGTGGTTTACTATAAAGCCCGGACCTTAAAGTACTTACAGCATAGTAAATCGTCATTAAGGTAGTTGTCTCATGTGTTTATGAGAACTCCTAGTGGTTTACTATAAAGCCCGGGCCTTAAAGTACTTACAGCATAGTAAGTCGTCATTAAGGTAGTTGTCTCATGTGTTTATGAGAACTCCTAGTGGTTTACTATAAAGTCCGGACCTTAAAGTACTTACAGCATAGTAAGTCGCCATTAAGGTCATTCTCTCATGTGTTTATGAGAACTCCTAGTGGTTTACTATAAAGCCCGTATCTTAAAGTACTTACAGCATAGTAAGTCGTCATTAAGGTCATTGTCTCATGTGTTTATGAGAACTCCTAGTGGTTTACTATAAAGCCCGGGCCGTAAAGTACTTACAGCATAGTAAGTCGTCATTAAGGTAGCTGTCTCATGTGTTTATGAGAACTCCTAGTGGTTTACTATAAAGCCCGGGCCTTAAAGTACTTACAGTATAGAAAGTCAGCATTAAGGTAGTTGTCTCATGTGTTTATGAGAACTCCTAGTGGTTTACTATAAAGCCCGGGTCTTAAAGTACTTACAGCATAGTAAGTCGTCATTAAGGTAGTTGTCTCATGTGTTTATGAAAACTTCTAGTGGTTTACTATAAAGCCCAAACCTTAAAGTACTTACAGCATAGTAAGTCGTCATTGAGGTAGTTGTCTCATGTGTTTATGAGAACTCCTAGTAGTTTACTATAAAGCCCGGGCCTTAAAGTACTTACAGCATAGAAAGTCAGCATTAAGGTAGTTGTCTCATGTGTTTATGAGAACTCCTAGTGGTTTACTATAAAGCCCGGACCTTAAAGTACTTACAGCATAGAAAGTCAGCATTAAGGTAGTTGTCTCATGCGTTTAGGAGAACTCCTAGTGGTTTACTATAAAGCCCGGACCTTAAAGTACTTACAGCATAGAAAGTCAGCATTAAGGTAGTTGTCTCATGTGTTTATGAGAACTCCTAGTGGTTTACTATAAAGCCCGGGTCTTAAAGTACTTACAGCATAGTAAGTCGTCATTAAGGTAGTTGTCTCATGTGTTTATGAAAACTTCTAGTGGTTTACTATAAAGCCCGGGCCTTAAAGTACTTACAGCATAGTAAGTCGTCATTGAGGTAGTTGTCTCATGTGTTTATGAGAACTCCTAGTAGTTTACTATAAAGCCCGGGCCTTAAAGTACTTACAGCATAGAAAGTCAGCATTAAGGTAGTTGTCTCATGTGTTTATGAGAACTCCTAGTGGTTTACTATAAAGCCCGGACCTTAAAGTACTTACAGCATAGAAAGTCAGCATTAAGGTAGTTGTATCATGCGTTTAGGAGAACTCCTAGTGGTTTACTATAAAGCCCGGACCTTAAAGTACTTACAGCATAGAAAGTCAGCATTAAGGTAGTTGTCTCATGTGTTTATGAGAACTCCTAGTGGTTTAGTATTAAGCCCGGACCTCAAAGTACTTACAGCATAGAAAGTCAGCATTAAGGTAGTTGTCTCATGTGTTTATGAGAACTCCTAGTGGTTTACTATAAAGCCCGGACCTCAAAGTACTTACAGCATAGAAAGTCAGCATTAAGGTAGTTGTCTCATGTGTTTATGAGAACTCCTAGTGGTTTACTATAAAACCCGGACCTTAAAGTACTTACAGCATAGAAAGTCAGCATTAAGGTAGTTGTCTCATGTGTTTATGAGAACTCCTAGTGGTTTACTATAAAGCCCGGGCCTTAAAGTACTTATAGCATAGAAAGTCAGCATTAAGGTAGTTGTTTCATGTGTTTATGAGAACTCCTAGTGGTTTACTATAAAGCCCGGGCCTTAAAGTAGTTACAGTATAGAAAGTCAGCATTAAGGTAGTTGTCTCATGTGTTTATGAGAACTCCTAGTGGTTTACTATAAAGCCCGGGTCTTAAAGTACTTACAGCATAGTAAGTCGTCATTAAGGTAGTTGTCTCATGTGTTTATGAAAACTTCTAGTGGTTTACTATAAAGCCCGGGCCTTAAAGTACTTACAGCATAGTAAGTCGTCATTGAGGTAGTTGTCTCATGTGTTTATGAGAACTCTTAGTAGTTTACTATATAGCCCGGGCCTTAAAGTACTTACAGCATAGAAAGTCAGCATTAAGGTAGTTGTCTCATGTGTTTATGAGAACTCCTAGTGGTTTACTATAAAGCCCGGCCTTAAAGTACTTACAGCATAGAAAGTCAGCATTAAGGTAGTTGTCTCATGTGTTTATGAGAACTCCTAGTGGTTTAGTATTAAGCCCGGACCTCAAAGTACTTACAGCATAGAAAGTCAGCATTAAGGTAGTTGTCTCATGTGTTTATGAGAACTCCTAGTGGTTTACTATAAAGCCCGGACCTCAAAGTACTTACAGCATAGAAAGTCAGCATTAAGGTAGTTGTCTCATGTGTTTATGAGAACTCCTAGTGGTTTACTATAAAGCCCGGACCTTAAAGTACTTACAGCATAGAAAGTCAGCATTAAGGTAGTTGTCTCATGTGTTTACGAGAACTCCTAGTAGTTTACTATAAAGCCCGGGCCTTAAAGTACTTACAGTATAGAAAGTCAGCAGTAAGGTAGTTGTCTCATGTGTTTATGAGAACTCCTAGTGGTTTACTATAAAGCCCGGACCTTAAAGTACTTACAGCATAGTACGTCGTCATTAAGGTAGCTGTCTCATGTGTTTATGAGAACTCCTAGTGGTTTACTATAAAGCCCGGGCCTTAAAGTACTTATAGCATAGAAAGTCAGCATTAAGGTAGTTATCTCATGTGTTTATGAGAACTCCTAGTGGTTTACTATAAAGCCCGGGCCTTAAAGTACTTATAGCATAGAAAGTCAACATTAAGGTAGTTGTCTCATGTGTTTATGAGAACTCCTAGTGGTTTACTATAAAGCCCGGGAGTTAAAGTACTTACAGCATAGAAAGTCAGCATAAAGGTAGTTGTCTCATGTGTTTATGAGAACTCCTAGTGGTTTACTATAAAGCCCGGACCTTAAAGTACTTACAGCATAGTAAATCGTCATTAAGGTAGTTGTCTCATGTGTTTATGAGAACTCCTAGTGGTTTACTATAAAGTCCGGGCCTTAAAGTACTTACAGCATAGTAAGTCGCCATTAAGGTCATTCTCTCATGTGTTTATGAGAACTCCTAGTGGTTTACTATAAAGCCCGTATCTTAAAGTACTTACAGCATAGTAAGTCGTCATTAAGGTCATTGTCTCATGTGTTTATGAGAACTCCTAGTGGTTTACTATAAAGCCCGGGCCGTAAAGTACTTACAGCATAGTAAGTCGTCATTAAGGTAGCTGTCTCATGTGTTTATGAGAACTCCTAGTGGTTTACTATAAAGCCCGGGCCTTAAAGTACTTACAGTATAGAAAGTCAGCATTAAGGTAGTTGTCTCATGTGTTTATGAGAACTCCTAGTGGTTTACTATAAAGCCCGGGTCTTAAAGTACTTACAGCATAGTAAGTCGTCATTAAGGTAGTTGTCTCATGTGTTTATGAAAACTTCTAGTGGTTTACTATAAAGCCCGGGCCTTAAAGTACTTACAGCATAGTAAGTCGTAATTGAGGTAGTTGTCTCATGTGTTTATGAGAACTCCTAGTAGTTTACTATAAAGCCCGGGCCTTAAAGTACTTACAGCATAGAAAGTCAGCATTAAGGTAGTTGTCTCATGTGTTTATGAGAACTCCTAGTGGTTTACTATAAAGCCCGGACCTTAAAGTACTTACAGCATAGAAAGTCAGCATTAAGGTAGTTGTCTCATGCGTTTAGGAGAACTCCTAGTGGTTTACTATAAACCCCGACCTTAAAGTACTTACAGCATAGAAAGTCAGCATTAAGGTAGTTGTCTCATGTGTTTATGAGAACTCCTAGTGGTTTAGTATTAAGCCCGGACCTCAAAGTACTTACAGCATAGAAAGTCAGCATTAAGGTAGTTGTCTCATGTGTTTATGAGAACTCCTAGTGGTTTACTATAAAGCCCGGACCTTAAAGTACTTACAACATAGAAAGTCAGCATTAAGGTAGTTGTCTCATGTGTTTATGAGAACTCCTAGTAGTTTACTATAAAGCCCGGACCTCAAAGTACTTACAGCATAGAAAGTCAGCATTAAGGTAGTTGTCTCATGTGTTTATGAGAACTCCTAGTGGTTTACTATAAAGCCCGGGCCTTAAAGTACTTATAGCATAGAAAGTCAGCATTAAGGTAGTTGTCTCATGTGTTTATGAGAACTCCTAGTGGTTTACTATAAAGCCCGGGCCTTAAAGTACTTATAGCATAGAAAGTCAGCATTAAGGTAGTTGTCTCATGTGTTTATGAGAACTCCTAGTGGTTTAGTATTAAGCCCGGACCTCAAAGTACTTACAACATAGAAAGTCAGCATTAAGGTAGTTGTCTCATGTGTTTATGAGACCTCCTAGTGGTTTACTATATAGCCCGGACCTCAAAGTACTTACAGCATAGAAAGTCAGCATTAAGGTAGTTGTCTCATGTGTTTATGAGAACTCCTAGTGGTTTACTATAAAACCCGGACCTTAAAGTACTTACAGCATAGAAAGTCAGCATTAAGGTAGTTGTCTCATGTGTTTATGAGAACTCCTAGTGGTTTACTATAAAGCCCGGGCCTTAAAGTACTTATAGCATAGAAAGTCAGCATTAAGGTAGTTGTTTCATGTGTTTATGAGAACTCCTAGTGGTTTACTATAAAGCCCGGGCCTTAAAGTAGTTACAGTATAGAAAGTCAGCATTAAGGTAGTTGTCTCATGTGTTTATGAGAACTCCTAGTGGTTTACTATAAAGCCCGGGTCTTAAAGTACTTACAGCATAGTAAGTCGTCATTAAGGTAGTTGTCTCATGTGTTTATGAAAACTTCTAGTGGTTTACTATAAAGCCCGGGCCTTAAAGTACTTACAGCATAGTAAGTCGTCATTGAGGTAGTTGTCTCATGTGTTAATGAGAACTCTTAGTAGTTTACTATATAGCCCGGGCCTTAAAGTACTTACAGCATAGAAAGTCAGCATTAAGGTAGTTGTCTCATGTGTTTATGAGAACTCCTAGTGGTTTACTATAAAGCCCGGCCTTAAAGTACTTACAGCATAGAAAGTCAGCATTAAGGTAGTTGTCTCATGTGTTTATGAGAACTCCTAGTGGTTTAGTATTAAGCCCGGACCTCAAAGTACTTACAGCATAGAAAGTCAGCATTAAGGTAGTTGTCTCATGTGTTTATGAGAACTCCTAGTGGTTTACTATAAAGCCCGGACCTCAAAGTACTTACAGCATAGAAAGTCAGCATTAAGGTAGTTGTCTCATGTGTTTATGAGAACTCCTAGTGGTTTACTATAAAGCCCGGACCTTAAAGTACTTACAGCATAGAAAGTCAGCATTAAGGTAGTTGTCTCATGTGTTTACGAGAACTCCTAGTAGTTTACTATAAAGCCCGGGCCTTAAAGTACTTACAGTATAGAAAGTCAGCAGTAAGGTAGTTGTCTCATGTGTTTATGAGAACTCCTAGTGGTTTACTATAAAGCCCGGACCTTAAAGTACTTACAGCATAGTACGTCGTCATTAAGGTAGCTGTCTCATGTGTTTATGAGAACTCCTAGTGGTTTACTATAAAGCCCGGGCCTTAAAGTACTTATAGCATAGAAAGTAAGCATTAAGGTAGTTATCTCATGTGTTTATGAGAACTCCTAGTGGTTTACTATAAAGCCCGGGCCTTAAAGTACTTATAGCATAGAAAGTCAACATTAAGGTAGTTGTCTCATGTGTTTATGAGAACTCCTAGTGGTTTACTATAAAGCCCGGGCCTTAAAGTACTTATAGCATAGAAAGTCAGCATTAAGGTAGTTATCTCATGTGTTTATGAGAACTCCTAGTGGTTTACTATAAAGCCCGGGCCTTAAAGTACTTATAGCATAGAAAGTCAGCATTAAGGTAGTTGTCTCATGTGTTTATGAGAACTCCTAGTGGTTTACTATAAAGCCCGGGCCTTAAAGTACTTATAGCATAGAAAGTCAGCATTAAGGTAGTTATCTCATGTGTTTATGAGAACTCCTAGTAGTTTACTATAAAGCCCGGGTCTTAAAGTACTTACAGCATAGAAAGTCAGCATTAAGGTAGTTGTCTCATTTCTTTATGAGAACTCCTAGTGGTTTACTATAAAGCCCGGACCTTAAAGTACTTACAGCATAGAAAGTCAGCATTAAGGTAGTTGTCTCATGCGTTTAGGAGAACTCCTAGTGGTTTACTATAAAGCCCGGACCTTAAAGTACTTACAGCATAGAAAGTCAGCATTAAGGTAGTTATCTCATGTGTTTATGAGAACTCCTAGTGGTTTACTATAAAGCCCGGGCCTTAAAGTACTTATAGCATAGAAAGTCAACATTAAGGTAGTTGTCTCATGTGTTTATGAGAACTCCTAGTGGTTTACTATAAAGCCCGGGCCTTAAAGTACTTATAGCATAGAAAGTCAGCATTAAGGTAGTTATCTCATGTGTTTATGAGAACTCCTAGTGGTTTACTATAAAGCCCGGGCCTTAAAGTACTTATAGCATAGAAAGTCAGCATTAAGGTAGTTGTCTCATGTGTTTATGAGAACTCCTAGTGGTTTACTATAAAGCCCGGGCCTTAAAGTACTTATAGCATAGAAAGTCAGCATTAAGGTAGTTATCTCATGTGTTTATGAGAACTCCTAGTAGTTTACTATAAAGCCCGGGTCTTAAAGTACTTACAGCATAGAAAGTCAGCATTAAGGTAGTTGTCTCATGTGTTTATGAGAACTCCTAGTGGTTTACTATAAAGCCCGGGCCTTAAAGTACTTACAGCATAGAAATTCAGCATTAAGGTAGTTGTCTCATGTATTTATGAGAACTCCTAGTGGTTTACTATAAGACCCGGGCCTTAAAGTACTTACAGCATAGAAAGTTAGCATTAAGGTAGTTGTCTCATGTGTTTATGAGAACTCCTAGTGGTTTACTATAAAGCCCGGGCCTTAAAGTAATTACAGCATAGTAAGTTGTCATTAAGGTAGTTGTCTCATGTGTTTATGAGAACTCCTAGTGGTTTACTATAAAGCCCGGGCCTTAAAGTACTTATAGCATAGAAAGTCAGCATTAAGGTAGTTATCTTATGTGTTTATGAGAACTCCTAGTAGTTTACTATAAAGCCCGGGCCTTAAAGTACTTACAGCATAGTAAGTCAGCATTAAGGTAGTTGTCTCATGTGTTTATGGGAACTCCTAGTGGTTTACTATAAAGCCCGGACCTTAAAGTACTTACAGCATAGAAAGTCAGCATTAAGGTAGTTGTCTCATGCGTTTAGGAGAACTCCTAGTGGTTTACTATAAAGCCCGGACCTTAAAGTACTTACAGCATAGAAAGTCAGCATTAAGGTAGTTGTCTCATGTGTTTACGAGAACTCCTAGTGGTTTACTATAAAGCCCGGACCTTAAAGTACTTACAGCATAGTAAGGCGTCATTAAGGTAGTTTTCTCATGTGTTTATGAGAACTCCTAGTGGTTTACTATAAAGCCCGGGCCTTAAAGTACTTACAGCATAGTAAGTCGTCATTAAGGTAGTTGTCTCATGTGTTTATGAGAACTCTTAGTGGTTTACTATAAAGCCCGGGACTTAAAGTACTTATAGCATAGAAAGTCAGCATTAAGGTAGTTATCTCATGTGTTTATGAGAACTCCTAGTAGTTTACTATAAAGCCCGGGCCTTAAAGTACTTACAGCATAGAAAGTCAGCATTAAGGTAGTTGTCTCATGTGTTTATGAGAACTCCTAGTGGTTTACTATAAAGTCCGGATCTTAAAGTACTTACAGCATAGAAAGTCAGCATTAAGGTAGTTGTCTCATGCGTTTAGGAGAACTCCTAGTGGTTTACTATAAAGCCCGGACCTTAAAGTACTTACAGCATAGAAAGTCAGCATTAAGGTAGTTGTCTCATGTGTTTACGAGAACTCCTAGTGGTTTACTATAAAGCCCGGACCATAAAGTACTTACAGCATAGTAAGGCGTCATTAAGGTAGTTGTCTCATGTGTTTATGAGAACTCCTAGTAGTTTACTATAAAGCCCGGACCTTAAAGTACTTACAGCATAGAAAGTCAGCATTAAGGTAGTTGTCTCATGTGTTTATGAGAACTCCTAGTGGTTTACTATAAAGCCCGGACCTTAAAGTACTTACAGCATAGAAAGTCGTCATTAAGGTAGTTGTCTCATGCGTTTAGGAGAACTCCTAGTGGTTTACCGGGAAAAATACGAGTCAGATGGAGAATTTAATGTTGTTTCGGCACGTTGGCCATAGTAGCTTAATGGTTAGATCAGCTGGACGGCAACCGGAAGATCCGTGGATCAAATCCCGTCTATGGCATTGAATTTTTCAATCTGGCTCTACCGTTTCAAATTTATCATTTCTCTAAAGTTAATTGACATGAAAAATCATGTTTGTGGGAACAATAAAGGATGAGCTTGGATATCCCGCTCGCAGATCTAGTTCGAACCCAGCTCATGTCAATAAGACACCGGCGTTAACAAAGAAAATATTTATATTGTCTCTGTGTCACATACACACTTTTTTTTGGATCATGGGAATAGAAATGACTGAATGGAAAACTACGTTGGAATGTTGCGTGTGTTTGTAACCTTAGAGCGTTGTAACCTGATGATATTCTCATTAACCTTTGATACAAAAACTTGTGTACAGTAGTTATTATAAACGTGCTGGCAATATCTGCAATGATCATTTGTGTTTACAGCTAGATACAGGTAAGTTAAGAGATCAACAAAACTTTTTATGAACATATCCGCATGTGTTCGTTCGTGATAAGCAGAACTCAGAGATAAAAGTCCGTATTTAAATTCAGCATCGTTGGTACGACACAAACGCCTTAGATCGACCACGGTTTACATGATCATTTTTCGAAATATTTGGCTCTCTAAAAAAATGGCTCTAACAATTTAATTAAAAGACTAAAACGTCATTGAGGCAACAATCATCAAGGTAAAGTACAAAGATCCGGGATATTCCGATGATTCCAATGGATGTTAAGCGTCTACAATTTCCCGTGCGTTTGGCCTTATGGCCATAAATAAATCACAAGGGCAGTCGTTCGAAATTTGCGGGGCACGTGTTCGCGCATCATTATATATTTACGTACCACAAGGAATATTGTTTGTGAGAAAGTCTTAAATTGAGTAACTTAATTGTAACTGTGTTGTATTTAAAATTGCAGAATCATTTACTTATCCGAATTTGATTTATTTCTAGTAGATAGGTTGAGAGAACTTTTATTGGCGATAGGTACAAAGTTCGCCGGGTGAGCTAGTTAGCAATAACTTTTGTTTGTTAACCAAGTATCATATCGAAATATTGGCATTTCTCCATTAGCGGAGAGTTCTGGACCAAATTGACGCCCGTACTGAGTTCAATAGCTTTGGTCCTCTCCATTTTTAGAGAATTAACAGACAGGAAGCGTGATTTTACCTTTTCTCAACGAGACTGCAACAGCCAATCTTTCGATGAGAACAAATTATTGAAAATGTGTAGTAGATATTTGTGGCCCCCTAACTCCCTGCCATTTCTATCTTTGGTAACTTACACGTCCTGGAAGAATTAAAACAAAATATGCGCTAGCATTTGTCAACGTGAGCTATGGCGAGTAATGGATAATTTCCTAATACGTATCTACAACGGCGGGGCCAGTTTCAATATCTCCTTTAATAACATGTTAAGTCTTCAAAAGTAGTTTAACAAATGTTAAATGATTTATCCTTGCCTTTCTTTGATAGGCAACGAGCGGATGTTCGGATGTTTTCGGTAGTAAAACAAAGAAAATTCAATTTGTTTATATTATAACGAGTATAAAGCAATATTTACATTATGTACAGTGTTGTATAAGAGCGAAGAAACCTGCAGCACTACGCTATTATGTAATAATAGCAGCTTTTGGTTTAATAAAGTAAGTGATCACATACAGTGATACAGATAGTTGGAGGTCGTATTATAACAGTGCTATGAGTATTGTGTTATTTTAAACAATTAGAGCAATTTTTGAGAAAATTAAAATAATTATAGCTGCGTTCCCAAATAAAGCATACTTAAAGATTGGGGGGGGGGGGGGTGGGATTTTCTTAAAAATCGCTGTGCTCAAGGAACTAACGGCGTAACACGCAGACCACGAACCATAACCTACTTTCAGTTGGCCTTTCAGGGACCTAACAATTTCAATTTAATTTCTTTATTGCTCATATAACCTGCGTTACAAGCCTGGAGCTTTGTCAGAAGCTAATACATGTAAAATACAAAATATTAACAATTAAAATTAGTAAGATAGATAGTGCGGCCTTATATGTATATACAATTTATTTTAGTTTAATAGCTCTTCCAGTCTGTATGAGCAGTTTTCCACTCACGTTTATCTTTACGAGTAGCAACTTACCTCACTGCTAGGAGCTGAAATCATATAGGTACATTATTTCTATGTAATTCAGGAAATACTCATGTTTATTTATTGCTACCGAAACAAAAATATCCAATAGAAACAAAATTAAATACGAATGAAACAAATGTAACCTAGAAAACAATAACAGATGTGAGAGATTACTTCTTGAATTGCATAAATAACTAATTGAAATAGAATATTAATAGAAACAAATTATAATTATTAAATTCGATATTCATTTGTTTTATGTAATACAAATTATTTGAAATTTATTTCAAATTTATTGTAATACTGCAATTATTGCAGGAGGTTATATTTGGCACAACTTTTTGACCAATTTCAGGAATTAACTGTATTTCTTTAGTTAATCCAACACTTTCTTGAATTTCAACCATGTTCATATTATCTACCAGCACCTCATTAGTACTAGAACTACTACTGTCATTCAAAATCATACAAAAAATCAATATATCGCGACACCTTCAAATAAAAATCAACTACTCTCCCATAGCAACAAACAAGAGAATGTTAATGAACAATTAGACTCATTAAGTAATATAAATGAATAGGTGTACTATAAAATTGAAATTATGTACCAGAAGTAACTAACAATAAATACATGATAAGCATGAGTGGAAAAAAAAATCTTGTATGCAATTCGGAAGGTGGGTAGCCATCCTGCCTTCGTTCGGACACAAACGAGTCTTCTGATGATAAATTATACACCTCCCTTATTGCATAAATAACTATTTGGCTGTTTAGTAAAAGAGTTTTTTCACAAACGATCTTTTATACTTTTTGTTAAGGCATTGCGCTCGGATTCTTATTTCTTAGAGGTCTTGTTTATATGTGTTCTGTGATAATTGCCGTTAGAGTTGTATGGGTAACTGTCAGTATTTTTAATATGTAAGTAATCTGATTTGAGTCCATATAATTACTTTAAATACATAAATGACAATGATGGTCAAAGTTGGCTTAGATGTGTCTGATAAATACAACGTAATTAATAATAATAATAATAATAATAATAATAATAATAATAATAATAATAATAATAATAATAATAATAATAATAATAATAATAATAATAATAATAATAATAATAATAATAATAATGATAATAATAATGATAATGATAATGATAATGATAATGATAATGATAATGATAATGATAATGATAATGATAATGATAATGATAATGATAATGATAATGATAATGATAATGATAATGATAATGATAATGATAATGATAATGATAATGATAATGATAATGATAATGATAATGATAATGATAATGATAATGATAATAATAATAATAATAATAATAATAATAATAATAATAATAATAATAATAATAATAATAATAATAATAATAATAATAATAATAATAATAATAATAATAATAATAATAATAATAATAATAATAATAATAATAATAATAATAATAATAATAATAATAATAATAATAATAATAATTTATTTTCATCCATAATAACACTTACATGTTGTCGGATACGTCAAAATAAACAGTTATATACATTTAATTACAATTCATCCAGTCTATACAAGCATTTTTGTATTAGAAACTTGTTTAGTTCATTTTTAAATAATTTACCTTTTTTTGTTTTTAGTGAATTTGGTAGTTTATTAACTAATAATTTTCCCATTATTAAGGGATCTTTATCTGTTGACTTCTTATTTAAAGTTATTCTGTGGTAATTATTTTGTGTCCTTGTTTCATGTTTGTGACAATGTTTATTTAAGTTACCCATTTCATCCTTGCTAATTACAAACATTATTACTTTAAAAACGTATAGAGATACTACTGTTAGGATTTTGTTTTCTACAAAAACATTTCTACATGATTCTCTTCTACTTACCTTATATATACGTCTTACACATTTTTTTCTGCAAAACTAGCAATCTGTTCATGTTAGTCATACAAGTGCAGCCCCATATCTCAACTGCATATTGTAGATGTGAATGTATTATTCCATAATAAGTTAGTTTCAGATATTCAGAATTTAGGTATTTTGCAAGGTTCCTTAATAAATAAAGATTTGTACTTATCTTTTTACTTATGTAGTCGATATGGTGTCTAAATGTTAGGTTTTCATCAATAATCACTCCTAAGAATTTTATCTTATCTAATTGCTCGATTTGTTCACCATTTATATTTATATTGATAGGATTACTACTATACCTGTTATTGCGGTGTTGAAACATGACTGTTTTTGTTTTTTGAAGATTTACTTTCAAGCTATTGTTTGTAAGATAATTATAGATAATTTGCGTTTCTGTAGTTATTATTTTCTCCATTCCATTTACTTCCTTAGTACCAAATATCAATGAGGTGTCATCGGCATACGTCACTGTTTTTGAGTGTGTAGTTATAGGAAGATCATTCACGTAGATCAAAAAAAGTATTGGTCCTAGGACAGATCCTTGAGGAACTCCTGCTATGATGTTTTCATAATTGGATGTGAGTGATTCTATTGTATTTCTACTCTTGGTTCTAACTGCTGTTCATTGTTTTCTGTTTACTAAATAGGATTTTAATATTGTGTGAAATTTCCCCCTTATGCCATACTTCTGCAATTTGTTCAGCAGCATTTCATGTGATACACTGTCAAATGCTTTAGATAGGTCAAGGAATATACCTGTGATCTTTTCTTCATTTTCAAGCCCTTGGAGTATATTGTGGTATAGCTCTGCTATCGCTGTGGTTGTGGAGTGATTTTTCCTGAATCCATGTTGAGATTTACTTAGTATATTGAACTTATTTAGAAAGTCTATTAATCTATTATTTAACACTTTTTCAAATACCTTAGCAAAAACAGAAGTTAAGGTAATAGGTCTATAGTTTCCTGCTTTTGTTTTATTGCCTTTTTTAAATATTGGTCGAACTATGCTTATTTTTAAACAATCGGGAAAATAATCCTCCATTATCGATGCATTTATCAGGTGCTCAAGTATATCTAGTAGGGCATATTTACAACGTTTCATTGTTTTTGTAGATATTTCATCCCACCCCGTCGATGTGTTATTATTTAGTTCACTTATTATTTTATCTAGTTCCTCTTTAGTGGTTCCTTTTATATAAATGGTTGATAATATTTCATTTGTCCCTTGTGTTGTATCCCTAATCTGACTGATTTTATTGAATCCCATTTTTTGGAAATAATTATTGAAGATTTGACAAACTTCTTTAGGATTTTTAACTAGCTGCGTATTTTCTTCTAAGGTTATGTTTTCAAATGTCTTATTGTTTACATGATGTTCTTTTACAATTCCCCATATCGTCTTTGCCTTATTATTTGATTTTATTATTTCGTCACTAAATTGTTTTCTCTTTAGATTAATTAGTTCTTGAGCATACTTCTTTTTAAAAGCTTTATATTTATCCCTAAAAATGTCTAAGTTTGTTGATTTATAGAATGTATGGTAATCCTTCATTTTATCTCTAATCTTTGTTACTTCATATGGAATTTTAATTCATTGATTATTAGGTTTGGTAACTCTCTTGTTTTTGATTGGGCAGTGTGTCTCAAGGTGCTGTTTTATAATGTCAAAGAAGCAGTTCCATTTTTTATTACTATCCTGCAATGTATAAACTGCGCCCCATCTCTCTTTTGTTAAACTAACTAGGAGCTGGTTCAGATTGTTAGTAGTCATTTGTCTTAACTTCATGAATTCTGTTATTTCAAGTTCTTCCCCTATATAACTGATATCCATAATTTGGGAACTATGGTCAGAAATACAATAATCTACAATTTCTGTTGAGTAATTATTCTTTTCAATATTGGTTATAATATGATCTATTGATGTAGCTGAGGTGGGTGTGATTCTAGTTGGTTCTTTAATAATGTCTTTTAAATTATAACTTGAAATTATGTCAAGTAGGTTTTTATAATCTGTATTATTTGTGCCAGTATTTATGTTTAGATCCCCTATCAAAATTATTTTGCTATTTATACCTATTTTTGTTTTATTTAGCAGATCGTCTAGATAGCAAAGAAAATCACTAACTTTTGTACTTGGCGATCTGTACAAACCCACTATTTGCAAGTTTAGTTTTCCTGTTTGTATTTTTGTTGTGGCTACCTCGAATATTTTTTCTACGCTGTAAACTTTATCCCAGTTTGATATAGAAAATTTAGCTCCAGATTTTAAAAATATAGCTACCCCATCCCCTTTATGATTTTGTCTGGAAAAGTGTGATATCAATTTATAATTTTGTATTTGAAGGCTTTTAATTTGCATATTGTCCAGTCCATGTTCTGTCAACACTGCAATATCAGGTTTACATTTGTTTAATACTATATCTATTTCTTCAATTTTGTTGGATATATATTGTACATTTTGATGAAATAACCTTATTGTTTTACTATTAACAACGTTTATATTTACTACAGGAGTGTTTGGTTTAGTTTGAGGAGTAAAAACTCCCCTTAATACTGAACAGATTGCCCTATTCAACAGGTTTCCAAATTTGAAGGATCCCCTTCTATTTAAATGAACTCCGTCTCTAGCAAAGTCTCTATCTTCTAACCAATAATTTGCATCAACCAGTCTTTCTTCTCACATAGCCAGTTAATTTCTTGATTTATTTTCATAATTCTCCTCCTATTTACATCCCACCTACGAAGTACCCCACTTATTATGATTTTTGTTTCTTTTGATTTCGATCTAATGTTGTTTACAAGATCCATAATGTCCCCCATTATCTCTTCTTCCATTACTCCATGTTGAATATTGTTTGTACCTGCATGTATCAGCATTACGTCTGGTTTTTGCTCTTGAAGGTTCATCTTCTCCACTTTGGTTGCAGCTCGCCTACCTTGATTCCAGGAAAACAACGTACTTCAAAACCTTTTTCCCGCCACAGATTTCCCGAAAACTTTAGTATCGAGTCGCCTACCACAAGCACACTTTTGTTTTTTATTTCTGTTTCACTTTCACAATGTTTCACATTTCGCATTTCACTTTCCACACGGTCTTGTGCTTTATTTTGAAGTTCAAACCTGTTCTTTATGCCACTACTGCATTGCTTTGTTGAAGAATCCTGTTTCCCATTCCTGGTTACAGTAGCGAAGGTTTTATTCTTGCAGTCGCACTCTTTCTTCTTTTTGAGTTCTTCATTTTCCTTTTTTAATAAGTTGATCTCTTTTTGAGCATTTTGAAGATCTCTGTTAAGCAGGTTAATCACCACGTGTAGCGATGCTATTGTTTGTGCATCTCGCGTCTGCTCTATGGCTCCCGTAAGCAGCTGATCATTTGCATCAAAATTCTCCTGAGTTGCCTTGTCCTTTATGCTGTCTTCATTTCCCTTTGTTCCTTTAGTATTTTTAGTTACTAGAGGACGTTCAGTTGGTTTATCTTCTAGGTTATTGTTCACATTTACGTATAAATTGTGTTTATCTGATCGCGTTACAATTCCTACGGCCGCCATCTTGAAAACTTGTCAACAAACTTCTTGTCTCTCTTTCTTCTGCAATTTCCTCGTCCAACGACTTGATAAATAAATATTTGAAAACTATCAATAACAAAAATATATGTAAATGGTACAGTTCTTATTTTTGCACATAAATTGTGAAATCTATTTTAGGATTAAGTAGTTACAGAAAAGTGATTCACAAAGAGCACTTACAAAACGTATCAATAATTGTATATGTACATGGGATGTGTTATGCTGGTACTTGAATCAAAACCACATGGAAGCGATTTTTGCACAACCAAAGAAATAATGAACATTGTTTTATTTAAAGCATTACACATACACATACGCTTAGTTTTGGCGTGAGTTTGTGTACCACAAATCATGCATTTGCTTCAGCACCAAACTTTACATTAAGTAATAGAGAGAATAAAAAAAAAGTAATCTTGAACCTGGCTGCAGCATTTGAGCAATAATTGTCCTTGATTATACATATATCTAATGTAATACCACGTCAGTACCATTGACCTTACTCACTATTTGATGCAACGCCATTCAAACGCTGCATTTCTCTTCTTCATTACCTTGGCAATTGTAACCGCAGTATCAGACAGCGATTGGGAGGTGGCGAATTAATTGAAATCACGAGAATTAAAAAAAGAAGATAAATTAATGAAAATGCTTTGCTAAACTAATATAAAATATTGTTATATTAATATGAAATTAGAATGAAATTAGAGTAATGATTAAAATAGCGGTTTAATTAAGAATAAGATGGGAAGAATATAATTTAAGACAACTAACATGCTAGAATCCATGTAAGGGAGAGAAGATATTTCTGTAAAATCTGAACACAAGTCGGGGAGACAGGAAGAGGTGACCGTTAGCCTCTTTGTTTAAGGAAAGGTTCAATGTCTGAGAACTATAACCAAGAATGTGTAGGAACAATAAGGTTTTCAAGATGCGGTCAAGCGTAAGACCTAAAAGGATTTACTTTGCTGAGGTGATAACGATGTATACCGTTACAAAGAGCCCAGGGTAGGCGTGACCCAACTCACGGTGGGATGTAACGTCAATGAGTTCGATGAGTTTTGCTAACCAATAAAGAAAAATCGAAATAAAATGAGAAACCAATAATAATGTAAGATTTGAGAAATGGGGAGAAGGGTGAGTTATTTTGGTCATGTGATAAGAGTTAGGGTGGGGATCAGAATAAAGTACGAACTGAATCGCAGAGTAGACGAAAAAAGATCACTTCAACAGTCATACTACGAGGGGAAAGATGTGTTAGTGCGCGTGAAGAAGAAGTAGTAAAGATTTCTAAGTCCGAAATGTAGGGAAGTCAAGAATAACGCAACCAGCGTAAGAGAGGCAGCAGAAGAATTTTATAATAGCAAAGTATTCGCCGTATAAAGAAGTAAGAGAATTCTGTTAGGAAGTTTAGTAACAGGTGGTCACCGCTACAAATCAATCTGAATCAACGAACTTAGTGAGAATTAAATTAAATCATTTTTGCAACGAACCAGTGTATCATTGAGACAACTGAGCAGCCAACAAACAACAAATCCATTTCCTACAACCATTCACCTGAGGATAAGAGATCTCATAGCTCCAATTAGAACCCAAATCAAAAGTAAACACCAACCAATTGAAATCTGACATGCGGGTATGCCGCACAATCGTTTTTCTCAAATGGGAAATTGTTATCCATTGTTTTTATCTTTTTGATATACAACGAGAAAAGCCATTAGATAATCACAGAACATATACTTATTTAAAAAACCACCAGCTGTTTAGTATTCCCATATTCCCTTGTAACTTCAATAACATAGTGCTTATCTTGACGGAGATAGAGTAATCGAAATACAGAATGTCATACGAGTATTGCACGTCATTTTTGTAAACATCCGACTGTCACTTCACTGTCTTATATTCCCGTGTTATTTTCAAAGAAGTTTATTGATGGAAATTAATTGTTCTTTCACACTACTCGTATGTAGGACGCACTATGAAAGGGTAGAGCCACACTGAAAAATTTAATGTCTTGGCCGGGATTTGAACCACGGATCTACTGGTTACCGTCCCGCTGCTTTAACCCTTGAGCTACTATGGCCAACGTGTCAACATGACATTAAATTCTCCAACTGACTCGTGTACTTCCTGGTAAACAACTAAGAGTTCTTTAAACACACGAGACAACTACCTTAATGACGACTTACTATGCTGTAAGTACTTTAAGGCCCGGGCTTTATAGTAAACCACTAGGAGTTCTCATAAACACATGGGACGACTTGCCATGCATAGAAAGTCAGCATTAAGGTGGTTGTCTCATGTGTTTATGAGAACTCCTAGTGGTTTAGTATTAAGCCCGGACCTCAAAGTACTTACAGCATAGAAAGTCAGCATTAAGGTAGTTGTCTCATGTGTTTATGAGAACTCCTAGTGGTTTACTATAAAGCCCGGCCTTAAAGTACTTACAGCATAGAAAGTCAGCATTAAGGTAGTTGTCTCATGTGTTTATGAGAACTCCTAGTGGTTTAGTATTAAGCCCGGACCTCAAAGTACTTACAGCATAGAAAGTCAGCATTAAGGTAGTTGTCTCATGTGTTTATGAGAACTCCTAGTGGTTTACTATAAAGCCCGGACCTCAAAGTACTTACAGCATAGAAAGTCAGCATTAAGGTAGTTGTCTCATGTGTTTATGAGAACTCCTAGTGGTTTACTATAAAGCCCGGACCTTAAAGTACTTACAGCATAGAAAGTCAGCATTAAGGTAGTTGTCTCATGTGTTTACGAGAACTCCTAGTAGTTTACTATAAAGCCCGGGCCTTAAAGTACTTACAGTATAGAAAGTCAGCAGTAAGGTAGTTGTCTCATGTGTTTATGAGAACTCCTAGTGGTTTACTATAAAGCCCGGACCTTAAAGTACTTACAGCATAGTACGTCGTCATTAAGGTAGCTGTCTCATGTGTTTATGAGAACTCCTAGTGGTTTACTATAAAGCCCGGGCCTTAAAGTACTTATAGCATAGAAAGTCAGCATTAAGGTAGTTATCTCATGTGTTTATGAGAACTCCTAGTGGTTTACTATAAAGCCCGGGCCTTAAAGTACTTATAGCATAGAAAGTCAACATTAAGGTAGTTGTCTCATGTGTTTATGAGAACTCCTAGTGGTTTACTATAAAGCCCGGGCCTTAAAGTACTTATAGCATAGAAAGTCAGCATTAAGGTAGTTATCTCATGTGTTTATGAGAACTCCTAGTGGTTTACTATAAAGCCCGGGCCTTAAAGTACTTATAGCATAGAAAGTCAGCATTAAGGTAGTTGTCTCATGTGTTTATGAGAACTCCTAGTGGTTTACTATAAAGCCCGGGCCTTAAAGTACTTATAGCATAGAAAGTCAGCATTAAGGTAGTTATCTCATGTGTTTATGAGAACTCCTAGTAGTTTACTATAAAGCCCGGGTCTTAAAGTACTTACAGCATAGAAAGTCAGCATTAAGGTAGTTGTCTCATTTGTTTATGAGAACTCCTAGTGGTTTACTATAAAGCCCGGACCTTAAAGTACTTACAGCATAGTACGTCGTAATTAAGGTAGCTGTCTCATGTGTTTATGAGAACTCCTAGTGGTTTACTATAAAGCCCGGGCCTTAAAGTACTTATAGCATAGAAAGTCAGCATTAAGGTAGTTATCTCATGTGTTTATGAGAACTCCTAGTGGTTTACTATAAAGCCCGGGCCTTAAAGTACTTATAGCATAGAAAGTCAACATTAAGGTAGTTGTCTCATGTGTTTATGAGAACTCCTAGTGGTTTACTATAAAGCCCGGGCCTTAAAGTACTTATAGCATAGAAAGTCAGCATTAAGGTAGTTATCTCATGTGTTTATGAGAACTCCTAGTGGTTTACTATAAAGCCCGGGCCTTAAAGTACTTATAGCATAGAAAGTCAGCATTAAGGTAGTTGTCTCATGTGTTTATGAGAACTCCTAGTGGTTTACTATAAAGCCCGGGCCTTAAAGTACTTATAGCATAGAAAGTCAGCATTAAGGTAGTTATCTCATGTGTTTATGAGAACTCCTAGTAGTTTACTATAAAGCCCGGGTCTTAAAGTACTTACAGCATAGAAAGTCAGCATTAAGGTAGTTGTCTCATGTGTTTATGAGAACTCCTAGTGGTTTACTATAAAGCCCGGGCCTTAAAGTACTTACAGCATAGAAATTCAGCATTAAGGTAGTTGTCTCATGTATTTATGAGAACTCCTAGTGGTTTACTATAAGGCCCGGGCCTTAAAGTACTTACAGCATAGAAAGTTAGCATTAAGGTAGTTGTCTCATGTGTTTATGAGAACTCCTAGTGGTTTACTATAAAGCCCGGGCCTTAAAGTAATTACAGCATAGTAAGTCGTCATTAAGGTAGTTGTCTCATGTGTTTATGAGAACTCCTAGTGGTTTACTATAAAGCCCGGGCCTTAAAGTACTTATAGCATAGAAAGTCAGCATTAAGGTAGTTATCTTATGTGTTTATGAGAACTCCTAGTAGTTTACTATAAAGCCCGGGCCTTAAAGTACTTACAGCATAGTAAGTCAGCATTAAGGTAGTTGTCTCATGTGTTTATGAGAACTCCTAGTGGTTTACTATAAAGCCCGGACCTTAAAGTACTTACAGCATAGAAAGTCAGCATTAAGGTAGTTGTCTCATGCGTTTAGGAGAACTCCTAGTGGTTTACTATAAAGCCCGGACCTTAAAGTACTTACAGCATAGAAAGTCAGCATTAAGGTAGTTGTCTCATGTGTTTACGAGAACTCCTAGTGGTTTACTATAAAGCCCGGACCTTAAAGTACTTACAGCATAGTAAGGCGTCATTAAGGTAGTTGTCTCATGTGTTTATGAGAACTCCTAGTGGTTTACTATAAAGCCCGGGCCTTAAAGTACTTACAGCATAGTAAGTCGTCATTAAGGTAGTTGTCTCATGTGTTTATGAGAACTCCTAGTGGTTTACTATAAAGCCCGGGACTTAAAGTACTTATAGCATAGAAAGTCAGCATTAAGGTAGTTATCTCATGTGTTTATGAGAACTCCTAGTAGTTTACTATAAAGCCCGGGCCTTAAAGTACTTACAGCATAGAAAGTCAGCATTAAGGTAGTTGTCTCATGTGTTTATGAGAACTCCTAGTGGTTTACTATAAAGTCCGGATCTTAAAGTACTTATAGCATAGAAAGTCAGCATTAAGGTAGTTGTCTCATGCGTTTAGGAGAACTCCGAGTGGTTTACTATAAAGCCCGGACCTTAAAGTACTTACAGCATAGAAAGTCAGCATTAAGGTAGTTGTCTCATGTGTTTACGAGAACTCCTAGTGGTTTACTATAAAGCCCGGACCATAAAGTACTTACAGCATAGTAAGGCGTCATTAAGGTAGTTGTCTCATGTGTTTATGAGAACTCCTAGTAGTTTACTATAAAGCCCGGACCTTAAAGTACTTACAGCATAGAAAGTCAGCATTAAAGTAGTTGTCTCATGTGTTTATGAGAACTCCTAGTGGTTTACTATAAAGCCCAGACCTTAAAGTACTTACAGCATAGAAAGTCGTCATTAAGGTAGTTGTCTCATGCGTTTAGGAGAACTCCTAGTGGTTTACCGGGAAAAATACGAGTCAGATGGAGAATTTAATGTTGTTTCGGCACGTTGGCCATAGTAGCTTAATGGTTAGATCAGCTGGACGGCAACCGGAAGATCCGTGGATCAAATCCCGTCTATGGCATTGAATTTTTCAATCTGGCTCTACCGTTTCAAATTTATCATTTCTCTAAAGTTAATTGACATGAAAAATCATGTTTGTGGGAACAATAAAGGATGAGCTTGGATATCCCGCTCGCAGATCTAGTTCGAACCCAGCTCATGTCAATAAGACACCGGCGTTAACAAAGAAAATATTTATATTGTCTCTGTGTCACATACACACTTTTTTTTGGATCATGGGAATAGAAATGACTGAATGGAAAACTACGTTGGAATGTTGCGTGTGTTTGTAACCTTAGAGCGTTGTAACCTGATGATATTCTCATTATCCTTTGATACAAAAACTTGTGTACAGTAGTTATTATAAACGTGCTGGCAATATCTGCAATGATCATTTGTGTTTACAGCTAGATACAGGTAAGTTAAGAGATCAACAAAACTTTTTATGAACATATCCGCATGTGTTCGTTCGTGATAAGCAGAACTCAGAGATAAAAGTCCGTATTTAAATTCAGCATCGTTGGTACGACACAAACGCCTTAGATCGACCACGGTTTACATGATCATTTTTCGAAATATTTGGCTCTCTAAAAAATGGCTCTAACAATTTAATTAAAAGACTAAAACGTCATTGAGGCAACAATCATCAAGGTAAAGTACAAAGATCCGGGATATTCCGATGATTCCAATGGATGTTAAGCGTCTACAATTTCCCGTGCGTTTGGCCTTATGGCCATAAATAAATCACAAGGGCAGTCGTTCGAAATTTGCGGGGCACGTGTTCGCGCATCATTATATATTTACGTACCACAAGGAATATTGTTTGTGAGAAAGTCTTAAATTGAGTAACTTAATTGTAACTGTGTTGTATTTAAAATTGCAGAATCATTTACTTATCCGAATTTGATTTATTTCTAGTAGATAGGTTGAGAGAACTTTTATTGGCGATAGGTACAAAGTTCGCCGGGTGAGCTAGTTAGCAATAACTTTTGTTTGTTAACCAAGTATCATATCGAAATATTGGCATTTCTCCATTAGCGGAGAGTTCTGGACCAAATTGACGCCCGTACTGAGTTCAATAGCTTTGGTCCTCTCCATTTTTAGAGAATTAACAGACAGGAAGCGTGATTTTACCTTTTCTCAACGAGACTGCAACAGCCAATCTTTCGATGAGAACAAATTATTGAAAATGTGTAGTAGATATTTGTGGCCCCCTAACTCCCTGCCATTTCTATCTTTGGTAACTTACACGTCCTGGAAGAATTAAAACAAAATATGCGCTAGCATTTGTCAACGTGAGCTATGGCGAGTAATGGATAATTTCCTAATACGTATCTACAACGGCGGGGCCAGTTTCAATATCTCCTTTAATAACATGTTAAGTCTTCAAAAGTAGTTTAACAAATGTTAAATGATTTATCCTTGCCTTTCTTTGATAGGCAACGAGCGGATGTTCGGATGTTTTCGGTAGTAAAACAAGGAAAATTCAATTTGTTTATATTATAACGAGTATAAAGCAATATTTACATTATGTACAGTGTTGTATAAGAGCGAAGAAACCTGCAGCACTACGCTATTATGTAATAATAGCAGCTTTTGGTTTAATAAAGTAAGTGATCACATACAGTGATACAGACAGTTGGAGGTCGTATTATAACAGTGCTATGAGTATTGTGTTATTTTAAACAATTACAGCAATTTTTGAGAAAATTAAAATAATTATAGCTGCGTTCCCAAATAAAGCATACTTAAAGATTGGGGGGGGGGGGGTGGGATTTTCTTAAAAATCGCTGTGCTCAAGGAACTAACGGCGTAACACGCAGACCACGAACCATAACCTACTTTCAGTTGGCCTTTCAGGGACCTAACAATTTCAATTTAATTTCTTTATTGCTCATATAACCTGCGTTACAAGCCTGGAGCTTTGTCAGAAGCTAATACATGTAAAATACAAAATATTAACAATTAAAATTAGTAAGATAGATAGTGCGGCCTTATATGTATATACAATTTATTTTAGTTTAATAGCTCTTCCAGTCTGTATGAGCAGTTTTCCACTCACGTTTATCTTTACGAGTAGCAACTTACCTCACTGCTAGGAGCTGAAATCATATAGGTACATTATTTCTATGTAATTCAGGAAATACTCATGTTTATTTATTGCTACCGAAACAAAAATATCCAATAGAAACAAAATTAAATACGAATGAAACAAATGTAACCTAGAAAACAATAACAGATGTGAGAGATTACTTCTTGAATTGCATAAATAACTAATTGAAATAGAATATTAATAGAAACAAATTATAATTATTAAATTCGATATTCATTTGTTTTATGTAATACAAATTATTTGAAATTTATTTCAAATTTATTGTAATACTGCAATTATTGCAGGAGGTTATATTTGGCACAACTTTTTGACCAATTTCAGGAATTAACTGTATTTCTTTAGTTAATCCAACACTTTCTTGAATTTCAACCATGTTCATATTATCTACCAGCACCTCATTAGTACTAGAACTACTACTGTCATTCAAAATCATACAAAAAATCAATATATCGCGACACCTTCAAATAAAAATCAACTACTCTCCCATAGCAACAAACAAGAGAATGTTAATGAACAATTAGACTCATTAAGTAATATAAATGAATAGGTGTACTATAAAATTGAAATTATGTACCAGAAGTAACTAACAATAAATACATGATAAGCATGAGTGGAAAAAAAAATCTTGTATGCAATTCGGAAGGTGGGTAGCCATCCTGCCTTCGTTCGGACACAAACGAGTCTTCTGATGATAAATTATACACCTCCCTTATTGCATAAATAACTATTTGGCTGTTTAGTAAAAGAGTTTTTTCACAAACGATCTTTTATACTTTTTGTTAAGGCATTGCGCTCGGATTCTTATTTCTTAGAGGTCTTGTTTATATGTGTTCTGTGATAATTGCCGTTAGAGTTGTATGGGTAACTGTCAGTATTTTTAATATGTAAGTAATCTGATTTGAGTCCATATAATTACTTTAAATACATAAATGACAATGATGGTCAAAGTTGGCTTAGATGTGTCTGATAAATACAACGTAATTAATAATAATAATAATAATAATAATAATAATAATAATAATAATAATAATAATAATAATAATAATAATAATAATAATAATAATAATAATAATAATAATAATAATAATAATAATAATAATAATAATAATAATAATAATAATAATAATAATAATAATAATAATAATAATAATAATAATAATAATAATAATAATAATAATAATAATAATAATAATAATAATAATAATAATAATAATAATAATAATAATAATAATAATAATAATAATAATAATAATAATAATAATAATAATAATAACGTATTTCATTGTGCTACACCGCACCCTCCCCAAATTTCAATACCATATTCCATGTGCACATGTCTTATTCCATAATATATAGATCTAAGTTGTTCGTCATTGAGATAGTTCGCGAAGTATTTAAGTAGATTTGTGTTTTTCGTGACTGTTTTACCAATTTCATGAGTTTGATAGGTTGGGTGTTTATCCTAAAAAGTTATGGATTATTGCATTTTAGTGTTATCTAGTCTTACCTACGTTTATGTCAGTCATTTCTTCACTGATGTCGAAAATGAATCAGTTTGCTTTTTTATATGTAATTTAAGAAAGTTGTCAGCAAGGGAATTTGAAATTTGTATTAAGCTTTAATGAATTCTATTTGCTAGTTCCAGTTTGTTCCTTTTCAAATAAGTAAAGTGTCATCTCCACTGATATAAGTTTATTATCAGTCGATTCTATCAAATCATTTACATAATATACAAAACAAAGCAGATATCACAAATTTCGATTCGGAAAACATCGGAAACATTCGATAACGCTGGCTTCATTTCAAAGTTATACGACAGATAGGCAAATGGCCGTATACATGGTAACCGAGCGGTAAAACGACCTATGTCTCTCGTAAGTATATCATGCAACTACATCTTACTTTATTAGCAATGAATTATGTTTTTCTAGCACAACATAGGTAATAATTTGTTTATTATTATTATTATTATTATTATTATTATTATTATTATTATTATTATTATTATTATTATTATTATTATTATTATTATTATTATTATTATTATTATTATTATTATTATTATTATTATTATTATTATTATTATTATTATTATTATTATTATTATTATTATTATTATTATTATTATTATTATTATTATTATTATTATTATTATTATTATTATTATTATTATTATTATTATTATTATTATTATTATTATTATTATTATTATTATTATTATTATTATTATTATTATTATTATTATTATTATTATTATTATTATTATTATTATTATTATTATTATTATTATTATTATTATTATTATTATTATTATTATTATTATTATTATTATTATTATTATTATTATTATTATTATTATTATTATTATTATTATTATTATTATTATTATTATTATTATTATTATTATTATTATTATTATTATTATTATTATTATTATTATTATTATTATTATTATTATTATTATTATTATTATTATTATTATTATTATTATTATTATTATTATTATTATTATTATTATTATTATTATTATTATTATTATTATTATTATTATTATTATTATTATTATTATTATTATTATTATTATTATTATTATTATTATTATTATTATTATTATTATTATTATTAGTTAATTTTCATCCTTTAAGAAGAATGTACATTGTTATTGGACACATCAGCGTACAGTATATGTACACAGACTGGTTTAGATAAATACAGCAGTTGTTTCTCACTGTTTATGAAGTTACTTAGTTTCAAATACAGACATATTTATATTACCCTGTAAATGTGGAACAATTAGAACAATTAATATTTACAATTTATTACAGTTTTCTATAAAAACAATGCTGTAGTAGTAAAAAGTTTTTAAGTTAATTTCAACATTTTTTGCATTATTGTATCTTAATGTAAGGGGCAATTTATTATAAATAATTAGTCCAGTGTATAGAAAGCTAGAGTACTCTTATTACGCATATTGTGTGAATGTACCTGGGATACTGTGTTTAACTGATTTAAGTTAGTCTTTGTATAGTTTAATAGTTGAAGCAATGGTGGAATCCTTATCTGCCTGCAACTGGTTCTACAATTTATATTTACAATTGCTCTTTTTTGTATGGTAGATATTGCTTTTGCATAATAGTATACCATATGAGGGAAAGTTAGAGAAATAAAAGGTACACAAAACCTGTTTGTTTACTGCTTCTCTGGGTTGTCTTAGTAGAAAACATACTTTACTCAGCTTTTTTGATAAGAATTCAGTATTGAGTTCCATTTTAAGTTATGGTTTACTGTTACACCTAAAAATGTTGCCTCTGATTGTAAAGCATGTTGTTCTTATCAAAATTGACTACTGGAACATTGTCATTATTGTTTTGAAGATGCCGAAAGTACAAAGAAACAGATTCTTCTTTGTTAATTACATTTCATACAAGATGTATCAGTGATCATTTGATCTATATGGACCTGCTGTAGATAGAAGCATTGTTTTTACACCTAGGCTTGGTTCACATTCAAATCACCTGCTATTACAATGTGTTTATGCTTATTGTTTAGATTTTGCACACATTTTAAACACATTCATTTATAAAAATGCAAATTACATGTTCTTGTCGTTTTCAAAGTAAATGCAATGTCATTAGAAAATTGCCGTAACATTTTTTTACGTAGCTCATTCATCTGTTTTGAATGGTGCTAGCATATTCTGTGAAGTATCCTCACGTGAAAATGTCACGTCTCACCCTCGCCCCGCAGAATGAAACAGAGGCTTTCCACACACGACATTAAGTAAACTTCCACTTCCATTATTATTTAATTTTACATATAGAAATAACATATATATTAAGTTTAAAAACATAGTAGAGTGTTTCAGTTTTTACGTATGAGCATAAATGTTATAAAATCAAGTAAACCTTAGCAATTGGAAGTTATATTACAACGTGTGTAACAGACATTTCGCATTTCTGCAATGGTCTAGCTGGTATTACTCGACAGAGCGTTGAGGTGTATTGACTTTCTGGTGACTAGCGCTGCTATCGTTCGTTATCAGGTCTTATCTGGTCGATTAGAGTAGTGAAATATTAGTAAACTGAGGTAGAGTAAGTTACGAAACACAAATAGAGCGATTGGAAGCTGCGTGTGTCTGTCCAGAACATGTGATGATCATATCGGAACAGAGTATGCCGTGTATGTGCGATACGCCTTCTCGCTTTGCCATGTAGTACATAGTTATTCATAACTGCTCGGCTATGAGTGCAGGTTACGAGTGAATTATGAGACAGGACTCTTCCCATAGGTAAAGTGAAATGTGTAGTGTTTAACGGCACTACAGGAGCTACACTGATGATACATGAGATGAAGATCAGGCACGTATTTAGAAGTCAGTTTCCGGGGGGGGGGGGTCCAAAAAGTCGATGTTGAACAGGCACATATTTAGAAGTCAGTTTCAGAGGGGGGGGGGGGAGGTCCAAAAAATCTATGTTGAATTATTTGCTTTTAATAAATAATTAATCAGCGATGTGTTTTTATCATGTTTGTAAAAAAATAAAAACACGTGTAATATATTATATTTACATGACTTTCTCCACCTAAGTTTCTACAAATTGTTCTCAGAAAAGTTTGTTTTTGTCTTGTTTCTTTGGATAAAGTCTGCAGAAAGGCCTTGCACATTGCACATTTTGTTCGTATACCTACTTAGGATAAAGTGATATAAGCAGCAATCAGATATTTAAAAAGCGAACCACTGATTGATGTATTTGAAGTATTAGTTCTCCTTGAATGAAAAAGGGGAATAGGAACTTAGAAGTTAGTAGTACATTATTGTAATTGACATTATTGGTATATTTTAATGAGATCTACAGCTGCTGTGCAGTAGCTTTCCGTTTATTTCTTAAATAGCTTCATGTTTGCCTCACAGTGAATAGAGATGTTAAGATAAGAAGCTTGAATAAACTTTTTCCATTTATTTCAAACCAAGTTTTATTTCAACTATTTATTAAAAGTTAGAAATGATCATTTATTTGGGGGGGGGGGGTCCGGACCCCCTGGACACCCCCCTTAAATACGTCCCTGATGAAGATGGAGTGCCGGTGGAATGAGATGGCGGGGGAAACCGAAGATAGCGGAGAAAGCCCGCCCCGCCGCCATATTGTCCACCACAAATCTCACTTTGCTGTCATCTGGGATCGAACCCAGGCCACCTGGTGAGAGCCGAGTGATCTAACCACACAGCCACGACGCGGCCCTCTCGCAACATTACGGTGCGCAATAAAAGGAAAAATTTCCTATGTAAATATGCACGAAACATACGAAACAATTCAAACTATACGAACATTCTCATTATAATAATAAGAAGAAGATACAGTAGGACGACGCTAAAGAGACGCGTTTCGTGACTTTGAAAAGTATACGCTCATTGTTTGCCAAAGGATTATAATAAAGAGCAATGGTCCGAAAACAGATTCTTGAGGAACCCCAACTTAAACACTTGCAGTAATTTTATATTATTTCCACACTGCTGATGAAGTTCATAACATTGTTTACGATTTACTAAATAGGAGTGCAGTATCTTGTTTATTTTACTCCTTAGCCCATCAGTTGCTAATTTATTTCATGTTACCCACGGTCAAAGGCTTTAAATAAATCCAAAAATATCTCTGTAATATTTCAATATTAGTCAATACTTCATGAATTAATTATACAATAACACTAATAGTTCAATATCTCTTTCAAAATCCATGTTGGCATTTTACTATTATGTTATTCACACTTAAGTAACTGATTCATTTTTCATATAGTTTACCAAATACCAATGTCAAAGTAATGATTCTGCAGTTAGTATCACTTTTGTGTATAGCACACGTCTGCTAGGCATAAGTCTTTCTGGGAAACATAAGTACAACAACGTGTAATAAACT
>CM060958.1:3771190-3788808 GCA_030765055.1 Mantis religiosa
GTAGACTCTATCTATCAAAAACTTAGCCTATGTACGGCTAGTGTGAAGAAATTATTAATTTCCATCAGTATTCTATTTATATTACACAACCTGTATAGCTGCGTTCTTAAATTGACTAAGGCTATAATAGTGTGGATTAATTTATTAATAGTCTACTTAGTACCTCGTTTGTATCATACAATCTGTATAAATTCAAATAAATAAATAAAATGCATTTTCTTGTTTTTCTTTTTTTCTCCTGAAATTCTTGGGGAAGCAAAGTTTCATAATATGCTTTGCCACTGAGGTCCGCAAGTTGTAAACAATATTTATAATTTTATGTTAATATCATGGGTTGTGTTGGCCACACTTCACACCCCTAATGATCAAGTTGCTTTTTTATAGGTAGTTGTTATCATAATGACTCCATGATTTAATGTGGACCCACAAAACATGAGACCTAAAAAGCATAAGACCTAAAATGTCCATTGCTTCTTCATCTTCTTCTTGCACTACTTCCATGTTAACTTGTTAAAGCTTTTGTACAAATGCAGCTAAATCACAAGTACTAACAATTCCTTTATAAAACAGAAATTCACACAAGTTATAATTTGTGAGTTTTGTGAAGTAGGCTGTAAGCTGTATGAAATGTGTAAATATGGACTGAAATAAAAAGCAGATTGAATGGTTTGTAAAAGAGAAAGTTACGTGGGTTGAGGAGGAGACTGCATGGCTGGATGAACTTGTAAACGAGGTGAAGGCTAACACAAACTGACAACTTCCTCAATGTAAAATAAGTTAAATTCCAAACTTCAGCATTCTTCTGTTTTACACAAATATTTTAAAGGAAATTCCTTTGTCCCAGATAAACCTTTACTCAAATATTTTTTATAATTATGAATTTTCAATTCACAAAACTGGAAAGTGATCCACTAAAACTCTGTATGGAAGAATTCGAGAGAACCTTAAAAGAAGTCCGGATATTATCTGATATACAGAAATCTAAAGTCAAACCAGACCACCCAATATTACCGAGACTATTACCGAGACTTTATGTGTTGCCGAAAATTCATAAACCAGGAGATAAAATGAGGCCCATAATCAACAACATAGACGCACCTACCTACAAGTTAGCCAAACATCTAGCATATACATTTGCATCACTTCCACAGTTCCATAGCCTAGCCATTAAAAATTCATTAGAATTAGTAGACAGGATCTCAAAATTGCATTTGGACACAGAAGACAAACTAGTATCATTTGATGTCACCTCTCTTTTTCCCAATATTCCAACAGTTGAACTCATGTTACTCCTCAAGAAATGGTTCATACAAACTAACATTTCAACAGAAGAAATAGAAGATCTCACAAAACTTACTCATTTATGCATACATCAAAATTTCTTTACATTCAACGGTAAATTCTATCAACAGACCTCGGGCCTAACAATGGGCAATCTAGCCAACCTCTTTATGAGCTACTTTGAAACACATATTACATCATTCTTCCCGTACATCTTCAAATACTGGTATAGATATGTTGATATTTTTGCCATTGTTCCACACAAATTCATACAAGATTCCTTAAAACTACTGAACATACAGAATAGAGCAATAAAATTCACAATAGAGATAGAAAAAGATGGCTACTTACCTTTCTTAGATTTGAAGATAATCCATGAATTAAATAACACATCTTTTGGCATCTACAGGAAGCCAACACAAACAGATAATTAGCATATAGACTAGTCAACATCCCATTGAAAAAGAATGAATACAACAAAGAATATAACAACATAATTAATGGATACAGTAAACAATTAAGAGATAAAAAAATCTGGAAATTCAAGAAACAGAAACACATATTGGATACCACAAAATTAACAGAATCAAAAACCAAGACACAGTTCAGGAAATTCACATATCATCCCAGAATGCATCATAAATTCAACAAGATATTCAAGAAGTACAACATCACCCTAGCCCCAATAAATAAATTCAGTTTAAAAAACTTATTATGCAACAACCTGAAAGACCCAGAACCTGAAAACAAGAAATCAGGTATATACAAAATCAACTGCTCAGATTGCAATAAGTTCTACATAGGAAAAACCAAAAGAAGTTTACATATTAGGTTACAGAAACATATGAGATGCATGAAATACAAACAAATAGAAAAATCAGCAATAGCTCACCATTTCTGGTCTACCAATCATGAAATTGTACCAAATATAAAACTATTAAAATCAGCTAGGAATGCAGCCGAACTCGATGTTTTGGAAAAGTTGCTAATTATAAAAAACAAACAGTATACTTTAAATTTCGAATTGCCGCCTGAAAACTCTCTTTGGAAGTTCATCTCACAGACAACAGATGCCGCCACAGATAACCAGCTCACTTCAAGAAACCACAGATCAGTCAGATAACTGCTGACGATGGGGACAAAACATTCTCCAAAACATGTCCAAGTAAGGATAATTTAAGTGAAGTTTATTTTTGAATTATCGACTCATTACTTTCAAATGTTAAATACATCACTGTTTCTAACCTTTTGCTTCAAATAATAATAATTAACAAATTTAATTAAAACGGCACATGTTTAAGGTTTATTCATGACAACTTGAAAGTTCTGGGAATGACATCAGAAGTCCTCTTTATTCTTTACTTACCGGGTATACACTCAGTACGAAGGAAGAATGTGTCTTGACAAGCGGTGACGCATTCTTCATGATGTGTCTCAGAGTATCAGCATACAGCAGAATGATGAATAGGACTGAGGCTGCCCCGACGGTGAACAAGATGATGCCCAGAGTGTTGATGGCTACAATCATTAATAACACATTTATATGTATTTAAAACAGACCGGCATTTGTTAGTCAATGTTGCATAAGATTACACAATGAAGAGCACCTCACAGTCTGCTCACACAAAATAGTAAATATTGATGCAGAAATTATGGATGTATAATATGTATTCATATTATACTGAATACGAAAATAAGTTCAGATTTGTCCTATCATGTACTGGTTTGTAATTATTGCCTGATCTCATATAACCATTACACATTCAGCTTTCATAGCCTGCCTCGGTAGTGTAGATGGTAGCGTGTCTGCCTCACATTCAAGTGGTCCCTAGTTCGGATCTCGGTCAGGGCAAGTTACCTGGATAAGGTTTTTTCCGGGGTTTTCCTTATCCTGATAGACGAATGTTGAGTAGGTCTAAGCTCCATGGACCCCGGCTCATTTGAGCATCATTTCACCCATTCGTTCACTGTCCGATATGACTTAACATTGGAGGACGTTAAAAACCTTTCATAGATTTCCATGCATTATACATCATTCATCAGTCTCTCTTGGCCCTCTTAGCACTTGTTTGTTTATCTTAAGATAGGAGAGAAAGTCAGTATTCTGCTGCAAGTCAAGCAGTGAGGCAATATGGAGAAACAAAGACGTGGCTGCAAAACTTCTCCAAACACATTTTGAACTCAACGATGGGGTATGTGATTTATGTCTACTTAGGAAGTTAGCTCAACTTCTCAGATCCCATCTCCAACAGTCAAAGTACTTAGATAAAGATATTAAGGTGAAAATGTTCAGAAACAGAAATAATGATTTCTTTCAGTATTTCACAATTACAGATAGCTGAAGAATGGCGCTTATTTATCAACCGTTCTACTATAGTGTATTATTAAGCAATGGCAAAGATGTATCCGCTGTGGCAATGAAAGAAACTTACACAACTCTATGCCACATTCTTCAAGCCATAAAATATAAAGCTCACTACTGGCATGTTTGTGGGAAGTGAGAGACAACTACTTCGTGGCAGCGGAGCTACTTTGGCGCTACTAATAGTAGTGGGAATTTGGCCTACTGAATATATCATTAGATTAAGGAATGCAACTTACTGGCTAAAGAAGGAAGAATATGGGAATGTTTTTAAAATTATGGGACAAAGATGCAGTAGTAAAAAAGAAGTGATAAATTATTTATTACAGCAATGGCAAGAAGAGTGGGATAATGCATGCGTAGGAAGAACAGTACATGATTTATTTCTGGACGTTAAAGAGAGGCTAAAATTGCAATATACAAAACCAAGAAAAGGATTTTTTTTCACTTTGTTACAGGACATGATCATATAATGTATATTTAAAAGGAATAGGAAAGAAGAACTCAGATTTATGTGACCAATGTAACTGTTTAGATTGAGCTGAACATGTTATTTTTGAGTGTAATAAATATGGACGGTCGAAGAAAACTTCAAGGAAAATGTTTATGCAACATCTTAGGGGAACCAGAAGATTATGTCTCAGATAATATCCGCTAAGATGTTAGAGGAATATACGACCCACAACAAAAGACTTCAAGAAATAAATATAGCAATATTGCAACATTCAAACATTTAAGAGACCGGAGGGAAATATTAGGAACCAAGAGAAACTGAAGAGACAGATGACTAGACTTGAGAAGACCTAATTTAAGGCACTCAAGCAATGAATAGAAGATGCTAGTTATGGATAACAGAAGGAAGAGCAGAAGCTACTGAAAGAAGGAGAATCCCAGGAGAGCCAGAAGAGATATATGGAGAGAATCAGAATGGACAGACACTAATGATTATGTAAATGAGGAAAGATGATAACACGGATATCTCAAACTGATGAATCAACCCCAGTCCTGGATACCAGTATGAGGAACCTTTGGATAACAATTGCAGAAGAGGAATTTAAAATTGTAGGAAACAGTCTTTCGTAGTTTGTTATAGTAACTAAAGCTGTAGTAGAAACTTAGATTTGAATTATATTATTGGAGTAGAAGTAAAGTAGAAGAAAGACTGTTTTTAGCTAGATTAGATGAATAGATTTGTAAGGTTACTGGAATATAATAACCTCCACATTTAATTAATTACTTAAAGTTGCATGTAGACTATGTCTGCAAAATTTGTAAAACATTCTGTGTAATTTTATTTAAAAATGAATAAAGTTAAAAATAAAGTTTGCATAATAAGGCCTGGTATAGATTCCAGAAACTGAGCTATTAGGTATATAGATTTTATTTTATTTTGTGGGAAGCTTAAAGTAATTGGTGTTTTAATGGGATTGCAAAGAAGATTTACTAAATTTCCATGTTTCCTGTGTCTGTCGGACAGTCATTTTATAGAAAAACACTAAAAATGGACAGGAAGAGACAAGTTCACTCCAGGGCAACATAATGTAAACCATTCACTGATCCACCACGTTTACACATGAAAAACTTTGTGGAGGCCATGGAAAAAAACAACAAGGGTTTCAAATATCTCAGACTCTCTTCCCTGCCTTGAGTGATACCAAATTAACAGAAGGAGTATTCACTGAAACTCAAATCAGAAAAGTGACCAATGACAACAATTTTGACACAAAATTAAATGCATAGGAACTAGCAGCACAAGAGCCGTAGATGCAAACGAAGATTTGCGAAACATGTCCTCAAAATAGGTACGAAAGTGAAGCAGATGTGTAAAAAATGCGACTCATCTAAAATTTAATAATTTAAAAGTGTTGTTTATGTTGTTATGGTCCTTGGTAACAAAAAATTAGCAAAGTATAAACAACAGGTACAAAACCTTCTTCAAACATACCACAAACTAGGATATCAGATGTCTCTTAAAATTAACTTCCTGCATTCCCATTTGGACTTCTTTGTAGAGAATTTAAGTTCAATAAGTGAAGAACAAAGTGAAAGTTTTGCACATGGAATAACGTTATAAAGGGAGATGGGACGTGTCAATCATGACTGACTGCTGCTGGTTCCTAATAAGAGAGGATCAGACAACACATAAAAGGAAACATTTAAAACAACCATTAACCATCTTTAACATGTTTTCTGTTAAAATAAATAACCACATTAACAGAATTTGACAGATTTTCATACTTTCTTTATTATAATATACATTCTTAGAACTGCCAAGTTAATTTTGATTTACAATTTATCATTATACAAATTACAAAAGATCTGAGGGTTCTATAAATTCAGCACAAGTACATTAACATTCACTTTCTTTCATCTCTGCACACTCTTTAAAATTTAAATTGGTTAACTAATGTTTGGCAGTTTGGCTTGGGGAGATGACATTAAGTTAATTAGTGATGGCTGGTTCTCAGGCAAACTCATAGAAGTGATTTGGTTGGTTATACGACAAGATGGATGGAAGTATACAAAGTATCTTAGAATTCTTGAAATACGTGAGAGCATTTCTTAGAAATTTATATACAAACTTGGTGTAGGAAAGCAGACATTTTCAAAAATGTAGAAATGAAGTGCCAACATTGCATTAAAAGTTAGTAGTGGGGAAGTGATTGGGAGAATAATGAAGATCAGTAGAACATTCTGGGCATAACCTTAGACACTTTTGATCGGATCGCTGGTGGAACAAAATGTAGTGTCATTCTTTCCTTGAACATACACCCCACATACTCTGAGATAGGTCTCTGCTAAAGTGTGAAGCAGGCATATTGACTTCAGCACCCTTGAGGCTGACTCACGGCTACAATATATATTTCAATTGTCATAAAGATACCTTAAACATAAAGCATTAGAATTTATCAAAATTTAACTGTATTGGAACACCACAGTGAAGCAAAACTTATTAAATTATAGATAAATCATATTTATCACACATCGGCTTCACTTACCTACCTATGCAGATGTGTAATAAATATGACTCATCTATAATTTAATAAGTATTAGAATTGTTAGCACGATTTTTGACAGGATCTTTTAAGAGTAGTCTCAGGTGGAATATCTTTGTGAAGAAGTCAACTTAAATACCAAATTTTATATTTAATCTACCTTATGCTGTTCACACACACTTGTATGTTATTCTCTGTGGTCTAAGAGTAACATCCAAGGTCGCAGGTTCAAACCCAGCCAAAGCTGATGGACGTTTTTTTCAAGCGTAGTAATTGAAGCAATCAGATTCAGAAGTTAAGTCAATGTTTTTGAAAAATCTTGTTAAACACATGATAAGCACTCTGAATACCAGTTCTGTAATAGTGCTAAAAGATTTGCAGATCAAAAGATGTTAGGTGGAATATATTATGACTCTGGCCTGTTGAATGAGCATCAATTTCATAAATAAAAGTTGTTAAGTCAGACTTTTCGAGTTAGATGTTGTTAAGTCAAGTAGTTCCCGCCTTAGCGTTTGGCGGTGCAACCCAAGCTCTTTGATATCAGTTGTTGATACATTTTAGATTAGACATTTAGACATTCCTCAAGTGCACTTCCAGAAAGTTTATCTGTACTTCCCAATACCAGGGCACTCTCATGTCTATTGACAGAATTTTGGCAATACTGAGAAGAAGAAACAATGAATAAAGTCCTAGTCCCTTCTACATGGGTGAAACTAATCAAAGATTCACTACAGAAGAAGCCCATTGATGATGTCCCTGTCAAACGTCCACTAACTGATAATGGGGAACATGATGGCACTCCTGTTGTTGAAGTTTTTGACCTCAAAGATGCCCTTGACCATGTCCTTGTAAGAAGTATTCCTGGATTCACTTTAATCTGGGTGTGTATTTCCAAAGAGGATATGTACCAGAAGTTCGTCATACAATGTCTTCCTCACTTTATTGTCCCCAGTCTCTTTTGAGGAGAGTAGTGAGGTTAAAAGTCTTACACAAGACATGTAATAGTGCGAAAAACACACCAGATAGGCTTCCGAAGATTAAAAAAGCAATTACGATGTTCCTTTATTCTTTTTCTGTTTTCCTGGGGTAGAAAACTGGCCCATTCTCACAACTTCACTTCGAGTGGTGCTCTGTTTATTCTGCTGACAATATAACAATCTCCTATATTGCTAAAGTCGGATATTTTGCACAAAACTTGCAAAACATGTTAAAACAATTAGTTTTCCACCACTTTTTAACAACTTCCGCTGTGATATTTACATATTGCTTGGAAACAGCCATTTTGTACAGCTGAACTCCCACTTTCTTCTCTTCCAAAGTGCGCAAGCGCAGCGTGCACTCTGATTAAAACATCAAATTAAGCTTACATATGTCTTGCAGTTCCTTTCTTGGAAGTGTTGAAAACAGTGTTGTTGTGATACATTAAATTTAAAGGGAGTGGATGGCCGGTTATGGATAGAGGCAAAGTCTCTTAAGCATGTTCTGGAAAAATTTAAAAGTAAGGGTTGTTTAGTGTCATTAATCGACTCCCTTTAAATTTAATTTACATATGTCTAGTAAAATACTAATTAATTACTGTTTGACCGTTGCATTTGTAATAATGTAATGTTGTTTACATATTTTGCATTGGATTTAAAGTCTTTAAATTCTGAGATCTATACTTTTCATCCGCAGAGAGTTACAAGGCTAAACAACCAATGATGTCGCTTTTGTTTATAAGTAGGGCTCCAGGTGCGCCTTGACCTTGACTGACAGCACTGTATTCCTTTGTTATCTTGTTTATAAAGAGTGAAATATTAGTACAATAAGTAGCGAAGCGCAAATAAACCACTTAGAGATGTAAGGTCAGCCAATTAATTATTATATACGCAAATGCAAATTACCATTACAGCCGCCCTTTACACAAAGGCATTTTGAGTCCTCTTTGTTTCTCCTTGTCATGTTATATATAATTTCTCATGCCGGTCGATATATGAACATAGTGCACTATTCACCAACACAAAGAAAGTACCTGAGAGGAATGTGACACCCTTACACAGTGTGCCAGGGACAGAGAACGCATTCTACACATGGAGTAGAACCGTTAAAAAACATGCATCCTATTCACTCTGTACACTAAAACCGTGAAGATTTATTCACAAAAGTAGGACCTTTTTTTAATCTATGTCCTCCAACGTTAAGTCATATCGGACAATGACCGAAGTGGATGAAATGATGCTCAAATGAGCGCAGGGACCATAGAGCTTATATATACCCCACATTCATCTTTCAGGATAAGGGAAAACCCCGGAAAACCACTTATCGAGGTAACTCACCCTGATTCGGGACTTCTTGAACGTGAGGCAGACACACTATCATCCACGCTACCGAGGCGGGCTAGAACGTATTGACTGAACTGACCTCCTTATCATCCACGCTAACCGAGGCAGGCTAGAAGGTATTGACTGAACTGACCTCCTTATCGTGGTAACTCACCCTGACTCAGGACTTCTTGAACGTGAGGCAGACACGCTATCATCCACGCTACCGAGGCAGGATAGAAGGTATTGACTGAACTGACCCCCTTATCGAGGTAACTCACCCTGACTCAGGACTTCTTGAACGTGAGGCAGACACGCTATCATCCACGCTATCGAGGTGGGCTAGAAGGTATTGACTGAACTGACCTCCTTATCGTGGTAACTCACCCTGACTCGGGACTTCTTGAACGTGAGGCAGACACGCTATCATCCACGCTACCGAGGTGGGATAGAAGGTATTGACTGAACTGACCCCCTTATCGTGGTAACTCACCCTGACTCGGGACTTCTTGAACGTGAGGCAGACACGCTATCATCCACGCTACCGAGGCGGGCTAGAAGGTATTGACTGAACTGACCCCCTTATCGTGGTAACTCACCCTGACTCGGGACTTCTTGAACGTGAGGCAGACACGCTATCATCCACGCTACCGAGGTGGGATAGAAGGTATTGACTGAACTGACCCCCTTATCGTGGTAACTCACCCTGACTCGGGACTTCTTGAACGTGAGGCAGACACGCTATCATCCACGCTACCGAGGTGGGATAGAAGGTATTGACTGAACTGACCCCCTTATCGAGGTAACTCACCCTGACTCGGGACTTCTTGAACGTGAGGCAGACACGCTATCATCCACGCTACCGAGGCGGGCTAGAAGGTATTGACTGAACTGACACCCTTATCGTGGTAACTCACCCTGACTCGGGACTTCTTGAATGTGAGGCAGACACGCTATCATCCACGCTACCGCGGCGGGCTAGAAGGTATTGACTGAACTGACCCCCTTATCGTGGTAACTCACACTGACTCGGGACTTCTTGAACGTGAGGCAGACACGCTATCATCCACGCTACCGCGGCGGGCTAGAAGGTATTGACTGAACTGACCTTCTTATCGTGGTAACTCACACTGACTCGGGACTTCTTGAACGTGAGGCAGACACGCTATCATCCACGCTACCGAGGCGGGCTAGAAGGTATTGACTGAACTGACCTTCTTATCGTGGTAACTCACCCTGACTCGGGACTTCTTGAACGTGAGGCAGACACGCTATCATCCACGCTACCGCGGCGGGCTAGAAGGTATTGACTGAACTGACCTTCTTATCGTGGTAACTCACAATGACTCGACTTCTTGAATGTGAGGCAGACACGCTATCATCCACGCTACCGCGGCGGGCTAGAAGGTATTGACTGAACTGACCTCCTTATCGTGGTAACTCACCCTGACTCGGGACTTCTTGAAAGTGAGGCAGACACGCTATCATCCACGCTACCGCGGCGGGCTAGAAGGTATTGACTGAACTGACCTCCTTATCGTGGTAACTCACCCTGACTCGGGACTTCTTGAATGTGAGGCAGACACGCTATCATCCACGCTACCGCGGCGGGCTAGAAGGTATTGACTGAACTGACCCCCTTATCGTGGTAACTCACACTGACTCGGGACTTCTTGAACGTGAGGCAGACACGCTATCATCCACGCTACCGAGGCAGGATAGAAGGTATTGACTGAACTGACCCCCTTATCGTGGTAACTCACACTGACTCGGGACTTCTTGAACGTGAGGCAGACACGCTATCATCCACGCTACCGCGGCGGGCTAGAAGGTATTGACTGAACTGACCTTCTTATCGTGGTAACTCACACTGACTCGGGACTTCTTGAACGTGAGGCAGACACGCTATCATCCACGCTACCGAGGTGGGATAGAAGGTATTGGCTGAACTGACCCCCTTATCGTGGTAACTCACACTGACTCGGGACTTCTTGAACGTGAGGCAGACACGCTATCATCCACGCTACCGAGGCGGGCTAGAAGGTATTGACTGAACTGACCTTCTTATCGTGGTAACTCACACTGACTCGGGACTTCTTGAACGTGAGGCAGACACGCTATCATCCACGCTACCGAGGTGGGATAGAAGGTATTGACTGAACTGACCCCCTTATCGTGGTAACTCACACTGACTCGGGACTTCTTGAACGTGAGGCAGACACGCTATCATCCACGCTACCGAGGCGGGCTAGAAGGTATTGACTGAACTGACCTTCTTATCGTGGTAACTCACACTGACTCGGGACTTCTTGAACGTGAGGCAGACACGCTATCATCCACGCTACCGAGGCAGGATAGAAGGTATTGACTGAACTGACCCCCTTATCGTGCTAACTCACACTGACTCGGGACTTCTTGAACGTGAGGCAGACACGCTATCATCCACGCTACCGAGGCGGGCTAGAAGGTATTGACTGAACTGACCCCCTTATCGAGGTAACTCACCCTGACTCGGGACTTCTTGAACGTGAGGCAGACACGCTATCATCCACGCTACCGAGGTGGGATAGAAGGTATTGACTGAACTGACCCCCTTATCGAGGTAACTCACCCTGACTCGGGACTTCTTGAACGTGAGGCAGACACGCTATCATCCACGCTACCGAGGTGGGATAGAAGGTATTGACTGAACTGACCCCCTTATCGTGGTAACTCACACTGACTCGGGACTTCTTGAACGTGAGGCAGACACGCTATCATCCACGCTACCGAGGCGGGCTAGAAGGTATTGACTGAACTGACCTTCTTATCGTGGTAACTCACACTGACTCGGGACTTCTTGAACGAGAGGCAGACACGCTATCATCCACGCTACCGAGGCAGGATAGAAGGTATTGACTGAACTGACCCCCTTATCGTGGTAACTCACACTGACTCGGGACTTCTTGAACGTGAGGCAGACACGCTATCATCCACGCTACCGAGGCAGGATAGAAGGTATTGACTGAACTGACCTTCTTATCGTGGTAACTCACCCTGACTCGGGACTTCTTGAACGTGAGGCAGACACGCTATCATCCACGCTACCGAGGCGGGCTAGAAGGTATTGACTGAACTGACCTTCTTATCGTGGTAACTCACCCTGACTCGGGACTTCTTGAACGTGAGGCAGACACGCTATCATCCACGCTACCGAGGCAGGATAGAAGGTATTGACTGAACTGACCCCCTTATCGTGGTAACTCACCCTGACTCGGGACTTCTTGAACGTGAGGCAGACACGCTATCATCCACGCTACCGAGGCAGGATAGAAGGTATTGACTGAACTGACCCCCTTATCGTGGTAACTCACACTGGCTCGGGACTTCTTGAACGTGAGGCAGACACGCTATCATCCACGCTACCGAGGTGGGATAGAAGGTATTGACTGAACTGACCCCCTTATCGAGGTAACTCACCCTGACTCGGGACTTCTTGAACGTGAGGCAGACACGCTATCATCCACGCTACCGAGGTGGGATAGAAGGTATTGACTGAACTGACCCCCTTATCGTGGTAACTCACACTGACTCGGGACTTCTTGAACGTGAGGCAGACACGCTATCATCCACGCTACCGAGGCGGGCTAGAAGGTATTGACTGAACTGACCTTCTTATCGTGGTAACTCACACTGACTCGGGACTTCTTGAACGTGAGGCAGACACGCTATCATCCACGCTACCGAGGCAGGATAGAAGGTATTGACTGAACTGACCCCCTTATCGTGGTAACTCACACTGACTCGGGACTTCTTGAACGTGAGGCAGACACGCTATCATCCACGCTACCGAGGCGGGCTAGAAGGTATTGACTGAACTGACCTTCTTATCGTGGTAACTCACACTGACTCGGGACTTCTTGAACGTGAGGCAGACACGCTATCATCCACGCTACCGAGGCGGGCTAGAAGGTATTGACTGAACTGACCTTCTTATCGTGGTAACTCACACTGACTCGGGACTTCTTGAACGTGAGGCAGACACGCTATCATCCACGCTACCGAGGCGGGCTAGAAGGTATTGACTGAACTGACCTTCTTATCGTGGTAACTCACACTGACTCGGGACTTCTTGAACGTGAGGCAGACACGCTATCATCCACGCTACCGAGGCAGGATAGAAGGTATTGACTGAACTGACCCCCTTATCGTGGTAACTCACACTGACTCGGGACTTCTTGAACGTGAGGCAGACACGCTATCATCCACGCTACCGAGGCAGGATAGAAGGTATTGACTGAACTGACCTTCTTATCGTGGTAACTCACCCTGACTCGGGACTTCTTGAACGTGAGGCAGACACGCTATCATCCACGCTACCGAGGCGGGCTAGAAGGTATTGACTGAACTGACCCCCTTATCGTGGTAACTCACCCTGACTCGGGACTTCTTGAATGTGAGGCAGACACGCTATCATCCACGCTACCGAGGCGGGCTAGAAGGTATTGACTGAACTGACCCCCTTATCGTGGTAACTCACCCTGACTCGGGACTTCTTGAATGTGAGGCAGACACGCTATCATCCACGCTACCGAGGTGGGCTAGAAGGTATTGACTGAACTGACCCCCTTATCGTGGTAACTCACACTGACTCGGGACTTCTTGAACGTGAGGCAGACACGCTATCATCCACGCTACCGCGGCGGGCTAGAAGGTATTGACTGAACTGACCCCCTTATCGTGGTAACTCACACTGACTCGGGACTTCTTGAACGTGAGGCAGACACGCTATCATCCACGCTACCGAGGCGGGCTAGAAGGTATTGACTGAACTGACCTTCTTATCGTGGTAACTCACCCTGACTCGGGACTTCTTGAATGTGAGGCAGACACGCTATCATCCACGCTACCGAGGCGGGCTAGAAGGTATTGACTGAACTGACCTTCTTATCGTGGTAACTCACCCTGACTCGGGACTTCTTGAATGTGAGGCAGACACGCTATCATCCACGCTACCGAGGCGGGATAGAAGGTATTGACTGAACTGACCTTCTTATCGTGGTAACTCACCCTGACTCGGGACTTCTTGAACGTGAGGCAGACACGCTATCATCCACGCTACCGAGGCGGGATAGAAGGTATTGACTGAACTGACCCCCTTATCGTGGTAACTCACAATGACTCGACTTCTTGAACGTGAGGCAGACACGCTATCATCCACGCTACCGAGGTGGGATAGAAGGTATTGACTGAACTGACCTTCTTATCGTGGTAACTCACAATGACTCGACTTCTTGAACGTGAGGCAGACACGCTATCATCCACGCTACCGCGGCGGGCTAGAAGGTATTGACTGAACTGACCTTCTTATCGTGGTAACTCACCCTGACTCGGGACTTCTTGAACGTGAGGCAGACACGCTATCATCCACGCTACCGAGGCGGGCTAGAAGGTATTGACTGAACTGACCTTCTTATCGTGGTAACTCACCCTGACTCGGGACTTCTTGAATGTGAGGCAGACACGCTATCATCCACGCTACCGAGGCGGGATAGAAGGTATTGACTGAACTGACCTTCTTATCGTGGTAACTCACCCTGACTCGGGACTTCTTGAACGTGAGGCAGACACGCTATCATCCACGCTACCGAGGCGGGATAGAAGGTATTGACTGAACTGACCCCCTTATCGTGGTAACTCACAATGACTCGACTTCTTGAACGTGAGGCAGACACGCTATCATCCACGCTACCGAGGTGGGATAGAAGGTATTGACTGAACTGACCCCCTTATCGTGGTAACTCACCCTGACTCGGGACTTCTTGAACGTGAGGCAGACACGCTATCATCCACGCTACCGAGGCAGGATAGAAGGTATTGACTGAACTGACCTCCTTATCGTGGTAACTCACCCTGACTCGGGACTTCTTGAACGTGAGGCAGACACGCTATCATCCAGGCTACCGAGGCGGGCTAGAAGGTATTGACTGAACTGACCTCCTTATCGTGGTAACTCACCATGACTCGGGACTTCTTGAACGTGAGGCAGACACGCTATCATCCAGGCTACCGAGGCGGGATAGAAGGTATTGGCTGATTAATTTCATTTTCTAAAAAATGACTACCTAATGCTTTCAAATAAAATACTCATTAAAATATTAATGGCTGCGCCATGGCTGAGAGGCTGCATCACTTGGCTCTCACCTACGCGGCCAGTGTTCTATCCCAGGAGACCGCAAAGTGGTAGAAAACATGGCGCTGGGATGGGATTCCACCAATTGATCCATGGGTTGGACCGATCCCTCATCCCTGGTATCTCAGGTCAATATGCTTCATCTCTCGTTCTGAGGGAGCTCAAGCGACTCCTAACACCAGCATTGATGAGGAAGGGAGATGTAAAAAATTAAGATATGAAGATATCTTATGACAATTGAAGATATCTTCAATTTTCTTTTTGTATACCGCTGTTTATGAACATACTTTTAGGTAATTTTCTGAATGTCCTCAGCAGTTATCTTTATTCAACTGACTTTTGTATAGACAAAACATTACTACATAACAAATACTCGTATATATCCAGTTAAAACATACAATTTATGTAAAACACATTTTTGAAGAGTAAGCATTTCGAAATATTGCTTGTTATTTTGTTTAAATGTTCCGATACTTATACTGTTCTCAAGTCGTTATTCATTTGTACATACAAAGACATGGGAAAACCTTTGACCATCACTTAAATTCTTCTGTATTCCCTTCTAACTTCAATAAGATAATGTTTATCTTGAAGTAGACAGAGCAATAAGTATAGAGAAATTCATGTGAGTGTAGCAATTCCCTTTTACGGATGTGTATCGTCATGAAATGAACATAGCTTTGAAACAACCGACTATTGACTCAGTTTCGTAAAGCCCCCTTTACTGACGTGAGGAACAGACTGACCTAGTCAGCGTTACCTCCAACCAAGGTCGGCCACTTCCCATTATTGGTCAAACCACTGCACTGATTTTACTAATTCCTCCTAAACCAAACTTCATGCTTATTTATTTAATTTACGTCCAGCAACGTTAAGTCATATCACACGATGAATGAAGTGGTGTTCAAATAAGTACAGGTTACCTAGAGCTTAGAGTTACCAGACATTCATCTTTCAGGATAAGAGAAAACCTCCAACGTTAAGTCATATCGGACGAAATGAAATGGTGTTCAAATAAGTACAGAGTACCTAGAGCTTAGAGTTATCAGACATTCACCTTTCAGGATAAGAGAAAACCTCTGACGTTAACTCATATCGGACGATGAATGAAATGATGTTCATATAAGTACAGGGTACATAGAGCTTAGAGTTGCCAGATATTCGTCTTTCAGGATAAGAGAAAACCTCCAACGTTAAGTCATATCGGACGATGAATGAAATGGTGTTCAAATAAGTACAGAGTACCTAGAGCTTAGAGATATTAGACATTCATCTTTCAGGATAAGAGAAAACCTCCAACATTAAGTCATATCGGACGATGAATGAAATGATGTTCAAATGAGTACAGGGTACATAGAGCCTACAGTTACCAGACATTAATCTTTTAGGATAAGAGAAAACCTCCAAAGTTAAGTCATATCGGACGATGAATGAAATGAATTTCAAATAAGTACAGGGTACATAGAGATTAGAGTTATTAGATATTCATCTTTCAGGATAAGAGTAAACCTCCAACGTTAAATCATATCGGACGATGAATGAAATGATGTTCAAATGAGTACAGGGTACATAGAGCTTAGAGTTACCAGATATTCATATTTCAGGATAAGAAGAAACCTCCAATGTTAAGTCATATCTGACGATGAATGAAATGATGTTCAAATGAGTACAGGGTACATAGAGCTTAGAGTTACCAGACATTGATCTTTCAGGATAAGAGAAAACCTCCAACGTTTAGTCATATCGGACGATGTACGAAATGATGTTCAAATGAGTACAGGGTACACAGAGCTTAGAGTTACCAGACATTCATCTTTCAGGATAAGAGAAAACCGCCAACGTTAAGTCATATCGGACGATGTACGAAATGATGTTCAAATGAGTACAGGGTTCATAGATCTTAGTGTTATCAGACATTCATCTTTCAGGATAAGAGAAAACTTCCAACGTTAAATCATATCATACGATGAATGAAATGACGTACAAATGAGTACAGGGTACATAGAGCTTACAGTTACCAGCCATTCATCTTTCAGGATAAGAGAAAACCTCCAACGTTAAGTCATATCAGACGATGAATGAAATGATGTTCAAATGAGTACAGGGTACATAGAGCTTAGAGTTATCAGACATTCATCTTTCAGGATAAGAGAAAACCTCCAACCTTAAGTCATATCAGACGATGAATGAAATGATGTTCAAGTGAGTACAGAGTACATAGAGCTTCGAGTTATCAGACATTCACCTTTCAGGAAAAGAGAAAACCTCCAACGTTAAGTCATATCGTACGGTGAAGGAAATGATGTTCAAGTGAGTACAGAGTACATAGAGATTAGAGTTATCAGACATTCACCTTTCAGGATAAGAGAAAACCTCCAACATTAAGTCATATCGGACGATGAATGAAATGATGTTCAAATGAGTACAGGGTACATAGAGCTTACAGTTACCAGACATTAATCTTTCAGGATAAGAGAAAACCTTCAACGTTAAGTCATATCGGATGA